>JADLZN010000566.1:0-508038 GCA_018155175.1 Sinocyclocheilus anophthalmus | reverse complement strand
CAACAAGAGTGGTACTTTGTACAGTTACAGAAAAGTTAATGTGCTGGGTTTAGTGTCCGCATAATACTGTTGTTGAAGAAACTGTCTGTGCAAAGTGCGCACTGTTATTAAAACAGGATGCATGCTTGACGCAGGCATATTTAATTATTGTCAGTATAATTATGCAAATATGAACACTAGCCCATTGTCTTATAACTTCAGTCTGGGCTCAGCATGATCTCACAATCACATGAATCCTTCTTGGATTTAGACAGCCATTAAAAAGCATTGAGATCGTTGACTTACCCAGCAGAATTGAATCTGCAGACTTACTGCCCGACAGTGGAGACTCATGACGACCAGATTCAAGCTTTGCCAGCTACACAGAGACAGATTGATCGGTAGGAATCAGAGAACGTGAAAGCTTTATGTGCGAGCTCAATTCAAATGAGGTGTGTTCATTCTCACCCTGCGCTGCAGATCCTCTATCTGAATTTTATATTTAGCCTCTCTCTCCTCCAGAGTTCTCCTTAAGTCCTCCTCCCTCTGCTCATACTCCACCTCTCTGCAACACACACACATCCAGCCAATCAGAATGTTTGTTTTTCTAATTTCTGCAATGTTACGATTAGATATGCAATTATTCATTATCGTCAGTTATATGCACACATTGCATACTTTCCAGAACAGAAATCTGAAGACTGGATGAAGTCAGTTTCAAAATTCTTGTTTCATTTTGTTGACATGTTGGCGGACTTTTTTTTTACAGAGGAATATTTGGAGATCTCTTTTATCACTCCATAAATAAGAAAAATAACTGTTTTTATCACCATGTTTTAGGAATAAAATGTTATATAAATCTGCTTAATGATACATGAAAACCTCTGTAAAAAAAAACATTCAGAATATAGATAGGAATAAAACTGGAAAGTGCAATGTATGCAAGTGCTACTGAAGTGGCGATTTCTGGAGAAAAAAAAATAATTTTAAGAAGACTGCAAGATATGAATAATTAAAATCTATAGATTATGATACATATATAAGATATATATACAGTGGTTACGGAAAGTATTCAGACCCCCTTAACTGTTTCACTCTTTGTTATATTGCAGCCATTTGCTAAAATCATTTAAGTAATTTTTTTTCCTCATTAAGGTACACACAGCACCCCATAGTGACAGAAAAACACAGAATTGTTTACATTTTTTCAGATTTATTAAAAAAGAAAAAATGAAAAAATGAAATATCACATGGTCCTAAATATTCAGAACCTTTGCTGTGACACTCATATATTTAAACTCAGGTGCTGTCCATTTCTTCTGAACATCCTTGAGATGGTTCTACACCTTCAATTGAGTCCAGCTGTGTTTGATTATACTGATTGACTTGATTAGGAAAGCCACACACCTGTCTATAATAAGACCTTACAGCTCACAGTGCATATCAGAGAAAATGAGAATCATGAGGTCAAAGGAACTTACTGAAGAGCTCAGAGACAGAATTGTGGCAAGGAACAGATCTGGCCAAGGTTACAAAAAAAAAAAATTCTGCTGCACTTAAGATTCCTAAGAGCACAGTGGCCTCCATAATCCTTTAAATGGAAGACGTTTGGGACGACAAGAACCCTTACTAGAGCTGGCCGTCCGACCAAACTGAGCTATCGGGGGAGAAGAGCCTTGGTGAGAGAGGTAAGAAGAACCCAAAGATCACTGTGGCTGAGCTCAGAGATGCCACATGTCGGGAGATGGGAGAAAGTTGTAGAAAGTCAAACATCACTGCAGCCCTCCACCAGTCGGAACTTTATGGCAGAGTGGCCCGACGGAAGCCCCCCCTCAGTGCAAGACACATGAAAGCCCAAATGGAGTTTGCTAAAAAACACCTGAAAAACTCCAAGATGGTGAGAAATAAGATTCTCTGGTATGATGAGACCAAGATAGACTTGTGGCCTTAATTCTTAAAAGCGGTATCAACTCGGCGCATGTGTGCATCTCACACAGCCTAACAGTGTGCAAACAAATCTTGTTGTAGCATCATCCACATTTGAACAGAGTGGACAGTGGATACTGATAAGGAAGAAAATAAAAAAATCAAACCTGCTTTAAAACCAAGCAACACAACTGTAGCTGTACAACTTTACAACAGAAACACTGCTTTAACAAAACAGCAAGACTTATTTAACATCAAAACAAAAATTTAAAAAATGCTGTCTAATCGCTCTTGCGGTATTTTGATGTCACACACAGAATGGTCTGTGCTGTGCTGCTTCAAGTCCAACACCTTTTGTTTTATTAGGAGACGCACAACAGTTATTCTGTGGCTTTATAGGTAATATTTTAAACAATATTGTTAACAAAATGCACAATATTGTGTTTAAATTTTGCACAATATTAACTTATTTACTAAACTGTTATATAAAATATCACATTTGCAACTTGTCAGTGTTAAAAAATGCTGGGAAATCACTTCATGTTGCCCTACAAGTGTGATTACTGATAAACAGTCTGGAAAAAAAAGAGTTTTAGAGAAGAAACAAATCACCCACTGACTTTCAAAGCTGATAACGACTTTCTACTTCGAGGACCTTAACAGAAGTGTAGTGGAGTGAAAAGTACAATATTAGTCTTTCAAATGTAGTGAAGTTAAAGACATAAGTTCCCAGAAAAAAATAATACTCAAGTAAAGTACAGATACTCAAAAGTGTACTTAAGTACAATACTCAAGTAAATGTACTCAGTTACTGTCCGCCTCTGTAATTAGCAGGCTTTGCCTTGGGAGAAGAAAAAAAAAACATAGTAAATGTGGTAGTACATTTAATAAGGGAAGGCTAAATAATGAGCCATTGAATGCTTAGTTTGTGCATGCATTTTTTAACAGATTTTTATTACTTCTTTATTCAAAACTCCAACTCACACAAGATTATCAAGTGTGTATCCATTTAGATCCAGGTTCAAGCATCCCATCAAACAAAATTAGCTTCAAACACTGGACGCGGGCCTTTAAGATGTGTTTCACAGGGCTGCCAAGACTTACAACTAGCTTTTCCTCTCACTTAGAGAACTTTGACGTATGGGTTGTGCCAGGTTTTGTGAAGCTAATGAAATTATGGGCTCCTCTATTAACCTCGGAGAGGAAAGGGGAAGTAGTTTGATGCATTCAGATTGGCAATAGCCAATATTTCACCACGACAGGCATTACCAATGAATAATTAAATGTTTAATATAATGTTCGTGAAGAGAGGGAGATAAAGGATGGTAGCAGGGGAAAGGGGAATGATTAAACTGTAATTGATTATACTTAAAACCAATGCACTATTACAGAGTTCTCGATAGCGAAAGTGTTTGTGTGTGTTTCATTAGCTTTGAAAACTCTTCAATGATGGAATTCAGAGGCCTGGCGTGTTGAGATCATGAAAATTTAAGAGTGAAATTTATACCAGAGAGACTGCCACCGTGGCAGTGACTCGTGAATGCCCGGGGACACATGTTTTCACAGGTGCAATGCTGGATGATTGTGGAACAGTGATAAATAGTCAGAAGTACGCTCTTTAAAATAAAGGTGCTTCAAAGGTTCTTCAAGCGATGCCATAGAAGAACCCTTTTTGGTTCCACAAAGAACCATTCAAACAAAGGTTATTTAAAGAACCATCTCTCTCTTACCTTTTATAATCTGAAGAACCTTATTTTGCCACAAAGAAGCTTTTGTGAAATGTAAAGGTTTTTCAGATGTTAAAGGTTCTTTATGGACCATTTAGACAAAAAGGTTCTTCTATGGCATCGTGAAGCACCTTTATTTTTAAGAGTGGGTTGTTTGCACTCTGACAGCTGCAAAAGTGCTTCTGAGAGGCATCTCATACTTGAAAATGCAGTTTGAAGATAAGATGAATTCATATTCATTTACGAGCATGGACTAAATCAGTGTAGTGTGCCGTTATGGGTGGTACTACCAAATGAATTATTTATTTCTTCAATACCTATGTTTACAAAGCTTTGTGTGCTATTTTAAAATATACAATTTGAACCTCTAAGAAAAAAAGGAAGGAAGAAGTTTTTTGTGGAACACATTAGGAACAGATTTCATGTCCCCGGATATTAAAAATGAATGCTAGATGTGAAACATTTCAAGAATGTTAGATTATAATTTTGATTATTTATGACCGCTCTTCAACATATTATGTCACATATGCAGTTTAGTAAAGGATATTTCATTAATTAAGAAAATAAAATGTTGTCTCAGATTAAACATCAGCTTTGACTTCTGTGATTTTACATGGTAATTTAAAACATATGTGGTCTATTACAGCTAAACCAGCTTAAAAATATCGACAGGTTCCCTGCTAGGAATCAGTCCACAGTTTCAGAGCACATACATCCTCATAAAGACAGAGGTTAGCAATTTCCATACCTCAATTTACTGACCTATGGCTTCCTGTCTTGCATATATGTCCTTCTTGTTAACCAGCTGACAGATTTTCATGAATATTCATAGATGCATATGGTCTGCCAGAATGAAAGCCGTCTCATCTCCTGATTCCACCGCATAGCAATGTATGAAGACACTTTGTTAATGGATGCACCAAAAGAAGTGCTGTCTTCTTTTTCTTGCTTTTGCGTTTGCATAAATTCCAAAGGCTGATGAGAATGTATGCTGTGAAAAATTAATGTAATCATTATTTCTGATGTTTTACATTAAAAAAGAAAAAATCAAAAAATTCTTAAAACAACATATATTATACTTACATGATTTTAGAAAATATATGCATTTAAAAAAATCTCACTACATTTTGATTTAGGCTAAGGTCAAGGGGGGGGCGTCTGAATTTCTAATGCAACATTGATTTTAATGTAAACTGATCTTGATTACGGTTGTTTTGATATTGTTAGTGAAATAAATAAATAAATAATTCCTTCAAACACAGAGAGAAAAAAACATGACAGGTAACAGCTGGGCTGAATGGAAAGCACATGTGAGAATGCCAGTCTGCTAAGACATGTTACTTTATTTCCTCAGGGCTAATCAGACGTAGTACATAATCATTCAGTAAAGACAAGGCAAGATGCCGCAAACTAATTGTGCTGTTGTATTTTTGGAATGCAGGGCTGTCTGGGAATTATAGAGAAGATGCTGAGTGGCACAGAAAGATGTGTTTATCCACAAGTCTTTATCCCGTGAAGACTGATAACTGATAATGAACAGGCTGCGCATAGGCTGCTTGATATACAAGAACAGCCTTAATGTATATCAGGTTGTTAATGTTGTCAGCACTGATATTTTAAGCAATCTTTTGATGTTATACTAGTATATGATGTTTTCTGAGTCAAATAAATTAATGTGAGATGTTCACATGCAAAAAAAAACAAAAAACTGTACATCGCCTACTATTTACAAGCATTATAACATTAGTGAAGAAGGTCTATTCTAAATTGTGTACATTGCATGATGCACCATTGGTGACTTGCAAATTAAGTTCAGTTCAGAGTTCAGAGTTCAACAAACCTGAATATGATGCAAATTCATGTGAAATTCCAGATTAGAGATGACTGCATTCTTCTGTGGAAGACAACAGGAGAAATTTCAATACTCATACAGTAGTCACTCTTGTCCATACAATTACAATAAATGTGGACCAAAGCTTCAAAAAACATGCAAAAACACTAAAAATATCATAAAAGACATTTCTATAACTTGTGCATTACATTTCAAGTTGTTGAAAGCTATAATTCAGTTATGCACAGAGCCCCTAAAGGACCAGGGGAGCAAAAAGATATAGTTCAATGATTTTACGCTCCCTAAGAAACTTTGTGTTCACATGCAAAACGTTTGCATTATCTTACAAAATGTTTGCGTTCCCCCAAGAAACTTTGTGTTCACTTGAAAAGAATTCAAAAGTTTTGCAAGCCAGTGCTACTTTGCCATCGAGATACTATTATAGTTCTTGTTAATGCTTAAAATTAGATTTTATTTTTAGATTTTCTGTTTTCATTGTAGTTTTAGTAATTTTGTTGTTTTTGTCATTGTATTCGTTTTTATTGTTCTTAAACATATCTATATAGTTTTCATTAAATTTTTATTTCAGTTTTAATTTGAGTTATTTTAGCACATCAACATAAACTAAATGAAAATGAGAAAAGCTGCCTTGTCAAATAGCTGAAATAAAATACTTTTTTTTCTATTTTATCTTAAAAACAGTTAACACTTATTTTATTTCAAGTAATAAAATGTTTGTTATGGTCTTAGTTTTAGTTAACTTTAATACCCATGTTATGATAAAAACAGTTTCTCGGGGGAACACAAGCTAGTAAAAGAATACAGTAAAGAATGCAAAAGCATTACAATTTTACTTTTCCTCCCTTTTATATCACGATGGCAATAGTTTTGTGTGATGATGAACAGTTAAAATTGGACATTTTTTGGTTTGCATACAAAATGTTGACATGACGTCACAATACATTTTTTTTTACATGTACAATATAAAAGTATTCAAACCTCTTACAATAGCCATCATGGCAGCAGCAGTTTGCTGTTATGTGTCCTCCTAGTGACAGGCCTCAGTGACATGGATATTTATGGCTCTATAACCGATTCTCTCCACCTACCGAGTTACCTGAGACAGGGTCAAAACCTGTTTGACCAAGGTCACGAACTGTGTCATTCCCGCTCTCAAGGTCCAGGAAACCATTCTAGAGCACATATGTGCTTCTCTCTGGCATCGCCGCCTTCATCTTGTCGCGGTCACATTCAGCATGCACTGCCGTGAGTTCCTCTGCCAAACAGGTGTTCCACCCTGGCTAGGCCATCAATCTGCCCACGGCCCATCTCCGTAGGATTCAGGGTTAATTATCATCAAATAAGCCATTAGAAAGAGTGATGAAAGGGAAGGGTAAGGATCCTAGGTTTGATAGGAAACAATGGTGTACTATAGATAAGTGGAGATAGATATTACTCCATGTTGTGGTGTTAACTGCAAGAGCTAATTCGGTTCTCGGGAAGAAAATGATAGGATCTTCTAGCCCTTTCTTAAATGGATCTCATCCATTAAAGGTAATTGCAGTTCAAATAAAAGCACATAAGACATTTCTCAGTGCCTTCTTCCAGATCTTGACACTTATCATTCTCATTCCAAACAATTTCACAATCTGTAACTGGTAAATGCAATTATGATTCTTTAATGTGCTTAATGTATTAATTGGCATTAGCGTTACATTAAGATTGCGTAGTAAATTATTCCGTGGCATTAGATGACACCTGACCTATTGTAAATTTTACACTGCGCTTAGGACTTCATTTATCTATGCAGTATCCCTGTGAATATTTCAAGCACCCAATTAAATACCAACTGACCTGAAGGTCTAAAGCAGCCCTAGAAATTGAGCTGCCTGGCTGGTTTGGGCTCAGCAGTGCTTGTGTTTAATCATGGTGGTCTTTGGAAGTTGTTTTTTAGGAGCTTATTAGGTGTGCTGGTCTTTTAATTCCATCAAAACAATTGTCTCACTGTCATAGGGTTCACTTAAAAGTACGGATCACTAAAAAATTGATTGTTTACTCACCCTCATGTTTTTATTTTAGTTTTTTTCCATGCAATTAAAGTCCACAGAAACCATTGTGTTAATCCCTACTGACTTTCATTGTATGGACAACAACAGATGAAACATTTTTCAATTCTTCTTTTGTGTTGTGAAGAAAAACTTTTTGTTTTAAAGAAAGGTATAAAACCGATTGTTACTGAGAGGGGGAAAAAACAATTAATATGATTTCAGTGAATTTCTTGATTTTATATGTTTTAAGTCATTTTATTTGATTAATATTTACAATTATTTTATTCATATTAATATATTTGTCATACATTTAAATAATTGTAAGTCACCCTGCGGTCTCCTTGAAGGATGGTTGAGAGCCGTTGCTTTAAAGCTTCACCTCTTCACTTAATTTGAGGGTTTTATGATAAATTCTACATTAATATAAAACAGTATGTGGGTTGGGGTTGATGATGTGATTTAACATATAGGGCCCCATAATTATCTCTCTCCCGTTTTTTTCGCCATCCACGGCTTTACTTCACTGTTAAAAGCATGCCATTTTACAAGACAGATTCCTTTGTGCCATTCTCATTAAAGAAATGATACGCCTACTTCCTAAAGAAATGTGCTATTTGTGTTAATCTCAGCTCATAAATACACTTGCATGTAGTCATAATGAAGAACGACTATAACCTCCTGTCTAGCTTTAAAAATATATCAAAGGGGTAGTAACAAGTGACTGTGAATTATACAGGTCACCCTGCATTGTATGAGATACAATAAAAATAAATCAAAGCATTTATGTTTAATCACCACTTGTAGTAATGCAATACCTGCTTCATGGATGCTAATTTTAGCCATCGAGAAAGTGCACATGTTAGCTATTCACTATATGTGAGTGTTGAGAAAACAGCATTTGAAATCTCCCAATCACAACGTTTCAAATTCATGCCAAACGTTATCATTCAGCGGCCGGCTCTCGTGGAGAACTCGATTACCTTAAACCTCTAAAAAACACAAGGAGTGATTTAGAGCAAAACATTTTTGCAAATTGTACAGGACTTCGCATGCGCTCGGCCAATAGACTGCCGTCCACCCTCCTTTCAAATCAGCCCCACTTCCAAGTTTCCAGTTATGAAAAATGCCTGGGTAGGGGACTATCATTACAGCAATCATTCCTGTCTGTTGAATCCATTTTGCTTTAAATGTATCTCTAAAGCTCATACAGACATTTCCAAAATTTCTATCATTTCAGTCAGACTGTGATCTCCACTGGCAATCTGCATTTTGTTGAACGTGTGTGGAGGGAATAGAAACCAGACACCTGTCTCTCCACAGTGGGATATTAAGAGTGAGAGAGAAAAGAAAAAAGCCACACTAAGTTCTCCGACCAGCCGAGCATATCAAAGCAGTGTGCACTCAGACCTCAGATTGCAATAGGGATATCATTTCAAAAAAGGGGGACAAACCATGCCTTGCAGGCTTCAGGGCCTAATAATCATCCTTTCACCCATCGCTGTGGTCTGCAACAGTAATCTTACTTTCAGTTGACTGGCTGATGCAATGACAGCTTTTCCACGACTGACATGTGGACAAACACAATATGGCTATGAAACCGAGAGCTGTTAGTGAGCTGTTTGGCAGGGTAATGTTTTTTGAAATAGATCTGAACCAGAAGTTTCAAGCTAATTTTCAAATAGAAGCTTTGAAAGTCACCCAAGCTTAAACTCAACCTTCTGAAGTGGTATAAATGTCTATAAATTATTTAAATTATATCTTGAAAAGAAAAAGAAAAAAAGAACGTCTTAGTGGTCAACTGCTTTCTTTTGATGTATAGACTGAGCTCTATGAGTTAAGTTGGAGACATTTGGACATTCTTACTATAATTCATCTTAAAATTATAGCTGGATCTTGATAAATGGGTAGCTGATGTGAAATGCTTTCGGAAAGTCGACATATCATGTGGTGTGACATGCTGTACTACATCTGAAACACATTTTTTTGTCATTATTATGCATGGCCTCGTTTTAATTGAGAAACATGAAATATGTTTTAAAAATGCATTTGTCACACTGCAAGAGCATGTAGATGGATACTTCAGTCAAAAATCTAATTTCTGTCATCATTGCCTTGCATTTTTCCTCTATTACTTATATCAAACTATTATTTAAAAGGTTATTAAAAATTGTGAAAAATGTATATAAGTTTTATTAAAATAAAATAAAAATTCTCTTACCAAATGTACACTACATTTCAAAAGTTTGGGAAAGTAATTTTTTTAAAGACTCTTATGTTCAAAAATACAGTAAAATAGTAATATCGTGAAGTATATAAATGTTTTCTGTTTTAATATATTTTAAAATGTAATTCATTCCTGTGGCAAACCTGAATTTTCAGTAACCAGTACTCCAGCCTTCAGTGTCACATGATCTTTCAGATATCATTTTATTATGCTGATTTGGTGCTTAAGAAACAATTTAAAACAGTTGTGATAAAAAAATATAAATTTCTTGCCCAAAATATCTTTCTGACTCCAAATGTTTTTGTGTCCATTCATATATAAAAATAAATATTCATTCACTGACACAAACATTCATGGATATGTTCCTATTCAAATATAAAAAGTCAGTGAGATTGTGTGATTAACTCATTAGAGACTTATTTAAAACAACACTCACGCTCACAAGCCCACAGTGTTCAGTCATTCCATGAAGCTGTAGCTTTATCCATCTGGCTGTTTGTCATTGCCTCTCGATTAGAGAGCGTCTGTGAGCTCCCGTCACCGAGCTCAAGCTTGGGAATTCATAAGAACTGTACAGAGGATAGCCTAAACATGAAGTCTACAGCTCGACAGCTAACATAGTTCATGGACGTGCTATGAGTTTTGTGTGGCCACATTCTCCCAAGAAACCACTAAACTAGAGGGAAATATGAGGTATAAACCTTGCTGATACTCCCGGAGAGAGCATAGCTCGTGTGAGATTTTAAGACGACTTCATTTTCAAGGTCTTGCTATTATATGGGTACATAATTAACATTTCCCCATCAATTACAGTGGAGTGGAAGCACAGGGATCCAGGCGGATATGCTTAAATCTGCCTTGAATTACTCTCCACTAACTTCCTAATTCAGCTGAATTCTGATGAGCCTGTTTGGTCATTTATTCAACAGAGCACTTGTTTTGAGTGCAACCTGGCTATAGCCACATGAAGGAAACCTTTGATCAGGGTCCTTGTTGCTTATGATGGTCAATGCTTTCAGCGTATGTAATATGTCTTTTTAATTTCTCTAATCTGATTGAGTCATAATTAGTCTGTGACAGAAGGACCAGATGATCAAGAAAATGACATGACATGTTTCTGAATTTACTTTTGTAACCCGTTACTAGATAGTGCCTAGTTTTAAAGTGAAATGTGCAGCCAACCCCCTCTAGTGGCTGCTTGTGCATTATATGTACTGTAGCAATTCTCAAATTTAAGACACCGTCAATCATTTACTCTTTTGGATACATCAAGGAGTCAAGTAAAGATGCCCATAGGGATTGTTTTATCCTTGTCTCACTAAATCTCTGTCTGTTTCTTCTCAACAATGTCCTGAAAACACGTCAGGGCATTTGCCGGGGCTAATAAGAGAGCATGTGTGATTGGCTGAAAGGTCTTGCGTTCTGCAATCAAGCAGGAAGTGACTGAAACTGCACCTAAACCATCAAGCCATGCTTAAAGTTGTGATGAATGCCATTTATAGTTTTGAATTCAATTTCATTCTGTTTCTCATCCATTTTAAAGAATAATGTAGCTGGATACTGATGCTGGCAACGTGTGTGGGCTGACCCAGCTCCAGTTTGATCATTTTATCTGATTGTGAGGAAAACAGTTGGGTGATGGATAACATCTCATTACGATGGGAAAGTGAGAGTTTAATTTCCTGTACATGTTCCATCTTTATCAATGTCAGGAACAGCGGGTTGTCAATTGCATTATGGGCTCTGTTCTTGTGCTAGGCATTGTGCATGACACAAACAATGTCTTCACACTGAGCTTTGACAAACACACGCAAATTAAGCAGTCGTGACATATTTTACCATTAGTTGTAGAAACAACTGATTTGCTTTTACTGCAAACCTCTTCTTACTAGATCTCAGTAGAGCTGAACACCTACGACTGACCTGTAAGTATCTTCAGCAATATGAGGGGTTATTAAAATGTATTATTAATGCACTATTTACAATATTATTAATAAATGCTGATTACTGATTAAAAAAGAAAAATAATGATCTAATCCAGCCCAAGCTTTTTGCTATACAAAGGCCAAAAACAAACTTGATTAAAAGTAAATGTTTTATTATATCCAACTATATTATGTTAAACCAAAGATAAATTATATATGCTTCAGTTGCAGTATTTTTCCCCCCCGCCACCCCCCCCCCCCCCCCACCCCCCAAAAAAAACATTTTTGGTTAACCATAAGATCCTTGTGATTTAAAACGAGATAGTTCATTCAAAAAATGTAATATTTTCACAATATACTCACTTTAACATCATCCCAAATCCGTATGGTGTTCAATTCCTGCAGAGCGCACAAAAAAAAGAACATTTTGTAACACTTTACTTTTAGGACCAATTCTCATTAACTAGTTGCTTAGTAGCATGCATGTTACTAGAATATTGGCTGTTCATTATTAGGCCTATTAATGCCTTGTTATGCATGACCATATTCTAGATCCCTTAATCCTACACAATAACTAAATTTAACAACTACCTTACTACCTATTAATAAGCAGCAAATTACTGAGGTAACTCTTAGTTAAGAGTGAAACAGTGTTCTAATTTAAAGTGTTACGGATAATGTATTTATTTATTATACATTTAATATATTCTAGTCACTCTATTCCATACAATGAATTGTGAGGCTTTCATGCTTCAAAAAATATAAATAAAAGTATCATAAGCATGTCTTTTTACACCATGCAATAGCTTTCTGTTGGAAAACACACAACATTTAAGCCTCAACTGGCAAAAATCTTGCTCTTCATTTAAATGACTACAAATATAATGTAAAACTGGGTAGTGTAGCAAAACCATGGTTAATTTGTGGTTACTATCGTTTAACTAATAACCATGCTTTGTTTGGTTTTATTTGTAGTAAAAACCATGGTTAATTTTGGTAAGGGCACAGAAATGCTAAATGCGAATGCTAAACATGACCTCAGTGTGCAATGCTCTGTTTTTCTTGTTTTGTGAGACTTAAAGTGTGGCAGTATGGGACAGGATTGAGTACATAAGAGACTGAAAGCGTGAATGAGAAAATTAGAGAGAGCGAAAGAGAGGGCTGGGTAGCAGTAGTTGTTCTCCTTCACTGGCTGTCTGCAGCAGCTTGTATCAGGGGCTCAGGGGGCCTGCAGAACTATACCCAGAGTGCCTGATTATTACCATGCTAAATTTATATTGATTGCTGTAGCTTAAGAGCTAAATTAAAGTTTTTCCCTAGACGCAGTCACAATATATGGTCTGAAGTGATCTGGTAATCCAACTATAAGATGCGCAATGTGTTTGTCATGCAATAAAATCAGCTACAGTCCCAAACCTCAGTCTCCCTCAGAATCCTCAAGATCTCAGGTGTTTTCGTCATCCACGTGCCAGATGGCAGTCAGGATGGGCCGAGGGAGGTAAGTTTTCCTCAGCACTTGAGGTGAAGTTGTAACTGCCCTCCTGCAGGCACTTTTCATCACTTCTATGCATATGTGTTTGCCCTTGACATTATCAGCAGATTTATGAGGCCCTGAGGTAGCGAAATAGTGCTGAGAAAGTGAAGACAGTGGCCTGCAGTTGTCCGTTGGCTATATTTGCACCCGTAGAGGAAGGAAAAAGCTCTGTAAATCGAGCCTCACAGAGCAGGCCCCTGGGGAAAGCCCCTAATTAAACAGTGATTAAATTAAGGGCCAATGCGAGTGAAATGCTCATTGATTGACAGGCTGCTCCTCTCGCATTCACTTTCTCCTGGGTTTAGATCAAGCATGCGGACTCGCCGATGACTTCTCTGGCTTTGGTCTCTGAAGACATCCAATTAATCCATTTTAGCATATAAATGTGCATGACTGCGACTCTTTGACAGTGTTTTCAACCTGTTTGGGAATTAAACTCATTAACATATCTGAAAGAAACATTTCCAGGTCATCTTCATGCATGCTTGAGGCAAGTCACACAACCAATGTGTGGAAATCACCTCTAAAATCTCATTTAGCAAAAAAAATAAAATTATTAAAATTATAAAAAAAACAACAACTGTGGCCTTGAAATTGATTTAGGAGTCAAACAAGTGCCCAGTATTCGTGGTAAACTCTCCCTTAATTTGTACACAGATTTAGATATTTCATAAAACAAACATGCTTCTATTAAAAGTGAGACATGTTTGCCCTTGAACAACGTTTTAATTTGTATAATGGTAAGAAGGTCCTGTACAGGTATAATCCAAATTTATAGACATGGATAGCAGCTTTGTCTGAGAATGGCTGTTACTTGCGATATGACAGGTATTGAGCTCAACAAGTGCTGACTTACCAAACAGCACATCTGCACTGCTCATAAAAGAATAATGCCCAGGTCTTACAAAGAGTTACATTTACAATGTCTAAAATTGAAAATGGGTCATAGTACACTTGCACACTTATAGTCCTGGGCTCTCAAAAGCTGGAGGAACAAATATGATTTGAGAAACTGTTTGGGTTCTGGGGGAAAAGTATATATCAAGGTGTTTATTATTTAACACTAAAACGCACGATTTTTGTAGATCATTAAATAAAATTGCCTTTTTTTATTTGACTGTAGTTCATTCACTTAAAGTTGATTTTTGACTGAACGTCTGAGTCATGGCAAGATGCCAAGACAAAAACATTTTCATTGGTTTTAACTACTTTCATTACCATTAAAAAGTTTGGGGTCAGCAAGATTTTTTATTAAATAAAGTAATAATTTTATTCAGCAACAATGCATTAAATTGATCAAAAGTATATTTTGTAATGTTACAAAACTTTATTTCAAATAAATGCTGTTCTTTCGAATTCTCGATTCATCAAAAAATCATAAAAAATGTATCAAAAACATTAAGCAGCACAGCTGTTTTTAACATGATAATAATAAGAAGAAGAAATGTTTCTTGAGTACCAAATCAGTATATTAGAATGATTTCTAAACAATCATGTGGCACTGAAGACTGGAGTATGAAAACTTTTTAAAAACTTACTAAAATAGAAAACATTAAAATATTTTACATTGTAATAATATTTCACAATATTGCTGCTTTTTTACTGTATTTTTGATTAAATAAAGGCAGCCTTGGTGAGCATAATGTACAAACAGATGTTTTAAATTCGTACCAACTCCAAACTTGTAAACAGAAAAAGTGTATTTAGATGAAATAGTTTATAGGTCAACAAAACATGTCATTTTAAAAATAGCTTAATGCAAATTGCCTTTATTTACTGCCTTAATTGTCAATATTTTGTACTTCATTTGATTTATATTTTAAATAGCAATGTGTCATAAAACAAAGCTAGTGTAGGCCTATCATAAAATTGCATGAATCCAACTCGCTGTGCCTGTTGGTTTGAATCCCCCCAAAATTAGAGTATGCCATAACACAAATGCTGCATTGAGATTTATTATGTGCTCCTGAAAGCTGAAATTTAGAACAGTAAAAAGTAAACAAAACACAATCTAGTATGCCTAGCTATATACTGCAGACTTACTCTCTTCTGCTATGCTGATGTTAAAGGATAAACATATCGCATATCCCAGAAGATTGCAAAGGAAATGAATCTAATATTCCTCAAACTCAGTAAGCACTCTAAAAACTGAATTGCTGATGCAGCGTGCACTGCAGCGGGGAGCATAAGACACTGCTTTGCATGGGCTTGCGTAATGGTGAGAGTGATGCCAGGCCTACTGACCTCATCAACCATGACATTTACTACAGCGTCTACCGCTGCGTTCCTCCTTCCTCCCACAGCGCATAGCAAACAAGAACAACTAGCCTGATATCCATGTTTGCATCATGTACGGGACCCAGCCGTTAATGCCTGAGACTGAGTGCAGGCGGTGAAAAAAAGCGACCTGTGCAGAATGCAATCTAGCCGCGAAGCTGAAAGCTAATCTCTAAGGAAGGCTGTCAAGTCTGCGTGCATAACGCTCTAGTGGAATTGAGGCTTAAATGCTTCATAAAGCTTTCATAAATATGCAATCGGTGGGCTAATAGCTGTTGCTAAAAAACCTGCCTCAGCCCTCAATATCCACTGGGAGCCCGTTGGGAGCCTCTGTGGTGTAAGGTACAGGGGAATATGCTTTGCATTCGCCCCTGCTGAATTCAGCTCCCCTTAACAAATTCCTTTTGATCCAGTACCCAAGTCATAGCAAAAGGAGACGTATTTTCAAGAAACTGTGCCAGTTACGATGAAACACTGCAAGACTTGCACTTTTAATATATAAAAATAAGTTCAGTATACAGTTACTCACAAGACAGTTAATTTAACCGTACTTTATTACATGGGTCCCTGAAATGCTTGATTCTGATTGGTTAGTTGCAACATTCTTCAGCAATAATGATTGTTAAACTGTATAAATGACAAATCAACTGTAGAAAGCTGCTTTTTGGGTTCAGATGGTGTAGTTCCTATTTGTACCAGCAGGGTCTAACTAGGCCAAGCTGCTAACTAGGCAAACATGGAGGCCTTGTGATATTATAAAATATTGCAATCAGTGCAACTGGTGCTTTTTTAAGACTGGGTAAGCACAGAAAGCATACAAGGGCTAAGTATGTAGTAAAATTGAGATCTACAGCATTTTGTAAAATTACTTCAGTACACACTACATGATTTAAAATCTGAACAGATTTGGAAACACTACGTCATTCTATTTGATGTACCAGTTTACAGTACATTTGCTGACTTAGTAAAAGGTTACAGAGGAAAATGAGCAACAGACTTTCATGTCTTTCCAAACACAACAAACTCACAAAGAAACATGTGCCTTGTTGCTGGGAGACGCATGACCAATGAAAACACGTTTGATATCTTCCAACTGCATAAAATCATAAAATCAGAGTCTGTACATACACATGAAATCTCAACTCAGCCTGCCCAAAATCTGCAGACTGACTCTGACTTTTGGCAACTAATGCTGACTTCTCTAGACCGCATAGTGTAGTGTATTCCAGTCTAAATTTCTAACAAAAATAATTACGCTTACAACAAATGGCAATATGTAATAAACATGATTATAAACAAGAAACTAAATGCTGAATTATATGTTGCAGCAGAGTTTCATTACCTGTTTGTCTGTTTTGGAGCACTCAACAGTTCAATTACTGGCCATGTGTTACAAAGCTCTGCCCATTTGAAAGCTCACCCAATCATTATATAAAGAAGGCGGACCAAACAGTTATTGATAGCCAGCTGTCCAATGAATAATTAGACGCTGTTTTTCAATGCAAATACCGGTTTTATGCTCCTACAGCGCTATTACATCGGAGCAGGACCCAAAATGACGTGTTTAGAGCCTGTTGTCCAATGAACATTGATCTTAGCTTCATTCAAATCAATACAGTTACCCAGTGAAACACAACTTCATTGCAGTGGGGCTGTACTGGCCGTGCATCAATGGAATATTGCACACAGAATCGAGTACAACATTTTTCATGTGAACAGAAGTCTTCATAAATGCATATAGGCAAGTAGTCAGAATTTGTCTTGAATTATTATTTCCAAATAACTAATTTGATGGAATTTTGTTCTTTGTAAAATTGCAACAATATTTATATGAATGGTTATTTCAATATGTATGCAAATAGTCCTATACTAATAATTTTATTCTACATAAAATCCTAATGTAAATTTAAGAAAGACATAAAAGCAATATGCCTGGCCCTCAATATAAATTCCATTTTTAATGTAAACTGGTACATCAAATAGAATGATATTATTGGACATTTTAATCTGCTGTGAATAAGAATAAAACAAGGGTATAAGAATTGTACCTTGGCTCTTGTCTCATCTGACAGTCATCTGACTCATCTGACATGCCCTTGGTACCCAGCGAGTAATGCTCATCAAAATGGCCATATTCCTCCATAAACCTTAAGTCTCATACACAATGAGAAACAGCGAGGTATAGGTTGAGAGACCATTTCTCTTGACATTCACAATGGCAGGCTCATCAGTCATGCTGTCAGAGGCTAGTTTGGAATTTATGAGGAATAACGATGGGTTGAAAATAGACGAAAGCCTTGCCCATACTTCTGTATGGTGTGTTGTATGCTTTGCTTGACCCGGTCTGAAACTCTATTTCTTTCTGTCGCTGACCCCCTTGGGCTGATTTTTCATTCAGAGTGATTCCAGAGTTCGGAGTCATATTAAAGTTATAGGTTTGTGCATGGCAGTCGGGTCTGGCAGTTGTCATCCGCTAAAGGTTGAGACATTTCACAGGGTGATTTTAGAAAACATTTTTACTTAAAATTGCACACAGACATAAAATATAGCATACAATGGACAGACAGAAGCAAACAGATAATTGTCAATATTGTTTCTGAGAATGTCTAGGGTAATTTCAAGCCTTCATGCCAGTGCTGGCCTAAAGATGAATTAATTAATTAAAATAATACAAAACACATTTAAATCAGCTTAAATAGCTAAACATTTAGTATTATTTACTTTATAGATACAGTTCAGTATATTACCACTCTAAAAAAATGAAGGGCGTTAATAAACCCAGCGCTGGGTAAAAAGGGCACAAACCCAGTATGGGAGGTTTTGACCAGCTATTGGGTTGTTTTGACCCAGCGGTTGGGTTGTTTTGAAACCAACCACTGGTTCAAAACAACCCAATAGCTGGGTTTGTACCTTTTTTTTTAACCCAATAGCTGGGTTATATTTAAACAAGCATTTGTTTAGAGTGTATACATATATATAATATCTATATATATATATATATATAGCTATCGAATATATATATATATCTAGACCTGGAAAAAGTCAGCGAAAATTTATAAAAATACAATCAATGGGCATTTCTCTAAAGCTCTAAAATATTATAAATGTATAAATCCTTATCCTTAGTCATTATCCAGTAAATCACATACAGATGAAAAATGTATGGGCTATTATTGGGGACAACTAGGTGTCTTGGAGTCAAGAGGTTGAGAGATACTCGCCACGAGACCTTTTGATTAACGTGAAAATTGAAGCTTGTTGCATTGTGAGCGATAATCAGCTGTGACACCAATCCAGTGCACAGATGATGACTACATATATTGCGTTTTGTTCTACTGTTCAGTTTAAGAGTGATAAGAATTAAGACTTAGCTGAAGGGCGAAAATTGTACTCCCCATCCAATTGTCTAGTTTAGACTTTATTGCAGAGAGCTGGAGATTTACTTTCACTGTTTTTTTCTAACAACGAAATAGTGAACATTCAAGTGAAACTGAGATTGATGGACCAGTGCCATAGACATGATGGAGGACTTGTCATATGTTCCAATAAGAACTCACTGTGCAAATGCCCCTCCAGAAGCCCAGCAATTTGCTTCTGCTGCAGTTGTTTTTCTCCTGTTGTTTTCTCTAGAGTTCAGGGACACTACATTGTCTGGCCGCAAACAAACCTTAATGTAGACAGAGCCAAGTCGGCAAATCTCAGTGAGTACACACAGCCAGACCCCCCTCGCCTTTTCAGCTGGAAGTACACAGGAGAGCAAGGCATTTTTCAATGCATTTAGATGAGACCTTTAACAAAGGTCTCTAATGCAGATATCAATGATCCCTGAGAGAGGCTATTGGAGTGAAATTGGTCGACGGGGATGTCACTGCGTGCATGAAAAATGATGTGTCCAATTTGTCCGCTTCTCTGCTCTCTTCCTGAAACCTTGGTGCAAGGCTACAAGAACAGGAGGAAGAGAACCAATAACGCGGCCTGTAGAGTTGTCTAACAAGATAACTACTTGAATTACCACTTTACCTCCAATTTAATCCGGCTGTCAAAGAGACCGTAGCGGAATATGACGAGTCAATGATCGCATCCATGGAAATAATAACAGCTTTTGGTTTCAGCCAGGCACCAGAGGAAGTGTTTCCCTCAGTGCAAACAAATCATTTCTCATAATATTGCTGGAAAGAAACACTCTGCGCCCTAAAACACTATCCCTTAAACTCCTATAACAGGTCCGGAAGGGGTTCGACGATGACAAGGGATTATTTTAATTGAGTGACTTCAGAAAGCCCAGTGATATAGTGCTCAGCATTGCGCCCTTGAGGGGAAAGGTAAATTTGTGAAGTTAATCAAGTAATGAGGCCAATTAAAAATGGAGAGCTCAGGTGTAATGAGTGTCACCTCTGAGCCTGCAGCAAATGAGTCTGATTTCTCTCTCTGGGCAAGCCGACGACAGCAGGGTCTTCTCTGTTATCTGCCCCACAACCAAGAATGGCCCACTTAGGTCATTCAAATAAAGGTCCTAAGCACCAGTAATAGGATATGCCAGTGTGTTTTGTGCAAGTATGGGCCTTCAGGCCACAAAATCAGGCATAAAACAGCAACACATGGTTATCATCACTCAAACTCAAACTCCAGTATTTTGAAAGAACTGTGCTGAATACTAGCATTAGGCTAATGTTAAAATCTAAACAAAAACAAACTTTTTCAAGTTTAACTACGTCATATCATTCTGCCTTGCTATGCTGTATTTTATGTAAGGATTAAATATTTATGTACACTATATTTATTATAAATCTATGCATCAAGTTGGATTTAGGGCATGACAACAAAGATTTAGCCTCAAGCTTGTAGGCTAAGGCTAACAGCACTTAAATATTTTTTCCGTTTCCTTCACAAAAAGTACTATGAATTTACCATGGTACAACTATCAGATGGTAATGTCACAATTTTAATAAATGGTGATTAATGTTTACCATGATACAAACATATATTACCACGGTGCCATGTCCAAAAAAAAACTATATGGCATGTTTTGATACTCTTTAGCTAGTGATTTTTCTAAAAAAAAATAAATAAATAAAACCTATGCTGTGCCCCAAATCACATACAGGTGCATCTCAATAAATTAGAATGTCATGGAAAAGTTCATTTATTTCAGTAATTCAACTCAAATTGTGAAACTCGTGTATTAAATAAATTCAATGCACACAGATTGAAGGAGTTTAAGTCTTTGGTTCTTTTAATGTGATGATTTTGGCTCACATGTAACAAAAACCCACCAATTAACTATCCCAAAAAATTAGAATACTTCATAAGACCAATAAAAAAAAAAAATTTTTAGTGAATTGTTGGCCTTCTGGAAAGTATGTTAATTTACTGTACATGTACTCAATACTTGGTAGGGGCTCCTTTTGCTTTAATTACTGCCTCAATTCGGCATGGCATGGAGGTGATCAGCCTGTGGCACTGCCGAGGTGGTATGGAAGCCCAGGTTTCTATTTTACAGTGGCCTTCAGCTCATCTGCATTATTTGGTCTCTTTTTTTCTCATTTTTTTTCTTGGTCTTTTGTTTCTCATTTTCCTCTTGACAATATCTTATTCTCTATGGGGTTCAGGTCTGGTTAGTTTGCTGGCCAGTCAAGCACACCATCTATGTTGTCATTTAACCAACTTTTGGTGCTTTGGCAGTGTGGGCAGGTGCCAAATCCTGCTGGAAAATGAAATCAGCATCTTCAAAAAGCTGGTCAGCAGAAGGAAGCATGAAGTGCTCCAAAATTTCTTGATAAACGGGTGCAGTGACGTTGGTTTTCAAACAACACAATGGACCAACACCAGCAGATAACATTGCACCCCAAATCATCACAGACTGTGGAAACTTAAAACTGGACTTCAAGCAACTTGGGCTATGAGCTTCTCCACCATTCCTCCAGACTCTAGGACCTGGTTTCCAAATGAAATACAAAACTTGCTCTCATCGGAAAAGAGGACTTTGGACCACTGGGCAACAGTCCAGTTCTTCTTCTCCTTAGCCCAGGTAAGACGCCTCTGACGTCCACTCAACTTTCTGTTAACATGCTAAGATACAGCACTCTGTGAACAGACAACTTTTTTGGCAATGAATGTTTGTGGCTCACCCTCCTCCTTGTGAAGGGTGTCAATGATCATCTTCTGGACAACTGTCAGATCAGCAGTCTTCCCCATGATTGTGATAGCCTAGTGAACCAACTGAGAGACCATTTTGAAGGTCAGGAAACCTTTGCAGGTGTTTTGAGTTGTTTAGCATGTCACCATATTCTAATTTGTCGAGATAGTGAATTGGTGGTTTTTTTTTAAATGTGAGCCAACACATCACAATTAAAAGAACCATAGACTTAAACTACTTCAGTGTGTGTGCATTGAATTTATTTAAAACACTAGTTTCACAATTTGAGTTGAATTACTGAAATAAATGAACTTTTCCACGACATTCTAATTTATTGAGATGCACCTGTACTTTCCAGTAGGTACCACATTTGCTTTAAAAAAGTTTTCTATATAGTATGTGTGTGTTATAAATGAAATTCAGATGTACTACACCCACCATGCTGTTACAGTCATGTGACCTACGGCTTCAAATGAATACTATGAATTTTGAATTGTTTATAAATTCAGACTACTCGGCTCACATACTGTTTTTTTGTGTGGAAGTAGGCATAATCGGACACAGGGATAGCCTTCCAAAAGATTATATGCATGTTGCTAATTATATAATTTATATTTAGTACAAGCTACTTTGGCTATTATTTATTGTATTGTATGATCCCAATCAGTACATTTTTATAAAGATGAAAAAAAACCTTAAGTGAGTCACCACAAAATAAGTAATCTGTTGCAAATAGGTTAAAATAACCCCTGCCCTCATTCACCCCGTAATGCATTGCAAATAGAGAGGGTTTTTCATCTGATGATAATACACCTCTTCATAAAATGCCAGGTGACAGTGTATTTTAAGGCTGTGATTAAAAAACATCTTTCATTTACACTTATTCCATTATTAGCCTGTCTTTGAAGTGACCCGAGAGCACTCGCTAGCTCTCCTCATTACGCAGACAGAAATTAAGCTCTATAGCCGCAGAGGACTTTGATGTTTCCCGACACCCATGAACCTGTGAGCAAAACATTGTACTCCCTTACATCAGATACAGTGTTCGTCCCTTGGGGCAGTACATTCATTAAATGTGATAGGAACAGATAAAAGACAATGTCCTTCCCCTTGTCAAGATTAGGTTGAGGCATTGGGTGATGTTGCGGGGCAACTAAGACAGTGATTTTACGGACCAAAACATACCCTAAGTAGATTTACATATGCATAAGTAAAGTACATGCCACACTTATTGACATCGCTGATGTCTTATGAGATTTATGTGATTTGCTTGATTCTGACAGATCTCGGAAACAGGGCAGTATGCATGGCAGGTAAATGATGGCCTTCATAAAACATTATATTACTGCAATGAAATGGCATAAATCTTTCATAACACGGGTCATCGTTATATGCAAAACAGATTTCACTCTGGCAGGATGTTCCGAGGAAGGGCAGGACATGGACATGTAGAGACATCAGCCTGTACGAAATGCGATAAAGGTAAAGTATGTCCTTTTGGCGATGTTAAATATGGACAGATAATTATAAATCAGCTGTTTGTGGGTTGATTCTCTGAAAAGTTTAAACATTTCAGCTCTGTCACTTTCAAAATATTTCTCAGTTTAAATGGGGATCCTGACCAGCCCAAAAATTTTGTTACGAAGTTACAATTTGGGACAAACAACAAAAGAAAAGAAAACAAATAAATAAATAAAGTTTGAAAAATATAAAAATTGCAACAATAAAACAAACCGAAAAACAAACAGAAAAATGTGCAACAAAATACAATTCAAACAATAAAACAAACCTAAAATCAAACAAAAATGAAACAAATCGAAAACAACAATAAAAAAAAAACCCTTCTAAACAAAAAAACCTATACAAACACAATAAAACAAACATACAAACCAACAAAAAACAAATATAAAATGCCTCAATATTTAGAAACAATGACAGGATAAGATGATTATCAACAATAGTAGGTAACACTTTCAATAAGGTTCATTAGTTAAAATTCGTTAACGACTTTAGTTAAAATGAAAAAAAATTAACAATACTTCTACAGTATTTATTAATCTTAGTTAATTTCAACATTTATTAATGCATTATTAAAGGGGTCATATGATGCTGCTAAAAAGAACATTATTTTGTGTATTTGGTGTAATGAAATGTGTTTATGCGTTTTAAGGTTCAAAAAACACATTATTTTCCACATACTGTACATTATTGTTTCTCCTCTATGCCCCGCCTTTCTGAAACGCATCGATCTTTACAAAGCTCATCAGTCTGAAAAAACTAGATGTGCTCTGATTGGCCAGCAATCCAGTGTGTGGTGATTGGCCGAATTCCTCAAGCGTGTGATGGAAATGTTATGTCCCTTACCATATTGTGATGCCTTCGGCAACCACATGTAACGACCCCGGGCTGGACTCCGCTTCGTCCACGGTGAAAGCCGATCCGTTGATCCACAGCGCAAAGTTGAAGTATTTCCTCAGCAACCAGCACGGATCAGCTCCAGGCATGACGAAGCGATATCATCCTCTTTTGGAAGACCAAACAAAGTAGTTTAGCTTTCACAACGAAGCACACAGCGCCTTCACGACATAGCAGCAGCAGCGGCGGCAACAATACTACAGCGAGAATAAAAGGTACGCCTTCTTTCTTTGCGTGAACATTTGGGCGGCATTATGCAAATCTTCCCACATCGTGACGTAGGTATGTGGGGGCGTGTTAGAACGAGCCGTTTTAGGTAGATGTGGCTGACTCTTAACTTTCATAAAGAATATCTCTTTGGATTTGAGACTTTAGTCTTTGCAACTTTACAGATCTTCTTTATGCACCGAGAGCTTGTAACACTCCAAAGAGAAAGGAAAAATTGAAATCGCATCATATGACCCCTTTAAAATCGAAAGCTGTGCTTGTTAATACTAGTTAATGCACTGTGAATTAACATGAACTAACAATGAACAACTGTATTTTCATTAACTAACATTAACAAAGATTAATAAATACTGTAATAAATGTATGGTCATGTTATTCATGTAAGTTAAAACATTAACTAACATTAACTAATGGACACTTATTGTAAAGTGTTTCCGGGAATTTTTAAGCAAAGAGTCAGAGTACTGGATGCTGTTTGGGTGATTTTACATGTCACTGCTTGCAATGCATACAGTTCTCGAAATCTGTTGAAGTAATCAGCAAAATGTTCACATTTCAAATCAGTATCAACACTGCACTGCATTCCATTAAAATGATATGCTAGCATTTGTAATAGCACTTAAAACTTTAGGATTTAAAAGGCATAAACAATCAAATTAGTATTTGATTGTAAACTATAGTTCCTATAGGAAAACTCTATTAAAAGCAGTCCTGAGGGTTACACTCCGACACATGTTTGTGTTTAGGATTCACCCTCTGACATTAAGCATGAGAAGCAGTGTGGCCATCCATGCAGCTAAGCTGTAAAGCTCAAATGCAAATGGCACAACACTCTGCTCCAGTGCTGCCTCATCAGTTCTGACACCCTGCTGGAGTGGTAATCTGTGAGCCATATGCATAGCAAAGCATCATGGCCATCTGCCCTGGGAAAACACGCATCCATCTTCCTGAGGATACAGGTTTGTATATGTAGGTCCGGAGCATGTTGGGAGGGTGAGAAAGACAAAACAGGAGTGATTTTGAATACCACTGGCTCCCTCTACTGTGCTAAATACTGTTCACTAATAACAATTAACAATCAAAGCCAGGAATTAAAGGTTCAGTTCAAAATACAATTCTATCATTATTTACACACTCACATGTCGTTCCAAACCCGTATGACTTTTCATTCTTCTGTGGAGCACAACATTAGACAAGCTGAAGAAGATATCAAGAGTTAAAAAAGACATATAAACACCAAAAAAAGCACTAGAAAAAGTGGTCCATACGACTTGTGCACTTTATGGCAAGTATTTGGAAGCCATAAGGTGGCTTTGTTAGACTTAACAAATTATTCAATCTGATTTGTGAATCAGATCTAAAGAGTGACTCTCAACTGGCCCAAAATAATGACTTGTTTACTGATCCAGTCAAGTTTAACTCATGGACTCGATTCAAAGAGAGATACCAAGCACCATTTGCAGCCTATACAAGCAATTTTTAACAAGTTTAGAGCAACTCGAGGTTCAATAAATAAGTACAACATTTTGGTTTTTTTTTTTTTTTTTTTTTTTTTTTGGGTATCTTTAATAAAAATGGTGCAGTTAGAATCAATCTACCCATTTTTTCCTGTATCCCTAAATTTCACAAACAGGCAAAAAACAGTCAAAATAAAAAATACTTAAAATATATAAATATTTATTAAAATTATTTAAATGAATAAATGGTTTAAGTGTTAACATGTTCCATACCTAATGTCTACTTGAGAATGATGCAGTAAAATTACCAGACCAAGCTAAGAATGATATCACCACAGACCAATCTGTTCTCTTTTATTTTTAGAATATTTCCTCAGAGCATCTAATCAGTGCACAAACCCCAGCAACACCAACGTCTCCCTGCCTGGCATCTTATCATACACTAGGGGCTTTTATCCCTTCTTCCAGTCATTAACAAGAAATAAGTGGATGGCCGTCTGGAAAAAACAAAGCCATAGTGGTTCTGCATGATGTCAGTGCTAAAAAGCATTTTCAGGGAGAGAGAGAGACTTGTACGTTTCCAACAGTCCCGAGACTCATGGTATTTCGATCAAGAAAGGAGATTCTGTTAACCAAAGGAACAGGGTGCTTTCAGTTCAGCTGGATCAATTTAAGGACTTGCATAACTCTAAAATGTCTGCATTACTAGTTTCAAAGACTCTGCTCAAGGTGAAGGAACATAAACTGGGTTTTGATACTTTTAGTTAGGCATTTAAATAATTGAAAGTGAAGCTGTAAAGTAGGTTTAAGATGACTGCTACACAATGCTCTGAGACAGGTTGCCTGAACTCTTGCTAGTAAGTGGCGAATATATCCCAATGGTGTTTGACAGGATCCTGTACCATCTGGCAGTCATCATAATAAAACTTTTAGGCAAACTAATGAAATGAAGACTCCTTTTTTATGAACCAAGGTAGAATTCTGAAATGCCAGGTATTTTATTATTTCATTTCTGACAAAATTTTTAGTCAAATATTAGGGCTACTTATGAATGGCCATCAATGGAGAAAGATGTTTTTGCTGCCAGATGGTGTAGTATGACATTTACCAACAAGGGCTAACAAGGCCATGCTAACATGCCACACCTTCAACTTTTGATTTGGCCAGCCTGTCAAAACATTAGCTCAACCAATGGCATAAGTTTGGAGTGGGAGTGTGACATTGCATTTTTGCTAAATAAATATAAAAAAAATTGTACTGACCACAATGGTAGTGTACAGAATACATACTTTAAATATAATATTTATCAAATACAGAACTGCATGAGGTGTATTTTATTTTTATGATTTACAAAGACATTGTAACTTATTGAATTACTTATTGAATTTTTTCAATTGGTAATAAAAAGACATTTCTTGTGTTCAAATATTTATTACTTAAACATACTAAAAGAATCATTAATTGAAAACTAAGGGAACTGGCAATCATTAAAGAGGAATTCGATTCAGAGAAACCAGAACTGACTCATTACTCTCTTTATGATTCCATTCCACCACATTTCAGCTTAAAATGTACATTCTCTGAGAGCATCATGGGTAGATCCAGTTTACCGTAGTTGATGTTCAAAACTAGAGATGCACCGATCGATCGGGCCCAGCGGATCGGAAGAATCGGCGATTTCTCATGATCGACCCGGATCGGTGATTGGTCGGTCAGTCTCACTTCTTTCCGATTTCGAGCCGATCCGTTTTGTTACCAGCGGCACAGGCAATAACATCAGCCATGCATTCTCGCTCTCTTCTCTCCGACGACCCCTTCTCTCTCACACACGTCTCATTCGCTCAAGTTAAATAGTGCTTGTATTGCGCATTAAGTAATTTCCGCAGGTTTCGCGCTTATACCAAAAACGCGCGCACCACCACTGATCTATATTAATGGAACACACAAGCTGCGCTCAGTCTCAAACAGCTTGTGAGCCACAAATACCAAAATGAGTGGCTAACTGCGCTAAAACGGTAAAATACATACAAAATTATGTCAAAATGACCATCTTGGCGAGTATCCAGTTAAACACAGTTCGTTTTGGAATGTTAAATGGTAGCGAAAGAGAACGCATGTTGTGTAACAGTATATTGGTTTTTTTTATTTGTTCTTATTTTATTACTGACTTTTTACTTGTGTTTTTTTATGAAAATAAAACTCTGCGTTGAAGAAAAGTAGATTTGTGTTTGTATATGCTGTCAATTATAGTTCTTAGAAAGAAAATCGGAATCGGCAGATCACACTAACGAAAAATCGGAAATCGGAATCGGCCAAGAAAATTATTCAAAACACAAAAATAAATCAAAATAAAAGCCAGATAACATAAAACAGATAACAGACCAATACCTTAATGTG
This sequence comes from Sinocyclocheilus anophthalmus, assembly GCA_018155175.1. NCBI lineage: Eukaryota > Metazoa > Chordata > Actinopteri > Cypriniformes > Cyprinidae > Sinocyclocheilus > Sinocyclocheilus anophthalmus. The sequence continues at coordinate 479,934 of JADLZN010000566.1, read as the reverse complement.
AAAGCTATTTTTGTGTCTTAAAGACCCAAACATTTTTTAAGGCATGCACATCAAATTAAATGAAATATGTCTTTGTGCATTATGATATCATACTCAATAACCACTGATCTTAGAGCAAAGGGCAGACTATAGCGTGTGACATGAAAATAAGGTATGTTGTCCTTGCAATGCCAATGCAGAGCTTGTATGATGTCATCAGCCACCCTGACAATGATGTGTCGCTATGTTTTATCAATCACAGAGTAAGTTATCCATACGCCCATTTCACAAATGAACAAAGCGAATTAAACCTCAGCACCTGGTCCATTAACACAGGGGTGAACCCAAGGTTTTAGGAAGGATGTGTGTCCCTACACTTCATCAAAGTGCTTTTAATAAGAGTATTCAGTTGAAGGCCAAGCATTGTCCTTCTAAAAGTGCCACATTTACATAGTGTACAATTACAAAGCCAAGGCGGCCTGAGAAATTATTTTGCATTCCCCATTGTGAACAAAGATATAAACCATGACCTGCAGGTCAATCATAAGTCCCTCTTCTATACTTGTCTGATACTTTGCAAGCCGGATGTTTAATTTGTTGATTCATAGCATCGTGGCAGTCCATCCAAGGGATTAAAACCTCAAGCAAGAACTCTGTTATTAAAATATTGGTTTCATAGACGTATAACCTCCCAACAACTCTGTTATTAAAATATTGGTTTCATAGACTTATAACCTCCCAACCTCCACAAAAAGTGCATGCAATTAAAAACTAATTGCATAAAATAATTTATCAAAAGCACCACAATGGTTCCCGTTCAAGACCTTTGCTTCTTAATTATTAATTCCTGCAGTTAGGCAACTTACTATGTACTGAGTGTGAGGGCCCATGCAATATTAATAGCAATGCATAATTATGTAATACATTCCAGACATAAGAAGCCATATATCCACAGTGTTTTTTGCTTTATAAGATTGTTTCATCTCTAAGAGGGTCTTGGTGGATAAAAGAGCCACAACTGCAGGGGTTTTAGTGACCTCCCATATTAATTCTATCAAGAATAAGACACACGAACATTAGGAAAGTGTTCAACACAACATGCAGTCTTGCTATCAAAGTGCACAGAATGCATCAAAGGCATACCTTAAAGAAAAAAAATGGATGAACCACAGAGTCTGTCAACAAGGGAACAAATAGGGCCCCTGAATTAGGCTGTAGAACACAGTGCATTGTGTGATAAATCATATATTATGTTCATGCCAGTATTGGAAGATTATTGAAGGTCTTTATGGTGCCTGAAGCAAATATGGAACCCCGTCTACAATGGACTAGCTGGAGAAGTTTGGCTTTCATCTCGAGATACGCTTCAAAGCTTGCATCGAACAGAGCAATGAAACTGGCAATGAAAATAATGTTGTGCGCTTCACAATCCCCATCGTCAGATCAGCAGCTGAGATCACACAGAGACAGCGCCGTCTCCTCGTACAAGGTCTTCCGAACATGTAAGAACATGTTTCGAACATTTCCATGTTAGAAGCTATGGTGAGATGCTTTGAAAATCTTTAATGTCTTGCTTGTGGCATGCGAGTGAACTTCCTCATCGACCAGAAATCCCCATATATATGAATAAACCAGAAAGCTTCAGTATCACTCCTGCTTCTTGTTCAAATCTTCATCTTGGATTTCTAATTTGAAGGGACAGCACAGAACTCTTTGATAATACTTTGTGGTCATATTTAAACTCAAATTAAATACAATGAACCGAATATACTTCTAAATGTTCAACAACTTTTATTTAATTGCATACCTGTTACTTAAACGCCATTAGGTCCACAGTTCAAGGTTACTTTTTTATTTTCGGAATAAATGCAAAAAATGTGACATAAATTACAAAATACAATAGTATTCATTTAGAGCAACAACTTCAGAGTGAGCTTGACTCCACAGGCTACTGCTATGACTAAAAGTGCATTATTTATTAATTTAAAATAAAAAAAAAAAAAAGTATTAATTTATATACAGTAAGTGTGAAACATTTAAAAAGGGCAAGATCCAAGGGAAAATAGAGTAAAGATTGAACTTTTTGTTTTGTATACAAGGTTTCTAAATTTTGTTAATATGGAAAATCTAGCTAATTAAAACAAAAAACAAATATGCCACTAATCGGCATTCAATTTCCAGAAACAGAAACTCTTGAACATTGGATAAAGCAAGGAATACAAAAAATATACAAACAAACCCTGTAAATACCAAACTTTGAATACAACGCAAAGTTGGGTAGGGCTATGAAGGGAATTTGTGGCTCAGTACAGGAGAAAAATAAAAATAAAAAAAATCATATATTTATCATATATATATATATTATATATATATAATATATATATATATGATATATATATGCGAAATGCTCCTTTAAAGATATGGATTGTAATTTAAATGTACAGATGCAAAGATAAAGTGCAATAAGACAAACTGCTGTATTTTGGATGTTTTCTTCACTAGTTTGAAACAACATGTTATGTAAAGCCAGATAGCCCCCAAAATCTCAAATCTGAAACAATGCCTAGTGCCTTGCCTTATATCGGAATAAAAAAGTAGGTTAAACCCTTCAAAAATCATTTTGTGGGAACTGTTTGACATAGGACATTGAAAGAGACACCATAAGATATGATACACCCACACATTACATGACTACTGCATACTACATGACTGGTGTTCATTATTCCTGTTGTATGAAAGAAGATACAAAGTGTGGTACACATTGCAGATCATGTAACAGTACACTAAATGAGCGCTAGGCCCCAGCCCCAATCAAAATCCAAAGAAAACATGGATTTACTTTGACATCTGTGAAGAGTTTCCTGTTTCCAATGGACACTGGAGGACTGCCATCTATTTTGAGGTCTGTTATGGATTAGACATTCTGATATTAAACAGGCATGTTTCAGAAGTCTTCCTCTTGAGTAGAATACTAGATTTTAGTTTAGCTTGGAGGGGGAAATCTAAAAGCCTCTTAAGTATTTTGTGTGTGTGTGTTTTACTTATTTGTTAATCTAAAAAAATCATTTTTTTTCAGCTCCAGTTCTCATTCATATTATTATGGAAAAGAATGACCAGAATATTCTCCTAAAATATACATTTTTGTTCTACTAGAAAGAAAAAGGGGTGAAACTTGTTTGGGTGAACTATTCCTTTAAAAAAGACTACAGTATGTGAAATACCAGAAATCACAGCTGTTAAATGCAGAGCACAAACTAAATATCTCGCCTCTATAGTGTCATTCAGATTTTTACGCCCTCATATCTAGTGCAGAACTTGCCATGACAACATCTAAATGACTTTATCTCTCCCAGTTATTGCATGAGAGATAAAGCTAAGAGAATGGGAATCAAACGGAAGCTTTAAAGGCTAAATTTACATAGAGAGTAAAGAAAGCATGCTGAGATGGTGTTTGGTGTCCATCATATGCAGGATAATGGTGTGGTTATATTCACCCAGGAGGCCATGCCTGCATTTGTTAAGCTTATGGCTTCAACTTATACAATTCTGGTATGGAACTGGTCGAGTTTGATGGCTCCTCAGCTCCAATGGACTTATGGGATAGCAAAGTGTCTATACTGGAATGTCGTCCCAGTAGATGCAGCATGTCATCATAGTATTGTTTAATACTGAGTTTTTGAACACCCTACTTAATTGAGGTACTGCTCACTGTATACTGTATATAGAAGTACACATATTTACAGTGTTACTGTCCAATGCAAAGGTAGTTGTAAATTATTAAATATATTCAAGGAAGATGATCAATCACAATTCAATATGCAAACAGATGTAAACAAAGAGCAAACAAGTGTTATTTTAGTTTCAATGAGGTATTATTATAGTTTTAATAATAGTTTAAATTAGTTTTTATTTTTACATTTTCATTCTTTTAATGTTAGTAACATTTATAAGTTTTGGTATATTTATCATTTATTTCAGTGAGGTTTCTTTTATTTCAAGTATTGTTATATACAGTGGGGCAAAAAAGTATTAAGTCAGCCACCAATTGTGCAAGTTCTCACACTTAAAAAGATGAGAGGAGCCAGTTAATTTTCATCATAGGGATACCTCAACTATGAGAGACAACATGAGAAAAAAAAATCCAGAAAATCACATGTAGGATTTTTAAAGAATTAATTGGTAAATTCCTCTGGAAAAATAAGTATTTGGTCACCTACAAACAAGAAGATTTCTGGCTCTCACAGACCTGTACTTCTTCTTTAAGAGGCTCCTCTGTAATCCACTCGTTACCTGTATTAATGGCAACTGTTTGAACTCGTTATCAGTATAAAAAGACACCTGTCCACAACCTCAAACAGTCACACTCCAAAATCCACCATGGCCAAGACCAAAGAGCTGTCAAAGGACACCAGAAACAAAATTGTAGACCGGCACCAGGCTGGGAAGACTGAATCTGAAATAGGTAAGCAGCTTGGTGTGAAGAAATCAACTGTGGGAGCCATTATTAGAAAATGGAAGACATACAAGACCATTGATAATCTCCCTTGATCTGGGGCTCTACGCAAGATCTCACCCGTGGGGTCAAAATGATCACAAGAACTGTAAGCAAAAAACCCAGAACCACACGGGGGGACCTAGTGAATGACATGCAGAGAGCTGGGACCAAAGTAACAAAGGCTACCATCAGTAACACACTGCGCCGCAGGGACTCAAATCCTGCAGTGCCAGATGTGTCCACCTGCTTAAGCCAGTACATGTCCAGGCCCGTCTGAAGTTTGCTAGAGAGCCTTTGGATGATCCAGAAGAGGATTTGGAGAATGTCATATGGTCAGATGAAAAAAAAATAGAACTTTTTGGTAAAAACTCAAACTTGTCGTGTTTGGAGGAGAAAGATGAGTTGCATCCAAAGAACACCATACACCATACCTACTGTGAAGCATGGGGGTAGAAACGTTATGCTTTGGGGCTGTTTTTCTGCAAATGTACCAGGACGACTGATCCGTGTAAACGCAAGAATGAATGGGGCCATGTATCGTGAGATTTTGAGTGAAAACCTCCTTCCATCAGCAAGGGCATTGAAGATGAAACGTGGCTGGGTCTTTCAACATGACAATGATCCCAAACACACCACACGGGCAACGAAGGAGTGGCTTCGTAAAAAGCATTTCAAGGTCCTGGAGTGGCCTAGCCAGTCTCCAGATCTCAACCCCATAGAAAATATTTGGAGGGAGTTGAAAATCCGTGTTGCCCAGCGACAGCCCCAAAACATTACTGCTCTAGAGGAGATCTGCATGGAGGAATGGGCCAAAATACCAGCAACAGTGTGTGAAAACCTTGTGAAGACTTACAGAAAACGTTTGACCTCTGTCATTGCCAACAAAGGGTATATAACAAAGTATTGAGATGAAATTTTGTTATTGACCAAATACTTATTTTCCACCATAATTTGCAAATAAAATCTTTAAAAATCCTACAATGTGATTTACTGTGATTCTCATTTTGTCTCTCATAGTTGAGGTATACCTATGATGAAAATTACAGGCCTCTCTCATCTTTTTAAGTGGGAGAACTTGCACAATTGGTGGCTGACTAAATATTTTTTTTCCCCACTGTATATATATTTTATGACTAGTTTGATAAACAATATCACAATGACATCGATGTTGGGTACATTCCGAATGTAAATATTCAATTAATATTCACTGTGATGATCTGATATGGTATCAGTAGCTGGATAGTGTCTAACCTATTATTTTGTAATCAAAAACAGTCATATATGAAGAACGTTAGTACTGTGCAGTGTATTAGTGGTCTCTTTATATCATGTACACTTGCATCCCAGGAATTTTGGCTGTGGTATTTACCAGGTATTTAGGAACTTACCCTTTAAAAACGTAGACATTTGCGATCGTATTCCACACTTCTTTGAGGACATCTCCTCCCTCTTGGTGTCCTGAAAACATAAATCAGAATCTCATCCTTTGATCTAATTACATTTCAAACCAGTACGATCCTCATTAAGTGAAGCTGTCAAGTTACACCTTAAAATGATATATTAAAATCAAGCTAATGCCTCTTTTGAAGTAAAAAGAAAGAAATATGGCTTTTACTCATGCACTACCATGAGTACTATATAAATGATAATGAGCTCAATTAGGATGCTCAACAAAAACAAGTTTGTGTTTCTTCTATTTGGATTGCATTTTATGAATGCATTAGGACAAGATCTTTAGAGACTAAGTGTAGATCTAAGTATATATTATATGCTTGTAACTAAAATTAAATGAGTGAAAGGAATAGTTCACCCAAAAAAAATTAAATCTGCTGAAATCTACTCCCCCTTAAGCCATTCAAGATGAAGATGAGTTTGTTTGTTCTTCGGAGCAGATTTGGAGAAATCTAACATCACTTGCTCACCAACGGATCCTCTACAGTGAATGGGTGCCATCAGAATGAGAGTCCAAACAGTTGATAAAAGCATCACAGTAAATCCACAAGTAATCCAAATGGCTCCAGTCATAGGATGTCATAAACTATCATTACGAGTTTTAACTTCATTGCTTCTAGCTAAAATATGAGCCATCTATCCATAATATTGTTTTCTCCAGTGAAGTAAACTTTCACCAAATTGTCATTTTTGGTTGATCTATTCCTTTAAGATCCTTTTCACAACTACTGAAAGTCACTTTGTGTACTTAGTTGACATGTTAAAGGGATAGTTCACCTATAAATCAAAATTCTGACATTATGTACATAACCTCATGTTGTTCCAAAACTGTATGGCTTTCTTTTTTCCTGTGAAAGTTTTGATGAATGTTCCCAATGCCTTTTCCATGTAATCAAAATGCATGTGGATCAGTGGACAAGCTACAACAATGGCAAAACAATACAGTAAAAGTATTATAAAAGAAGCTTTGTGTGATAACAGACTGAAATTGAGGTCACTATTAACGGAAAATGTTGCTTGACAGCTATGATCACCATTCACGTTCAGTGCATGGAAAGGAGCAGCTTGAACATTCTTCAAAACATCTTTGTGACGAGTGACAGTCTTCTTTTATGTTTTACGCAGTAAAGAAACATACAGGTTTCAAAAGACATTAGGGTGAATAAATAGTGAAAGAACCCGGAGAAACTTGTGAAAAAGTGTGGCAACATTTCAGTATTTCTGTAACAGGGTCTCAAGATAGAAAAGCAGTATTTTCTTAAGTGGTCCAACAAGCCCATTGGACAAAACCTGTGCATCTCCATCTGATTAATGACTATCCACTGTCTAATAAACAGTAATTGAATGGTCTACTGCAGAGGCCCTAAAAGCCTGGGAGAGCTGCTCGCAGCCCGTGCTATCGTCTGGGGTTGATTATAGTTGACCTTGTGTGAAGCACACTTTGAAACAGTGAGTCTAAGCTGGGGAACTGTAGCCAGAGAGCAAAGCAGAAGATAAATGAACAGATATTGTATTGACACTGCAAAAGGAGATCGATAATATGATCAATATCTATTTGATTTTTATCACAAAACTCTGTGGAGGAGGAAGACGATTGATCAAACGTGCCAGGACACATCGGCATATCTAACAATATTAATTAAGAAAAACTGCTTAGGTGACTGATTGCTAAATTAGTCAATATTGTTCAAATCAAAACAAACGATTTCTGCATTCAGATGTATAGCCTAATTCTTTCTCAGTATGGATTTACTGTAAGCCTTGTACTAGCTGTCTTAACATGCTAAATGAGTCCTTAGGCATAGTTATTATGATAAGAGTTAATAGAAGTTATAATCATTATTTTAATTTTATTATGCTACAAATTATTGTGACTAGGTCAAGTCAAAGTATTTTATTGTTTGTTCCTAAACAAACACATTTGATTATGAAAATTAAGAGATTCTAAATGAAAGCACAATTATATAGTGCAAAACCAAAGCATTTCACACCCAGTGTTGTTATTTATCAATACAACTTTATTTCGCTAATTGAAATAAAGCTGAAATCAAATAAAATATAAATATTAGAATGAAAAAAAATAAACTTAAAACATGTAAATTAGAAATATTGCCTTGGCAACTAAACGAAATACATAAGTAGAAGTTAAGTAAGTTGAAAATCAAAATATTAATACTAAAACTGAAATCAAATAGATTAAAAATTAAAGAAATCTAAATATTGAAAAATGAAACTAATAAAAATGACAAATTACTAAACAAAATTACAAAAACTTACATTTAAAATGAAAGCTAAAAATTTAAAAGAAAAGGCTAATTCAAAATATTAATAAATACCACAGTAGTATAAACTAAAATAACTGTTCACACAATAGAAAGTAATGTATCATTAAAATATATAGTAATATAATTATTAATTTAATAACAGGGACTGATTTTTTCCCTTTTTAACCGGTCACCAAACATACTTCAGCAGATTTATTTGTGATTTATCTGTGAGTCAATTTTACATAATCATTGCACATGCTTTGCTATTACTGTAAACAATCTTTATGACAGCTTAGCTTGTCTTTTATCTATAGGCTGGGGTTCAGTGGGTGTTAATGCATATCAAAAATTGTATCATTTCTGTTAAGAAGGCTGTTCTGACTAAAACACTATCATATAATTGAATCTGTTCATCAATAAAAAGCACAACTCTAGTAACAGTAGCAGGCGATATAATTCAAAGGTGCGTCAACGATGAGGTAATATTTATTTTGAGGCATGACTCAAATATAGTGAATGAAATGCTATAAGAAGCTTTCAAATCGATCATGCTTTTAAGAAGCCTTCTTAAATTACATGCTTTGAAACATCAGAGGGTCTATGGATATGAGCACTTTCTCACCAAAGCAGCATTTTTACATTATGATTGCTTGCTTACTTAGCTCAGGTTCTAGTGCAACAACATATCTGTTATACTTTGTTCTCATGTGAAAACAATACGGCTGCAGTTGTAAAATAGATCAACTCATTGATGGCAGATTAAAACCGTCACCTCGATATGAAATGCACAGCAGCTTCGTAATAACTCATTATCACAAAATATCTACGCCATAATATACACGTTACTGTCAGAAATAGATCTGTTGGAGTGTCATAATCAAGCGTTACGATGCCAGATAATAAGCACGGTTGGACAGGGAAAGAACAGTGTGTCGCAGCTATGTGTGCAATGGGAATACAAGCCTTCAGTGTGCGAATATTTATTGGACATTGTTGAGTGCTGGGGAACATGGTTAATGGTTAACATTACGCAATGCTTCTGAGCAAGTCCTGCAAGATTAGCACTTACATGTCTTTAGTGCCGACTCTGTGAATGGTCGTAAAAAGGACCCCTCATCTGCTCTTGTAAATCAAATCATGTTTTGAGCGGTGATGATGATTCTGCCAATTAGTTGAGGCTGGACTGGTGAGAATCACTACTCACTATTACACATGGTCCATTCTCGAGATCTATAGCCACCCATCTCCATACAGGACTAAATGTGATAAGAAATGAATTATACTATTGATGAGGTCCTTAACAAGGTAATAACCGCACTCCCCAGTCAATAATTATTCCGATAAGAATATCTTTATTACGAAAAAGCCGACTACAGCAGAAAGTCACTGCACCAAAACAATACCCAGTGGTGTAATTGCCTTTGTCTGAAATTATAGTTTTCATTAAATGGAATGCTTGCAATGCATGTTATTGATTGTTTAAATAAGACTTGATATCTTCCTGTTTCAAAGCACTGTGAAATTGCATGGCATTGTAATATTCCAAAGCATTGTTGTGTCTGTTCATCAATGTTATGAGATTCACAATATAACGAGTCAAGGACAATTGGCCACAATAACTGCTGTATCTAAATGGACTAATTTTATGGGGTTAGATCACAGACAAAAAAAAAAAAGCAAATTGCTGCCTCTCTCCTCATGACATCATCTACTGTGTGATCAGAATGGAGAGGGGAATATGACAGACTTGTGCTGCATTCCTACTAAAGCCTACTAAACTTTGGTTGATGTTCTGGCAAGATTCTCTCAGATTAATGAACAAACATACTTTGAGTAACATTAATAGAACCTTAGTTCAAAATTATCTGGTCTTTAATAACATTCTCAAAATGTTATCAAAAACCTTATGCACAAAAACCTTATTGATGCACCTTTGATGGATACCTTGTTCTTTTTTTTCTGAAATGTTGTTGTTGGTTATGTAACATTTTTAAAACATTACTACTTACTACTTGATTCAGAATGTTCAGAGAACGTTCAAAAGTAGCGTTCCCATAATGATTGCAAAATTATGAAATAGAACTTTGATTGTTTTTCTGACAATTGCCAGGAAAAACCAAGAAAAAAATATTTTAAAAACTGAATGTTTTGAATGTTTAGAGAACATTTAGAAATAATGTTTTCATAACTAACTATGGTAACATTAGCAGAACGTTCTGAGAACATATTTTAGTTAGCTGGGAAGGAAAAAATGGCGGTGTTTCACTTAGTTTTGCAGGTGTTTGCAGGCTGTTAAAAAATAAGTCTGGACAACCAATACTAATGGTTATTTTGTACGAGATTCAAATCAACAAAAAAGCCAATTTACACACCTGTCTTGGCAGACAAAAGTTTTAGCATCTTAAAAGAGCACAAATCAGAGATATTTTATGTTATGGATGTTCAGTTGCATTTTTCCATGAGTCATGAGCTTCATACTTTTGTTTTCTTGTTGATCTAATGACTGGTCCCTGTTCTCTCCATGGCTGTTGGGTTGGAGGTCTGTTAACCTGTTATTGTGTTTATATTTACTGTATTACAATCTAAGAGACTGGTCAGTGGTCAAAGTACAGTAAAATAGACAAAAGTAACAATGGGTTGATCGAATATTCAGATTCTATGGTGGGAAGGCATTATTAGGGTGTAAACTTAAGTCTCTTTTACCTTATTGGTTCTAAAAGGGGACAACCTTGGGGAAAAAGCTGCGTTTGGATGGTTTGAAAGGTTTTGACAGGGCTATCACTACCACTTTCTGGTCTGGGGTCTTTGTAGGAGTTTTGTTCATCTTCAACTTCTTTTACTTACATCTGTGGGAGAAGAAAGCATTCGGCTTTTAGTTTTGGTATTCAATAATCTGCATGACTGAAATGTGACATCATGTATATTGCTTGTCGTTTTCACCTGTTCAATGGGAAGATCCACCTTCATATTTTCATCTTCCAGTACTTCAGATGGTACTACTGCCTCCTTCCTTTTGTTGGTGGCTCTGAAGACACTTTTTTTCTGGAGAGACCGATAAAATCCTAGTTGCATGCATCATATGTTGGATGCATCCATTAGTACACACAATTCTCTTCATTTTTAAAAGCATCCAAAGTTTCATATTTAGAAAAGTTGAGGACTGCATCAACTATCATCCTAAATATTTAATCAAAAGCAGCCATTCAAGATTTTACTGGAACTTATAAGATAAACAGATAGGAGGTGTATGTTTTTCTAGAGTTTCACAGGCCCAAATGATAGAAAATATTTCAAATCAGAGCATTTAGGGACAGCAGCATGAAGTAGGATCAGGTTAGTCCATTAGTAAGAACCTTGAAACCCTGTTTCCAAAACTAAGCTTCATTGTTCACAGTGAAACTACATTGTAAATAGACAGGCTCTGTTGTGACTAACTACAAATCAATTCATGTTTGTTACAAAATGCTCAATATCTTTTCTCAAAACATAGGCTATTAACACAGACAAAGAAAAAAAACCTGTCTTGAGTCTGGAGATGAAACATCTTGTTTCGGCTGACAAGACATGAGGGTTAAAGTGATAAACACTCTTCAGCATTACCCAGAACACTTCACCTCACATCAAATCAAGTCAGTCCGAGCTCAGCACTTCACAAAGCATTTAATGGGCTTTCTTGATCCTGAGATGCAAACTGCATTCATCGGTGCCTTTGACATTCAAAGGTAAGATCATCTTGGCTAATGATAGGCTGACAGCAGATGCACTCCTCCTCAAGTAGGTGGTGAGAATGGCTCTCGCAGTCATGGCATGTTTGATTACCCCTCTGCAGCGATTGATGTAGTTAAAACGAGGTTTCTTGTTTTATTTTTTTCAGTTTCTGCCATTAGGAATGGCATTATCTGAATCTTCTGCCCCATGGGACATGATCAAGTGTCCAGAGTAGGTATGAGCCTTCATCGAAGGGCTTTTATAAGCATGGCTGCAGACATACCGTCCGAGGCTAATGCGAGATCTGCATGAGTGAGGGAAACTAAACTCCATCACAAGGACTGCTGGCTCGGCTCTTATGAGCAAAGTGATGGCAGTTCCGGAGCGCCTGCAATTACTCACTGAATGACCTCATGGCAAGTAAAAGACACAATGCACTTGCTCAGTCAAAGTCTAGTTCGGTTAATCTAGTGCACAAAAAGTGTCAATCTCATTCACGTGTGCCCCTTCAGATTTGTGAGCCAGATAGATTTTGAATATAACAAAATATATACATATATAAACAACATTAAAAAAAATAATAATAAAAATGTGCACAAATGTTGTAAAACAATTATGAAATGAATTATTTAAAATATATACTATAAAATGAATTATTTAAATATTATTGTATATTAATATATTATATTAGAATTTTTCAACGAACCAAATGTCTCTCTCTTATGCCACAAAACTGCTTTATTTAATCAAATAATGAAAACAGAGGTTCAAGGAGAACCACATTTTTTGAAATATAAATGTTTTGCAAAATTATAAATGTCTTTACTGACATTTTGTAGCAATCTTAATGCTGCCTTATCAACACAGTATAATTTCTTTAAAAAAAAATCTTGCTAACACCAAATTATGATATATGATATGATATGATATATGATACATGATATGATATGATATGATATATATGATATTCATGATATCAACTGCATGCCCCGTCAAAACGTCGTGGTACATAATGACCATGGTCTAGCTATTATTTCAATAAATGTACTGCAAACCCGCGATAGTCGTGAAGTACTCGCAACACAGCGTAGAGAGTGATCTTTGGTGAAATGAAATGCGATGATCGCCACCAATAAGAGCCACGAGACAATCCACTGAGAGAAATGTGAGACTGAGAGATTTTTCTCTGAAATAACTATAGTGAACATTTTGTACTTACTATCAGACAAATCGTGAAACACACTTATGGTTTTCCCTGTCATAGCTAACAAGGCACTTCGCATCATTTTATAAGTCTAATGCCTGATGGTTCTCAGCTATGATTTAAAGCCCTCCGCAGCATTTGAATACATGCTGAGCTTTAATATTCCTCTCACAGGATGGCATTCTATCTAAGAATGAGAGTGTATTTCCCTAATGTAGGTGGGCTTTAGAGAACAGCCTGTCAATTCAAAGCAATTTGTGGCACACACACGCCTGCGCTCGCTGTAGTGCGCCGCACACATGCAAGAGTACAAGATCCCTCTTTTTTGCCACTCTCTCTCACTCCCTTAATCATAAATGCATCACAATCACACAGCAGAGATGGTATAAGAGAAAGACGAAGCACAAGAGAGGAGAAAATATGACTTCTACAAAAACAACAGCTACAGTGCCTATCAGCAATTATGTAAAACGTCTGTATCTGTGAAGGAAGAGGCGGGAAACGGAGCTCTAGGGAGACAGAAGGAAAATCGTATCACACCTGGCCACACTCACCCGCCGTAGTATAGAGATCTGGGATTTTCGAGCCCTGCCCAGGTTGTTTGGCGTAAAAAACAGAGCCGGTGCTGTCCACTCTTGGTTTTGCGAACTACAAGAGTAGAAAAAGCAATCTTCAAATAAAGACCATACATGGCTTTGATTCGATCTGATGCTTAAAGTGTGTCCACAATCCTTTGATAACAAGAAACAACTGTGATTCAACCACAGCTCGTTCTTCCTCTTTTACTCTTTTTTTCACATTTTCCATTGACCTCAATTTTTCACGAGCTGATATGTTTTGTAGCTCCCCAGCGACTGGCACGGTATTGAATTCATCTGGTTCCAATACATCCCATGCACAACCTATCAATCACCAGAGAGCACAGCAAACTAATCATTTATTGATGAAACAGGGTAGCCATGAATTTCTAACTGCAATAGTCTTATTTATCAAGCCAGATCAAACAATGAGGATCCAAACAAGCTTTAAAAAAGAGACTTGGAGGGAATAACTTATTCTTCAGCAGATAGTTATTGATGATGAAAAAAGAAGACTGGGGCACTGGAGACACAGAGAGAGACAGAACAGTGGGAAGAGGAGTTTAGAGTGATGCTTTTGACAGCAGGATGCATGTCTGAATTAATGCTCCGGCAAAAGGTAATTTTCTTTCAGCAGTCAGTGCATACCGGATCTACCACTGGGAGCAAGGTGAGCCATTTCTGGCACAGTGAGGGAAAGAGAAGGCTTTAATACATTTTTCTCCAGCTCTTGCCACTGTTAGCTGGCTTCATAGAGAGGCAGCTTGGGGGTACTTCACTGATCTCCATCTTCCACTGGTACACACTACGGGCAATGGTGTTTGCAAGCCCACTAACATGGGGTTTGGGGAATAGCTGAATATTTGTTCTACTCACTTGCTTTTTTCTGCCTGACATGTCTTTGAATTTTTAACAGACATTGGTGGGCAAAGGAGAAATAAAACAACAGAACTGCCAAAAGTTCTGATGGAATATTCACTTCAGTTAGTTCAAATTCATTCAGAATTCAAGTTCATAAATGACACATTCAGGATGAACGTGCCGAATTCACGATCTGAAAACTCAAGTGGTTGTTCATGTATTACTAGATTAATGAGAGTAAGTGAGTTTTGGAATTGTTAAGACAGGGACAGCCTCCCGGTGGACCACTCACAGTCCACTCACAGACCATTTGATTCATACTGCACAAAACTGGCAACACCGCTCAAAAATTGGTAGTTCAAATCTGATTGGATGGCCATTCAATTTCACTAGTCTGCTGAGGTTCACTAGTCCGCCTGTAAACAAATGCACATTTAGAAGGTGCTAGGTTAATACAATGAGGAAGAACTAATCAGGAAGAACTAATCTACACCTATCAATTCTCATGTTATCTAATATAAATATAAAAATTCTGGTTAGTCACTTTATATGTCAGTCGGATGGATTCCCATCTCTTCCCATCTAAGTGGGCGATTCTTGACCAGAATAACGCTGCCTTCATGTGCTATTGAAAAAAATGTTGTACTTTCCACTCAAGTGCTTTGTTGTCAGAAAGAATAGGAATTATGGAGGACACCAGGCTCATTCTTACCTATTTCTTGGGGAAATCTTATTAAAGCCAAAATGGAAAGTCAATATCAAATGGATATTGAATAAAATGTAGTATCCCATTAACTGACAACCATATAAACATTAACCACACTAGTGTACACATTCACTGCACTATCTAGGAAATTCGGTCAAATAAATGCGGTTTGCAGTGTGAAAAATACATACAATTTGCATCAAATGTAAATTTTGTTTACATTTTTGGCCCATTGGTTTGTCTCCTGTATTGACAGCGTAAACATCCAATCACAATGCGCTATAGATGGAGGTATTTTGCTCCGCCTATATAAAGATCGCATCACCCCAACTAACCTATCCTAATGTGTGTGCCATGAGTGTATGCGTAAACACTTTTTAATAAAACGTAAATTCGTCCCCTGCGATTTTTTAATCAAGTCAAGTGTGTTCATAGAGGTTTCCATGGGCCAATGCGAATAAAGCTAGATTTAAATTAAAAAGCCCGATTTATGCTCGGACCTGACGTTTTATTCTTATCCAAAACAAGATGTGATATGAGTGTGATACATAGGCTAAATATATACACTACCAGTCAATTTTTTTTGAACAGTAAGAAAGATCCAATAGAAAGATCCAAAGATCAGCATGCATATGAAATAAACTCGTTGTAACATTTAAACATACCATTTTCAAAAGCTGGAGTCAGTTTTTTATTTTATTTTTATTTTTTTGGGAAATGATAAGAAATTAAGGGAACAGGTCATTACGCCAAGGGTGTAAACATTAATTTAGATTTTAAAGGGGACTCCACCATTAATATGCAAGGGAATTAGGACAGAATCACTGTTTTACGGCTGATCACTGAGACGGCCAGCGGTTCAGTGAACGAGCCGTATGACAGCAATTCTGCAATGGATATCTATATCCAAATTATAGTGAAAACACTATTAATTAGCATAGTATCAAGATCGGCAGTTTAAGACATTAATTTGTGAGCACAAAACACAAGGTACTTCTCTTTTCCATATAAATAAGGCCTTATTGGATAAATCTAAGACATATAAACTAAACTAACACACGGTCGTGCCACTTTGGTCCCACAGCCTTCGAAAGAGAGAAAGTGAGGAAATAACTAGTTTGAGAGAATGAAAATGTGAAATCCCAAGTTTACAGCAATATGTGCCATTGCATAGATCTGAACAACCATCAATCACTTAATTAACCCTCGCACTGAGTTCCTCAATGAGGTTAAAATTTAGATTAACTGCACCAGTTCAGTTAGAATCTGGAGGTACTTGCTTTCCTGTGTTGCGGGGTTTCCTTCTTTGTCTGGTTGCCGAAAGGGGTTTCCCGTTTTTCTGATTGGCTGGAGGTTCAGTCTTGGTAAGCCAGTGATTGGGCGTTGGCTGGCAACGTGGAGCTGTGGTCTGGAGTTGAAGTTTTAGATGGCACTCTTTTGGAGATGCTGCGTTAGGCAAACTTAACTCAAAACACGAAACTCTCAATGGAAAATAAAATAAAATAAAGAAATAGAAATAGAAGTAAAGTTTGACGAGACCAGGTGGCGTTTCTCCTCATGGTTTTGGAGGAGATAGCGTGTAAGCCAGAGCACGCTCAAAAACTAAAGAAGCAGACGTTAAACCGCACATGTGCTCAAAGCTATCCCGAAAAGAGGAGAGTAAGAAGGGGGTTGAAGAAGAGAACCAAGAGAACCAAGAGCACCAAAAGCCAAGAGAGTGATTTGATGGTGTTTCTAGTATTTAAACCAGGCTGTTTAACACACCCCAAATGGTGTCTTGACCAATTAGACAATGTCTTTGCTCGGGGTGTTGCAATGTTTCTCCTTCCCATTCATAAATCGACTGTTATCTCATCATTCACATGATCTGCGTTTTTCCCGCCTGGTATAGTATACATTTTGGACATGATTTCTTATAACAAGAATATGATACATTCGACAAAGAATTGATTGGAAGAAACATTTCAAGCAAGAAGATTCAAACACACACACACACTAAACATGAATAGCAATTTTTAAACTATTCAATAGTTATTCAAAATACATACTCAATAAATGATTAAGACCTGATAAGTCGCATGTGGGTTAGATACATGATATGGGGTTAGATATATAGCAATGGTTAGTTGCTCGAGTTCTTTTAGTGTCATTTAGGTGCATGGAAGGGCAGTTTCCGTGCCATTCTGTGAATATATGAAGACCAGAGATTAAGAGTTCGTAAGGAATTTCCGACAGTCTGTTCTTTGTCTTGAAGTGGGGGAAGTCAATTTACGAGGTGCTTGTGACTGTAGTTACTATCGTGTGGTAGTCATGCGGTCATCTCTTTTGACCATTATTCTTGATAACTTGCCCCAAAATTGACAATCTCCTTGGACTTGTCAATGTGTTCTTTTGTGTTAATGTTGAAAACTGTTCTGTGACAGGGGTTTAGGTTTAGGCTTGCTTCAGAGGGGCTAGGGTCTGATTTATGACATCCTGTTGTCTTTGGCCTCTGTGGAATTCGGCTCCTCATATTTCAACAATGTTTTTGACCAAATCTTAGATTGTCTGATTCGTCTGATATCCTACACTGTATACCTTTATTTAGCAAGGATTCTTTAAATTGATCAAAAGTGATGATAAAGACATTTTATAATGTTACAAAAAAATATATATTTCAGATAAATGCTGTTCTTCTGAACTTTCTATTAATCAAAGAAACCTGAAAAATTCTACTCCTTTGTTTTCAACATAATAATAATAATAAATTTATAAAATGTTTTTTGAAAGCATACAAATCACAGACATTTTGAATGATCTATCCGCAGCGGTTTGCCTGAAGGATCATGGACTGAGTGCAATGTGCTACCCATTCAGTCTTTGAAATCGCAGGAATAAATTACATTTTAAAATATAATCAAATAGAAACTTTATTTTAATGTAAACATTTCACTACATTACATACTGTCCTTTCTGTATTTTTGATCAAATAACTGCAGGCTTGTTGTGCATAAGAGGAATTCTTAAAAATCTTATGTTCACCCGTGTTTGACTGGTATAGTGTGTATATGTATATATATCGAAGTGGTGATGGGCCGCCTGGACCAAAAAATGTCAGGGCTGATTTTTTTGTCCCAGTCCAGCCCTGGGGACGATGCAAAATACAGGCTTAAACGGGGTCAAAAACGTTCTGAGCCTGTCCAGTTTTCCAGAAATAAATACGACTGTAAATAAAAGGCAGGTCATGTCCAATGTTCTACTATTTACATTAGCAGTATAAGCTGCAATGTGGACCAGACTTTATGTTGACAGTCAAAAGTCTGGCTAAGTGAGACTAGTTCTCATTTAACCAAGGCATTTAAAGGTGGAAAGTCTGAGTTTAGTTTGGAAGGTTGAACATATGTAGAAAAGGCCTATATTGTACATTTGAGGAGTCAAATAAGACAATTTCCACTAATCTAAGCCCATTATTACTCCTGGTATTAACATCTGTTTTGATGAATAATTTTAAGGACAACACCAAATGTGGGATCTAAAACGTTTTGCATAGTAGGTATAAAAAGCAATGTGTCTCAGCTGACCACTTGTGATGGGATCAGCTGATATAGATCTTCATATTGGATCTACACAGGGCCTACGAACAGGTTGTGGTGTCCTTTACACTAACTCAAGCATGGAAGAACAGCGAAAGCAGGGGGATGGTAGCTTCAATCTAGAACGATGTGATAATGACTCTGAAGCCAGGCGTGGAAGACCCCCCGCTGTATTTGTGAACCACTCCCCCTGCCTACACAGGACAGCCCTGACAGAGAGCAGCTGGGATTGGTGTCTCTACCAATCCCCTAGAGAAACCAATGCTTTTCCAAAACAGGAAGCCACTGTGGGGATGGCAGCAGGTCTGACATGAGCAAGTCACTGGAGATATGAGGGGACAGCTTCACCCTACAGTGCGACGGAGAGGGTCTGAACAGCTTTACTGCCTCTGCATGTCATAGTCATGGATGTGTGGTCTCTAGTACAAGGGGGTGTGATCATCTCTGTCACTGCTGCACATTTCCACCCGTGTCAACTTTGCTGACACCTCGCTCAACATCTGTTAGGCCAGTAGGAGAATAAACACCAAATGCTGTGCTACTGCTTTCATCTGCCGGTGCAGTGCCAGCTCTGTCACATGAAGAAAAAAACCCTGTGCGAAAAAAACACTGAGATTTCTAATAATACACAGGCCTCTCCGTGCAGTTTACATGACAATAACGTATAAGTTTACGCATACTGTATTGATTTCTAGGGGAACATGAGAAAGATTCTTCTGTAATACAATATCATTATCAAAATGTTTGCATTGGAATGACATCATTGGATAATGTAAGCAGCGGGCCAGAGAAAAGAAAGGTATTTTGGTGGAGGAGGTTGATGGAGGCCATAGCTGAGTCTTTGTCTCCCTCATGTGGTAAATACGAGATCTGAAGAAATAATGCTATGAAGGGGAAAAAATATGCTTTGCATTGAAAGCATGTAGAACATGCAATGTAATTATGGATGTACTTATCAATGTAATAAAATGAAATTATTATATATATATTTTTTTAAATTTTTTTTTACAAGTAACTTATGTTTTAAATTACTTTTGTGTGCAAATGATTAAATTAAAATTACGTAAATGATTCATATTTAATTTAATTATTATAGAAATGGGAACAGTGCCGAGGATAGAGGGGGGTCACCGGAACACATGTTGCCAGTCAATGTTGGGGTAAGATTTTGACGTTGTTGTGTTTGAAGAAGTGTCCTACTGTATGTTCACCAAGGCTGGATTTATTTGATTGATTACAAATGAAAATTAACTGTTTCTATATATAAATATAAATATAAAGTGTTCGCTAGTCATTACTCTAGACTTTAGTGTCACAAGATCCTTCAGAAATCATTCAAATAAGCTGATTTAGTGCTCCAGTAACATTTCTTGTTATTAACAAAATTGAAAATGAACACCACAGTACATTTTTTTCTCCAAAATTTTCAGTAAATAGATGTTTAAATAAAAACCATTTATTTGAAATAGAAATCTTTAACGGCGTAGAAGAGCTTGCTCTTAATCAATTTAATGTCTTTAAAAATTGTTTTGTAAAGAAGAAATTCAAATGCATAATATTAAATAAAATTAATTAACAAACATATAAACATAAGCCTTTAGATCTAACCCCAACTCTAAATGTTTTTAAGACGGCAAGAAACAAATTTAATCAAATGCATCAAAAAATTTGTCCAGTAGTGTATATAGTAAAGCTTTGAATTATTATTACAGATTCTCTGCAGCGGAAACAAACATACGTAATTGTTTAAAAGTGTTTGTTCTCCTCTCAACAAATACAGATTACAGGTATATGTAAACAGATTATGGAACTGCACCTTGGAATTTAATGACAGTTTGATGAGACTTTGATTGCTATTCCATCTTCATTGTATCAAAGATAATTGGCCACTTTCTTCAAATGACTTCCTCCACTCAATGAAGCTGATGAAGCATGAGAAATCAATTAAAGAACAACACACATGGAGCAACCACAAGAGCTTTCCCTTCTAAAATCAACAGGCAAACGGTTTGCGGTCATTTTTCTTATTTACAATAACCAGATGTCTCAAGCTTTACTTTGGAGAGCTCCAAGTCCCAGTCCACTAAGTGTGTATTTTTTTCTCCATCACTTATTTGCCAGGTCTAGCTCTTATAGTAGTCTAGACCATCCCAAAAGCATCAAGTGAACAAGCGCACTATCACAAAACAATTTATCCTCATTCTGTGGGTACAGGGGAGGGTTTCAGTGCCTTCCCCCGGTGAGGGAGTTCGGCTCTCACTTGATCAAGTAACACAAACTCTGAGCGTTGGGACAGTTTGAAAAAGGAGAGGTGAGAAGAACTCAATACCTCCTACAGACAGTGATTGATGAGGGGAATGTACCCACTCCCAACTCACACTGCCACATATCAGCCTGATTGAAGACATTGAGATCCTGTGACGGTAACATTTTTCTCAACTATCTGATCTTCAACACTAATGAACAGTAGCCAATTTATATCTGGCCTAAATTGAAATTTTCTCGATAACTGGTTTCGGTCGGAAACGAAAGGGATGGATGCTGATCAAGATCTGTGTCTTGTAAACTAGTTCGGGACATTAGCTCTGTTCTGTGTTTAATCTCCATATTACCGTTTAAGAACAGAACAAATAAGACTAATATAGCATTCCACACTGTCAAAACAAGCTCATTTGCTTGTGTTCATCCCTGCATTCTGAAGAATTAGCCTATTAGTTTTTGAAAATGCAAAATTTATACCAGCATTTTCATGGCATCTATAATATGAATATTTTATCTATTAAAGAAGTTATTTCATTATCCTTACCAAAGTTTTGTCTTGTTTTTCTTTTTTTAGTACTGGAAGAATGCCATTGTTGATCTTAAAAAAAGAGGAAAACAAAGAAATTATTTAACCAAAATAAATCAATAAATCTCTTGGTTGTTCCAAACCTGTTTGCTATCGTTCTTCCATTAAAATATATATATATATAAATCAATAAATCTCTTGGTTGTTCCAAACCTGTTTGCTATCGTTCTTCCATTAAAATATATATATATTCTAAATAACAAAAATGACAGTTCGGCATTTTTATTCATTCTGTCACTGTAAGTACGCTTTTTTTATATTAATCATTTGCCATTGACAAGTTTTTATTCTTTGACTTTATTTCTAGATTTATTGATGTGAAAGAAGACTCCTTTTTATTCAGCAAAAGTGACAGTAAAGATATAAAGGTATGTTACAAAAGTTTTGCATTTCAAATAAATGATGCTCTTTTGAACTTTCTATAGATTAAAGAATCCTGAAAATGTATTACGCAGTTTTCAACTATTTGTTTTCAACCATTTTTAAATAATAATACATATTTCTTGAGCACTGAATCAACATATTAGAATTCCTGAAGGATCGTGTGACAGTGAAGACTTGAGTAATGCTGCCTCAAATTGGCTTGCATCACAGGAATAAATAACTATTCAAAACATATCCAAACAGAAAAAAAAGGTATCTTCATTTGTTATAATAGTTCTTAAAATTACTGTTTCTACTGTATTTTTGACAATTCATGCGTCGAAACAAATTAACACACTTTTATCAGATAGTGTAATTTGTTTCAATGTTTGTATTCAATAAATGATCATGATATCACTTCAGACGAGGACTATTTCTATAGTGCTTTTCTGTCTTTTGCCTGTTGTTCTCCATTACAGAAAGAAAGTCATACAGGTTTTGAATGGCAAAAGGTGAGTTAATGATAGCCAAGTTTACCATAAGAAAGTTCAACAAAAGGGCATTATACATCTGTTAATTACTGTCATTGCAATTATCATGTCTTATAATCTTTCTTACACATCGGTGATGTTGTGGATTACTTTTTTGCTTGGAGCCAGATGATACGGCAAAGACCGGAACCTCTCTTTCCCTACAGCAACATAATAGTGGTTATTCTGTAGCTCATACGATCCACGTACAGGCCTCCCATTCAGCATGCACAATCTGAAAAGAGTGAGATCACTCAATATTTTCTTACGTTTTACACATGTACTATATGCATTCATGGATGCAGCTCCTACCTGTGCACAGCTCCAGAGCGAAGATGAACTCTCTCGGTCACCATGGCCAACACATTTTCCCAGCTAGCAAGCATGTGTTTTGGAATCAGCACCATGGCTGGAGGAACCAATATATCTCCATTGGTAAAAACACTATAAGCTATAATCAAATTTGGCACTTAAAACCTAAATTCACACATTTATGCTTGCAAATATTTTTGTTATCAAAAGAAAGACAATATCCACTGATAATTAACAACGCAAGGAAATCAGATGACATTAGAAATAAATAATAAATAAAGCAAAGAACATTGGTCTGGTTTTATACCATTAGACAGTATTACAGTTTTAAAGAATTAGACTTTGCCGTAGCCTGAGGCTTTGCCATTGAAGACTTCCAATAGGGACACATTAAAAGCAGGGCTCACTTGATGATCCACGACTCATTACTGATTCTCTTCCATCGAGCTGGGACAATTATTCTGCTGTGAACCACAGGTTGGATCTGCAGTGGAGACAAATTGTCTTTGAAAAAAAAAAAACCGCTGACGTCCAAGGACCGCCCCGCTGACATCACAGACAATAACTTGTTCCACAGCTCATTTAGGGCACTTACACATCTGGTTTTCTTCAATCAACTGTCTTAAATGCTATGTTGGTTGTTGTTCAGATGGAAACAAGGAGCTAAAAGGGTGACAGACAGTGACATATATGGCCATAACCTCAAGCAAAGACATCTAAGTGGGCATTTTTAGTGAATGATTGCGCTAGTAATGTGCCTTGCATGTCGTTGTCTCTAGGAATCTGTGTTGGAAAAACTATAGCTAATAAGTCAGGCCTTAACGTGGCCCAAAACTTGGAATAGTACAAAGCCTGCATCTTTCTGACTCCTGTTGAATCATCTGCAAACAGATCTTTTGTCTTTAAAAGGGGTCATAGGATGCCATGTTCCACAGATGTGATATAGTTCGTTATGTCTTAATGACATTCTGTAACAGAGGTTTGTTTAAAATTTCTCATAGTATGACAAAAAAACCCCTGTTTATACCCGTCAAAAACACTCTTTTTCAGAGCACGGCAGTTTTGTAGCAGGTGTCCTTTATATGTAATTTGGATGAGCTCTGCTTACCCCACCCCCTCTTTTCCAGCTGCTCTCTTGAGACTGTGACTTTATTGCCCTTCTCATTAGACTTTCTAATTAGCACATTATTATGAAGGCGAGTGGAAAAGATTCATTAAACAAAAACCTTACACTCACTTCTCTGAGGTGAGCTGGATTCCCGAATGAGTTGCGTGAACAGAGACGCATGTAATTTAGATCAGGTGGCCGTCCCACAAAAACAAACAATCCATGCAGCGTCAGCGGCTCCTCTGTTCGTGAGGTAAAATTGCTACCGCTATTTCATTTTGACACCAACACAGACACCTCAATCGCTTGGGGGGCCCGTCTTTCTAAACTTCGCTCGCGCGGGGGAAACAATGGGCGGACGGATGATGACAACTCACTCAGGGGGTCTAAGCTACGACGCCATCCAGTCTGTGCTGAAACCTACTTGTCAATCAACCGATCGGTGGGAGGGCCTGTTCTTTGAACCTTCGCACTCATGCATCTGAGAGCGGCTCGTATTTGAGAAAATGGGTAAAAATTTGGCAGATTAACAAAAACACTGTCGGTGGATTTTTTTCATTATAGGGTGGTTGTGTACACACACTGCCAACACACATTTCAGTTCAAACAACTTGTAAAAGTGCATGTAGCATCCTATGACCCCTTTAAGACTGGAGTAATGGCTGCTGAAAATTCAGCTTTGCCATAACAAGAATAAATTAGATTTTAAAATACATTCAAATAGAAAACAGTAATTTAAAATTGTAATAATATCTCCTAGTCATTTATTTTTATATGTATGTTATAGTACTGTATATATGGGTTAATAGTATTTTGGTATTGTGATGCTTATATTATGCTACTGTTGACTATAGTTCACATTCCTGCAGAGTTTAGTTCCAACTTTAATGAAAAACAGCTGAATCAAGGTTTTGAGGTTTGCATGAAAATTACAGACGGGTGTGTGAGCAGGAGTAGAACTGAACTCTGTGGGAAGACAGAACTCCAGAGCAGGGCTGAGAAATTGAGAAAATGTTTTATCATGTTTTTTCATTCTATCAAGAATGAGCTACTGCGAGTGACTCTTACCGGTTCACTTTTCTTTTTTGCTGGTTTCTGTGTTGTTATGCGACGATAGCTATCAAAGAAAATATAAAGTCAATAAAATGTAAAAAATTTAATTAAAATGTACACTTTCTGTACACATTATTATAGGCTATTTAACAAAAACATTAAAATTAACACTCAAGACCCTGTGTTAGGCTGCTAAGATTTTATGTTCATTATTTCATAAACAATAAAGCTTCCTTTTTTAAAGACTAAAAATCAATACCACAGCAATTTAGTTTAGTTGTTTCAGTCTCTCTGCTCCGGCTGCCACATATATCTCTCCATTTACCAGCTGCTCCAGATCCACCACCCTGTGACCCTTGTTAGGGGTGTAAATATTTCGCACTGCCCCAAAATGAGCTGTGATGCCTCGAGTGACAGTGTTCAGAAAGCTGTCAAAAGTGGATGACTGGCATTGATTGATAACAAACTTTCGTCCGGGATAAAAAGCATCTCCGTTCCTGAACACAAGAACCATTTTGGTTGGAGGATGCGCATGAGACCCCCAACCAGACATTATGAACGAAAACAACTCTGCGGTAATCCACGGGGAGGTGCTGACAAGCCCAAATTAAATATATAAATAAAACACTATTTTACTAACCACAACAGAAAGTTGTTTGAATCGTTGTCTTCCGCGTGCTGGAGGCAGCCAGTTGTTTGGATGAGTGAAAATGCTAAGAAAATAGCAAGAAATGGCAAGAATACTACAATCCCTCAACTCTCTCTGAACAAACACAATTATAGCATACGAATTCGTCGTAACTTTTTATTTTGATAGCTGTTTTTTTTTAATGTGGTTTGTTCTATTTTAGTCTGTGCGAAGGTGTAACTGGAGGTCAGGCATTGCAATTAGCCCATCTTAGACAACCGCCAAACATTAGATTCAATTGTAATCAGTGTATTACTTACTCCTGTTGTCGGAGACTGTGTATTGTAGGTCAGCTTTTCAAAAATATCAATTTCATCTATACTGTTGTCAACGTGATTTTTCCAGTTGTGTTTTAGGGGTTAATAGTCTTCTTGAGAAGTGGGACAAAACAGGGTGCAAAATTGAAAAAAATAAAACCTTGTACTCAAGACAAATTAAACTACATTTATGTTTCTTATATGTACTGAACTACTGAGCTATGCTTTGATACAATCTCCCAACTTTTCTCTTTTTTAACAAAATGTGCTTTTTTACCTTGGAGTGTGTAATATAATTTCAGCTTTATCTTTAACAGCATTCAAGATGTTTTTAACATTTCAAAACACATTCTCGTGTTAGCAGACAGATTACACTTTCACATGTGACCAACAATTCCACAACAAATATAAAATATCATAATGAAATATTATCAAAATATTCAACTGACGGAGGTGACAGAACTGACGGAGTTGACACATCTGACGGAGGTGACGAAAACTTGAATTTGTAGTGATTTTAACTATCAAATACATTGAATCAGTCAATTACTGTATTAAAACAAACAGTGAGTATGTTATTGTTTATAAAGCTTTTATTCAAGAGTCACATTTAAGTATTTTGATATATCATTGGAACACAAAATCTTATGGTGGTGACATCTGACGGTGTTGACAAATTTGGCATTTCTTTCACAAAACCAATGGAGTTCATGTGGTAGCCATTTTATGTTTTTCTGTTGATGCTAGATGCTAATGGAACCTGCTTCAGGAGAATACAATTATCTAAATATTTCAAATAATTTCCTCAGAAATTGGAAGATGGTGTTGACATATCATGGCTGTGACAAAGGAAATATTAACATTAGGATTTAAAATATTCTAAAACTAAAACTTAGCAGAGCCTGTCTGACACTGCTGTACTCTGCAGAGGAGAAATGTGACGAGGGGGTCATTTAGAGTGACAGCTGCCCCTGATATTCCCTGATTTTATTACATTTTATTGAATGTCTGACGGTGTTGACAAAAAGTGGGGACGCAACTTTAAAATCGTATGAAACATGCATGTGTCATTAAAAAAAACAACCTTGCTTTGATAGGAGATATTATTAAGTGTTGCTTTTGATAAAACAAGCTCTTTTTCATCATAAATTTTTTTTTTATCCATTTTATTGCATATGAATGATTGAACCCTTCTCTGTGGACACACTGTTTTAAATGTAGTGAGAGGACATTAAGAAACACAGATTTGGTATAATAATGAGAAAATTAATTTGACGGTGATAATTGTGTTAAATATATTCTATTATTTATTTTTTAAAGCTAATAGCAGTTACCATTGCTGGACCTGTTTTGTCCCATGTCTGAAGAATGACGAATTCACTAGGGGGGGGCTGCCATTCACGTTCTTCGAAACGATCGTATGTTGCACTTTTTTTTTTTTTTACAAGAGCATACATGTAAGTTAACATCAGTTGCAATGAGCGACGAAACGTTAGCCTTTTTTTTTTCAATGCGTTGGGAAATCATGCACCTTTGATCGCCGTCTTCTTCCCATGAACTTTAACCTTTCAAGAACTTTTCCAGAAACGTTTCAAAATTCTAGTATTAATAAAAGTGCCTACGATATGAAATAAAGGGACAAAAATGGTTGTGAATGAATGAAAAAAATTAATAAATACACAAACTAAAAAGGGGTAAATCAGATGAAAGAGACAAGAATGTTGTAGGGTGAATTATATTCATTAAAATTATTATTAATAATAAAGCTAAATCATTTTATATTATTTAATAAAACCTTGGGCCGTACATTGAAAATAAACATCTAAATTAACTGGTTTTATTCGAGTCAAACATATTATTTAACATCACTGAATCAACCTAAACACATTAATTTATATCAAAAAAACGATTTTTTTATGGATTAAATCAGGCAGAAATAGCTTTTCAAAGTAACACAGGTTACCACTTTTTACAGCATAGAATGACGCATTTTGTAGACCTATTTATTTATTTATTTGTTTGTTTGTTTATTATATAAATGAACTAAACCCTAAAGTTGTTAATTTTACATACATCTTTTCATTGACTGAAAAGTCAAATGCAAATGTTTATTGCCATATTTTAAGAAAGACAATTCCCCACTCAAGCTGATTTAAAACCGATTAGCAGATTTATGGACTCAATATATAGTTTATGGCAGGATAGGTTCCTTATGCTATTGTCTGTTTGGTGTGATGGCCAGTGTAGAATAACAGATCAGTTTACACAAGCAGATCGCCTGATTATGTCTGTAAAGTTCATTCTAAAGACCTATTATGAAATGTAAGCACCTTCCATCTTTAAAGATTTATGAGGAAAAACACTGTTATACGTGCAACAGAGGTGTACAGATTGCCACTTTGCCCCACATTAATCAGATTTCCTGCCTGCTGTTATATTTCCATGCATAGTTAATTTCAGGACGGCTTGACCTTGTCATTAGCACATAAGTGCAGAACGGCAATGAGTGCCAAATAATCACAGTGTGTAGAGCCACACGTGACCACTAGAGAGCGACAGATCACTACTTTAACATACTGTAGGCCTACTCACTGAATGACAGTTGAAACCTTGCAAAGAGTAATGGAATTGTATTAGTGCTTAAGAAACATATATCGAAAATACTAAGAACGGACAAAGAGTGTTTTAGGACAAAACTGGTTGCTCATGATATACAAAGATTGATTGATTGGTTGGTTGGTTGGTTGGTTGGGTTGGTTGATTGATTGATTGATTGATGGTTGATTGATTGATTGATTGATTAGTGATTGATGTTGATTGGTTGGTTGTGTTGGTTGCTGGTTGGCTATGGCTGGCTTGCTGGCTGGTTGCTGGTTTGTTGGTTGTTGGTGATTGATTGATTCCAAAGTCCTCATAGCAACAGATAGACATGTCACAAATGTTATCACCATCCCCGGTCTCCCCTACCTGCAGATAATGAATCCTGGTGCCGTCTGTTGTGATGTTTAGAATAATTCCCATATTTACTACTATTACCCAGAATTAGTATGAACATTAAAAAAATACATTCTGAAGAACCAAACAATAAGTGGTATTTTATATTATAGTATAGTAATCCATCAGTTAAGGTAATATGGCATTGTACTGTATTCTATGCTTTCTGTCTGTCTGTTTATATTCATCTATTGATTTAAAAACGGAATTAAATTCATTCTAACTACTGTGAGATGACCAAAAGGGCTTCTTAGTTTTTGACCTTCATATGGCATTTCATACACATTTATTCCTCAAACAGTTAAGGTAATTGAAATTAAAGGGGTTATTTGATGTTGCTAAAAAGAACATTATGTGGTGTTTTTGGTGTAATGTGTTTATGCGGTTTAAGGTAAAAAAAAACCATTATTTTCCACATATTGTACATTATTGTTTGTCCTCTATGCCTCGCTTTTCTGAAACGCCTCGATTTTTACAAAGCTCATCGTTCTTGTGAAAGCGAGGTTTGCTCTGATTTGCCAGCTATCCAGTGCGTTGTGACTGACCAAATACCTCAAGCGCGTGACGGAAATGTTACACCCCTCACCACACTGTGATGATGCCCTGTCAGGCCGGAGCGACGAGACAAAAACATTAAAGGGGTCATATGATGCGATTCAATTTTTTCCTTTCTCTTTGGAGTGTTACAAGCTGATTGTGCTTAGATAAGATCCCTGAAGTTGCAAAGAGTAAAGTCTCAAAAACCAAAGAGATATTCTTTATCAAAGTTAATACTCTGCCACGCCCCCCTAAAACGGCTCTTCTAACACGCCCCCACATATCTACAACACTATGTGGCGATATTTGCATAATGCGCCCAAATGTTAACGCAAAGAAAGAATGCGTGGTTTCAGTAACCGCAGTTAGTGTTGAAGTAGCATGTCAGGGAGACGCTGTGTGTTCCTAGGCGAAAGCAAAAGCACTTTATTTGGCCTTCCAGAGTAGATGCATTTAGGAATCTTTAAGATCACTTTCAACAGAACAGCAATGCATTTTATGGTTGACCGTTTCGTGAACCTAGGAGAGGATGTTATTCTGACTTTGCTATGACAATCTGGCACTACTGAATCAGATACTGTTTTGTTCTTATTTTAAGTATTTGCTATGATGTTTCAAATGCTGAGATTTTGCGCAATCGGTTGTGTGTGTGTGGTGCGCGCGCGCGCTTTGTTGAGAGAGATCACGTGGAGTCATCTGTCTTTAACCATGGCTTGTGTACTGGGCCACACAATACCAGCTCATCACTGTGTCAGATCACGCGACTCTGTTTCCCCTTTCGGCTTTGTCTTTACATTTATTTTGAAAGATAAAGCTTGTGATTATGGTTAGGGGCGTTGCATTTCCGACGAGTGCTTGCAGTGTTGGCCCATCACAATGCACTGGGTCAGCTGGCCAATCAGAGTAGACTGCGCTTTTTGGAAGGAGGGACTTTGTAGAAAACAAGCGTTTGAGAGAGGCGGGGCATAGATGACGGACCTACAATAATTTACGCGTTGCGTTGCATCGTGCCGCGTAAACCTAAAACCCTGTCTGCATTTGTGATCGGAGAAATGACAAACAACAAGCGCTACTTTACACTGCTCAAAATTCGCGTTTGAATCGTTAGTGGCTAATTCTTTAAATATAAAAAAACTTACAGTCTGTGAGTCAGAACAACCAGCATTGTTGTCTACTCTTCCAGGATAGGAAACAGTCCTCCATAAAATGTGTTGCACACATCTGAATATTTGGGTTGAACTGTTCTGGAACAGTGTTGTAAATACAACTTAACCACTGATTTCTAGGTGTGTCCTCTTTTGGAAGACCAATCAAACACACAGCGTCTTCACAACATGGCGGTGGCAGCAACAATAAAGTTACACCTTCTTTCTTTGCGTGAACATTTGGGCGGCATTATGCAAATCTTTCCACATCGTGACGTAGACATGTGGGGGCGTGTTTAAACGAGGCGTTTTAGGAGGGCGTGGACGAGTCTTAACTTTATAAAGAATATCTCTTTGGGACTGAGACTTTAGTCTTTGCAACTTTAGGGATCTTATCTATTCACGAACAGCTTGTAACACTCCAAAGAGAAAGGAAAACTTGAAATCGGTGACTATGATATATTTTGATATAGTATGCATTTTTTTTTTTCCTTGTGTGACCTTGACACTGTCCTATTCTGCCAATAATGTATTAAATAAATGGGATTATGTACTACTGGTAAACTGGGACAGCCATTTAAGTCATTTTACTGGGGAGAATCAATTGTGTTTGACCATTAATAATACAGTTCCTAACCTCAACATTACAGTTCAGTCTAGAAGACTGTGTGTTATGTAAATCTGCTCGTTAGCTACAGTAGTTATATGAGTATGATGACCTATTCAGTATATTAATAATAAACCATGTAATTCAAATGGCAAGGAAGAAAAGTAGTAAAAGAGAAAAGCAAGAAAAAAGGTAAAATCAGTGGAATCTGAAATATAATAAGATAATAAGAAAGTCTTCATTTATGTGATTTTTCTATTCACTGATTACGGGTTAATGTAGTTTAGTAAACTAGATTTCCACTTTTCACAATGCATGTACAGTACTTTTCATAAATTTGGAGTAAGGCATTTTATGACTATTTTTTTAAATAAATTAATAAAATGTATTCAGTAAGGACACATCAGAGTGTGTTTCCCAAAAGCAACTGCTCGCAAGTTTTGTCGTTATCAAAATAGTTCAGTGGAACTTGCAACCATAGTTAGCTAACAATGCTTTTGGGAAACACCAAAAGCAACTTAACCACTGATTTCTGGCAACAAAAGCAACTTAACCACTGACCTAACCACTTGATTGATCAAAAGTGATAGTAAAGACATTAATAATGTTGATTTCTGTTGTTTCTGGGGAGGGTTTTAATGCTGTACTTGTGAACTTTCTATTCAACAAAGTATCATGGTTTCCTCAAAAATATGTTGAGACAGTTATTTATACTGAACCTGCTGATAACTGATACAAGGATAATAATAATGTTTCTTGAGCAGCCAATCAGCATATCAGAGTGAGTTCTGAAGGATCACGTGACTCTGAAGACTGAGTAATAGCTGATAAAAATTAAGCTTGGCACCATCACAGAAATTAAGTACATTTTAAAGGGGTCATATGATGCGATTTAAATTTTTCCTTTCTCTTTGGAGTGTTACAAGCTCTTGGGCATCAGTTGATGAGAGAAGACGGACTGTGAAGTTGTGTCAAATGGGCCACTTTGTGATTTAAATGCTACACTAAAGAGAACTTCAGTTCCCAGAATTTGAACCGAGATCAGAAGCGTCTTGAGTTCACCGAACGTGTCCAAACAAGCCCCAGAGGAAAGCACTCCATGGCTCTCTGCGCCAGTGACTTAGATTTTATTGTTTCAATCAAAGATTTCCCTCTGCAGCACGAGTAAATGCAAATTATGTTCAACTGTTGGTCCGCCTCCAGTTGAACTGTTTTGTTCTCAGCTAATGTCAAGCAGTGCCCTGAGATGGGAACTCGGTATGAGACTTGAATCTTTGCCCGTTTCCTTATCTTCTGTCCCTCTGCCAATTACTAAATGTCTTTTTATCACTTTGATGTCAGAATATGCTGGATGTTTGCATGTTCAGAGAAAATATGAGTGGTAATTTCATATTCAAACCTTGGCAGCACAATGCTAGAGTGTTCTGAGAGAAATCCCTTTCCTTTCCTTTCCTTTCAATATTATTGGAAGATTGGAATTTATGTGGGCTGGCCCTAGAGAGTCATCTGAAAAATTCAGTCAAAATTTTGTAATAAAAAAATTTAAACAAGTTACCATTTACATTTTTTTATTACAAAATGTTCACTGAATTTTTCTGAGATTATTATTATATGTTTGTTTTATATTTTTTTTTCAAAATTTTTTAGATAGGCTAATTGTTATGTTTTGATTCTTTAGTTTCTTTTATCTATTTTTCTTTGTAATTTTTTTCTTTTGTTTTTTTTTTTTATTTTTGTGATTTTTTTTTATTGTTGGATTCGTCACGTCTTTCCATTCAAATAGCTTTATGTTTGGTGCTATGCTATCAGAAGTTTCGACATTAATACTTTTACATTGATGCTTTCCTACCGGGACTGGGTCATGAACTCTGTATTTGATTTTATGTTTTCAATTTATTTTCTTTTTTTTCTTTTTTTCCGAAAAAATTATTGTTTCTGCCAGACCATGTGTTGTTTTTCTCAGTTATACATCTTACAGTTCTTTAAGTAATATTTTTCAAAGTATTAAATACATCCTATCGTGTCTTCATATTAATGCCCCAACACCGCAATCTAAATGTTTTACTTTTACTCTTTGGTGCATTGGTAGGCCCGACTGACCTCATTGAGTTCATTTGTTGTCGGTCCTCCCCCTGGCCCAACCCGGACTGCGTGGTGACCATGGTCGCGACATGTAATTCCTACTTAGGGCCCCTGGAGTATCGCTGTTCTTAGCACGCAAGTGCCCTATTGAAAGCCATATCTCACCTCGCGGGTTCGAAGAAACCTCTCATCTGGCAAAGAGCCTTATACAGAGGCAAAAATCCCCACCAGCTAGACTCGCCACAGCATTTGCCTCGAGTTGAGATCTTCAGTTTTGGTTTGTTCTATGTGCGGACTGCGTCATGTCGGACTGCAAATCATATTACAACTGCCACTGAGCACTGATAAAATGCATACCCAACAGAAAGGAGGTGTAAACCTATGCGACTGTGCCATCTAGAGTTTCCTGCCAACGAAGTTTGTATATATAGCCCTAATATATATATACTTATATATATATAGCCTTTTTTTTTATTTATTTATTATTTATTTTTTTAAGTTGACTGCTTGTGAGCGATAGATATCTGAAAACTACATCAAAATATTTCCATTTTAGTATGACATAAATGATTTCTAGGTTGTGATGTATAAATACGGATCATTGAGAACACTTTACTTGTTTTTGTATTAACAGACATTGTCTAGAGATCATTCAGAATATTCAGCCCGAAAAATGAAAATCAATTACCACCCTCCATGTTGATTCCAAACCTGTTCTATCTGACCTTTTGTTTTACTTGTCTGTGGAACATTAAAAAATATTCGAACATATGTTGGTAAACACAGTTCGGAGCTTCCCATTAACTTCATGATATGCGACAAAAAAATTCTATGGAATGTCAATGGGAACTGGAATATTGTTCAAATTTCATTATTTTATCATGGCTTGGGGATTAGAAGTAGATCGATGTGTATCCAGAAACATGGTAAAATAACATAATCCACGAGCGACCTACTGTATCTCATCCCTCTAAAATGGAATTGAGACATTGTTTATTTCTCACTCCTCAGAATGTTTCGAAACCTATAAGGAACTGAAAAAGGCACCTCGCTTTTTTTTGGTTTTGGCTGTGCAGGAGTTCGGCTGCGTCTAGCGAGAGTTATTCGTGTCGTGCACTTTTGTTCAGCGTACTGATGTTCTCTCTATAATTTGGATGAAATATAACAGTCTCCGTATTGACAGGCTACACACAATTACAGGTCATTTAGAACTTTTTTTAAATGCCCTTAATTCAAATTATATATATACATTTTTTTTTTAATTCACTGAAGGAATCGTTAATATGGATTATGGACTAGTATTTTGGCCAGAAACGACAATTTAAAGTTGAAAAAAAATGGCTCGATGGATTTGTTCCTTACAAACATGCAGCTTTCCGCTTCACAAGATGTTTAATTGATGGAGTGGTCTGGATTACTTGTGGATTATTGTGATTTTTTTTATCAGCTGTTTGAACTCTAATTCTAACGGCACTCATTCACTGCAGAGAATCCAATGGTGAGCAAGTGATGTAATACTACATTTCTCCAAATCTGTTTGATAAAGAATGGCCTGAGGGTGAATAAATAGCTTTTCCAGGCCTATTTTTTTCCCAGTGTTTATGTCTATAAAGTGTATTGGTCTGCTGAGTTTATACATGTATAAAATGAACAAATTCTGGGGCTTTCTCTGCTCTGTGCCAGGGCTTTATGCCAATGATCTAAAATACAGCATACATAAGCATATCTAAAGGAAACCTCTCTTTTGAAGAGCGACTGAAAAGAGCTGTGATTCATGGGTGAAAACATCTTCAGAAAGTATGTCTCGCTCTTTTGCTAATGAATGTACTGCTGATATGCTTTCAAAAAGTGAGTGGTAAGAGCTATTTATGCTAAACAGTATAAATATTAATAGTCAACACAGCATGAAAAATTAAGTTATTTTTTGCTTACAACTTTACGCTCTCGTTTTTTCATACTAAAGCACCTCGGTTGCACAAAGCAACTTCCTTATTCTGTTCGCCATGGCGACTCTTTGGTTGCCCAATGACCTCATGCTGCTCAAGGCTAAGCACAAACCTGTGTGGCATATTTACCTTCGTAATGAGCATTTCATGACCCTTCACGACTCTTCGTAATTAGAATAGTCTTTGACTTCCTATCACCGGCTATGGTCATTAGAGGAACATTAGGAAATTAGAGGAGAATTGCATTATGGGTGCAGCAGATGGAGTGGCTGCAGTACCGGACAAACGTGATTGGCCTCCTTTCATCAGCCCCTGCGAAACAAAAACGTGCGGTCATTCTCTGAAACAGTGACTTTTCATCTGTTTGGTAAAATAGTATTTAAAATAAAATTTTTTTTTTACTGTCTAATATTCAGCAGATTGGATATCATATTTTAAATATTGAATCGATAAAATACGTGTTATGTGTTTGTGTTGTGTAAAATTATCTGACTAGTATCTCTTATTTTATTGTCTATTTAAGTAATATATATATATTATATAGTAATATATGTGTGTGTGTGATGTTATGTTTGAAGCATTTAGTTATATCATATTATTCATGTGTGTTTCAGTAAATACAATAATTTCACTGTTGTTTGATTCTAAAAAGCAAATACATTTAATCAGTACTGATACATGATCGATATAGTATATATAATTTTATATATATATTATTTATTATCAGCTAAATACTTGTAATATGTGGAAAGAAATCTAAAACTAAAACCTAATTAACTATAAACTATATGATACCAAATATATGTTTATATCTATTTTATGTAGCATATACTATTGTTTAAGACGCGTATACATATGAAATGAATATTACTTTATAGATGTATGGTTTGGCTGTTAAATAAATGAACTTGATGCTGGTGTGTGTTTGTGTGATCTTGGTGTGTGTGTAATTATATATATGTTATGTAGTATGATATAGGGCTAGGAAGGTTACTTTTAAAATGTATTTCAGATTACAGATTACAAAATACATGCTTTAAGAAGTAATCAGTAATGTACAGTATTTCGTTAGATTACTAGGTTTAGTAACTTAATCTAAATACTTTTAGAATACTTTGAAATACTTAAGCTATGTAACACAAAGGAACATATTAAATTGATGCCTTGTTTTATGTTTTCCAACTCTAAATAAAGATAGAGCATTCTCCCAGTCATAAGATTTGTGTTTTATTTGCCATTTATTTCTTTAACAACATCCAGTTTTCCACAGCATTGTCTAGACCCCCCCAAAAACATTTATGTATTTAAATCTACCAATTAAATATAAATTCAATTTGAAATGCAATAATGAGATGAGGATTGCTGTGCTGTTCATGCGGCATTCCATACGACTTTTCTAAACGAATCCAACACACACAAACATATCATAAAAGGTAGCCAAAAATACTGGCACAGTGTCTCCAAGTCTATACAATAGATTTGCCTTTAAAAGGGAATGGACCTAACTTAAGATGATTACGCATGCAGTAATCATCTTCATGCCAGAAAGCGATCGGCAGCAAAAGAATCACTGAGTACAAAATTGCAGAGTCGTTTCCCAAAGACAACAACGGTCGCCCAAGTACGTCGTTATAGTTCAATGTAACTTTGTTTTAACAATTTAACAACCACCAGTTCATAACGATGCTTTTGGGAAACATACCTCAGATCTATCCAGTTTGTGAACCATTCACACTGGTTTCGTTGTAGAACCAAAAAATGACTTCACTAAGACTTAGACTCCAAATATTCATACTAGTCACAAATCTGCATCATGAACTCGCATTAGACGAACCGCCAAAGGTGCATTTCTATTCTTGAACAGGTTTCGAATGATAAAGACTCATGCCGATCATCTGTAAAGCACTTCGAAGCTAGCGTTGACTCGTTATAAATTTTATTTCGATTCCATGATTCGTATGGTGTCCTGTTAATCTGATGCAAAGTGTGAATTATAGATGAATCGCTGTCATTGCTTCTAATTAAATTGATTAGAAATATAATGCTAATGATAACCATTTCACATTATAAGGAATATGAGACAAATAGACTATAAAACACTGAGGGTTATTACAGACCCGATACAATTTGTCAAGATCAAAGAACTAACTATCCCCTTAAATGCGTTTTTCAGATATAGCGTTGAATCCTGTCGATGCCCTTGAATACAAGTTGTGTTTTGCATGGTCAAGGCATGATGGCACGAATTTTTTCCCACCTGAGATGTGTACTGTGTCTCTTTCAGATTTTTAGTAAGATAAAGAAGACGTCTTGTCATGTTCCACGGAGAGCAATAGCATTGGAGATGGCGTGTCTGTTTTGTGTCTGTCCATTTTTGGTGTTTGCTGATGATGCCCCCAGGATGCACCTCTCAATACGAGTTGCAGAAGGTGCTATAGTGGAAACAGGGTGCCGCACGCAGTGTTTTTTTGTTTTTGCCAACAGCGAATCATGTGCCTTAGTTTGTTAAAATCCCCAAACTATTTCCTTTAAATACCTAAATTAATAAGAAAATTATATGTGAAAAATTCAAGTAATCTACTTGGTACTATAAAATACTTTTCGGATGCCCCTAACTGTAATTTGCATTACATCCTTTTAATGTAATTATAATGAAATTACAGTTACTCAGCATTTTGATATTTTAAATACGTAATGCCTGATTAATGTATTCTCGTTACTCCGAGCTGTATAGATCTATATATTATATATTAGTTTATAGTAATATAGATATATATATATATAGGATATATATATATATATAGTATATAGGCCTATATATTATCTTTTAAGATTATAATGTATTTTTAAAAAGTCACAATTTTTGCGGCAGGTAAATGAGAGACACAAATGCCACCTGTTTTGTAGAAAGGCCCATAGTAAATGTCACTGTTAGCTTATCATTTAACCTCTTCAAAGAGAGTTTGAAGGCGATATGGTTGAGTTAGTAGTGACCCTTTTGTTTTTTTTTTTTTTTTTGTTCTTTTCTTTTACTTATTTTTAAAGGTTAAGACTGAAATGTATTGCTGCAAAACATTAATTTTAGTCTTCAGGATCCATAGAGCAGCATTTGTACGTGCTTGTATGGCTGCGGCCACGTTTTTTCAGATGAATTTGACAAGAACCTTCACAAAAACAACTTCACAGTTGAATCTGTGCTGTGCTGAAGGACCTTTCATTGGCCCTCAAAGTTTTAAAAAGGTTTGCTTCTTTTGCACTTGTTCCCATGCTAGTTACCTTTCACTACGAGCGAAATCACAGTACGACGATCAAAATGAATCTTTCAGACCTTGTACCCTTAAATGAGTTATGCTCCCGGGAAAAAGGATTGTGTCTTTTAGGACATACGCTGTCCGTACGCTTCTCAATCTTCTGCTGTGGTCTCCATCGGCTCATGATGTGCACCCTGGGCAATGAGCCTTGAAGAGAGCCACGATACCACCAGACCGTTAGCATGATTGAGCGAAGGTGCTCGTCTTTTTCCATGCAATGTTATTTACGTTTTAATGATACCCTCACTGTGCGTCCCATCTCCTCCCAAGGCTGCTAGTGAACAATTCATATTTTAAATGCTTGCCCAACACAGATAACTCCCATTAGTCATTCCTGGATATGTTTAGTGTGGGTGGTGAGGACAGGGGGTCTCGAATAGCGCAGATCCGGTCCAAGTGTCCTCCTCCAACCGCGCGAGAGGACATTTTATTAAATAACTTTAAATATTAATGCAGTCCTCTGGCTATGTTTGCTCACTGTTCCAAAATCATCCACTCCTCTGAGGTACTCAAATACACTCCATACTTGCGTGTTTGTATGTGTGTGTTTCTTTTATGTGCGTTCTTCAAAAAGGAATGAATATGTATATGTTTTCTTTTCTCTTTCCCCTAGCACCCGCTGTTGCCCGAGCTCCGCGCCAACAGGCAATGACTGCATAGCATTTCATCCTAGCCGCATGTATTATGGCCAGTGCTGGCTGGCCCTTGTCAAATACAGATTTCAGAGTCTCCTATCGCCCAGAAAGGGTCATCTGCACGGTGTCAGAATTCTTTTATTTTTTTTTTTTTTTTTTATTGGCCACTAGCTGTAGTCTGAGATAAGGGGCGGTCTTTAGAGTCCAACGAGTTGACCAAGAACACAGCTCTGAGTTTCACCTGCGGCATTGGCAATGAGTCGCAGCCGATTTCATTGAATCTATACATTACAGATTAAATTTTTCACAAGCTTCTGGACTCCTAGCATGCTCCTTTGCTGTATTAAAGTAATTTATAGGCTATATTTTGTATCAGTATTTTAGCTTCATGATCTATACATAGCATTGAGTGAGAACATATACAGTATCACGTATATGATATTATAACCGTAGTGGCCACAATAAGATTATTGTGCCCACACACACACACAACATATACATACATGTATATGCAGCATATAGGTGCCTTCAGAAGTTTGTAGAAGTTGGGAGTTAAGTCTTTTTTTTAAAGAAATGAATTCAGCAGGAATGCATGAATGCTTTTAAAGAAGTTACAATGAAGACATTATAATAGGTACAAAATGTCGAAGTATTTAAAATAAATACTGTTCTTTTGGACTATTTATTTAGTTTAAAATGTATAATAAAATAATAAAATAAAATAAATTATCAGATTAATATAGTAATTAATGATATATAATAAAATAATATAAATTTAGAGCACTTATAACACTTGCAATCTATATTATATTTCTATTCTTAAAGAGCTTGTTTTACCTTTTTCTCTTTTTCACAATTGATCCTACAACTGGTTGCACAATTTTTTTTGAGATTCAAAGTCAGTCCTGCTTGATGTAAACAATTGAAAACTTGCCTCAAATGCTGTAAATGCTCCTCCTCATTTTTAGAATATACAACAATATCATCGATGTAAACAAAGCAACATTTTGCTTTAATGTCTTTAAGCACATATTCCATTAATCTTTGGAACGATGCGGCGGCATTTTTGAGACCAAAAGGAAGACGCAAGAATTCAAATTGCCCAGCAGAAGTAACGAATGCAGTTTTAGGAATGCTCTCAGGTTCCATCTCAACTTGCCAGTAACCACTTTTTAAATCCAAGGTACTGAAAATTGAGGCTCCATGCAATGATTCCAGTATCTCTTGAATTTGTGGCATGGGGTAGCCATCTAAGTGTGTCTTTGCATTAAGCCCATGGTAATCCACACATAGTCGTGAACCTCCATCTTTTTTGGGTACAACAACAACTGATGAAGCCCATGGAGACACAGAGGGTCGAATTATGTTTTTATCTAGTAGTTCTTTAATCTCTGTGTTAATGAACTGCTGCTTATCTAGTGACACTCTGTAGGCTCTCTTTCTGACCGGAACCTCATTAGTGGTAATTATACGATGACTTACAATCTTGGAATGCCCAATTTCATGGGTGCAGACAGATGGCCAA
Organism: Sinocyclocheilus anophthalmus; assembly: GCA_018155175.1. Classification (NCBI taxonomy): domain Eukaryota; kingdom Metazoa; phylum Chordata; class Actinopteri; order Cypriniformes; family Cyprinidae; genus Sinocyclocheilus; species Sinocyclocheilus anophthalmus. Next base: position 439,171 of record JADLZN010000566.1, on the reverse strand, counting down.
TCCCTCATCAAATTCTCCACCTAGGATTTGAATTGATCTGTGGCCTCAGTGTTCATGGTCAGCTGTTGGATAGATTGTGAAAGTTCTTCAGATATATTTGGAGTAGGTAAGGCAAGATAGAACTGCACAGAATGTGGAGGAGATGATTCAAATAGAAGGGGAAATATTTCAGCAGAATCCTCATCATCGTTAGATGGTAAGCTGTACTGTGTATTCTTGAAATCCAAGACAATTCCAGATGAAACTAAAAAATCCATACCAAGAATAATCGGGACAGTCAAATCAGAATCTTTCATCACATAAAATGTCAGCTTGAGTTGTTTACCCTGCAGATCACATTCACACATTCCTATGGCAGTCTGCATTTGTCCATTTGCCAGCATAAAAGTTTGACCTTTACTGGATTTCCACTGTTCTCAATGATGCAACTGCTTCCAGCGTGACTCTTGAATTAATGATAGTGTACTTCCTGTATCTACTATGGCTTGAAATAATCTTTTACGAAGCACTATGGGTAAAGTGATCATTTTAAACTGTGGTTGTACAGGTTGTTGGACACCCTACACTACACGAGTATTAGCAAGTGATGGCTTGGGACCCGAATCCTTATTAGGCTGGACTTTCTTCTTTTGAGACTCTGTGTTGACATTACTCCAATACCTTCTAGCTTCTCCAAAGTCTCTTTCAATTTGGGTACCAATTCGCACCAACTCTGCAACATTCTTTACTGAACCTCGTAGCAAGCTAGCCAACCGAGGGTTACAATTTCTCAGGATAGCTCTTCCTAGGAGTTCTTGTTTTTTTCTTCTTTTTTCCTTGTTTTTTTATTTGCCTCGGCGATTATCCCGGTTTGCCATCCTCACGAAGAGCAGGTCCTGTAATGCAAAGCAAAAAACTCTATATACTTCTTGAGCCTCTTGTTACGTTTACCGTGTCTCGAGTGTTGTAGTGACGTGGTCGATACAATCTGCGCTTTTGTTCTGCAATGGAAGTATTTGCGAGTGAGCTCAGTCTTTCTTCCTATTTCAGTGAGGGGGTGGGAGGAAAAGGGATCAACATCACAATATCCTCAGCAAATCAACTAACTGGACATTTTCTCTTAAGAATCAATGTTATATTCACTAAATGTTGCGTATTAAGTGAGGTTCTTTGAATCGGTTCTCTTATGACTACAAGGATGACGTTCACTGGTGAAGTCTTGAATGAGGGCTCGTACTGTCCCACGGTCCAGAGTGTTGAGTCTTCTATTGAATTATGCGCTCACCTGCTTAACCAGCCCCAATAATGCAAAAAAAAAACACAGTCCCGCACGGGCCAACAAATATAAGCGTCTTGCATTTTTCTAACCCACCAACTAGGTATCAAATAATAAAAGGGGAGTTCAGTTATGACCTAACAGAAGTTTTAGAAGGAAAGATGCTCATCACATAAATGCACATTATTATTTTTATATACACCTGCAAACACAACTAATTAATAATTGTCCCACCCACAAAAAGCTACATCCATCGGACTTTACATCAATGCCTCAGCCTGGGTTGGGGTTTGGGCGCTCGTAACATGCAGTTAAAGTCACCAATAAAGGGTCCTTCTTTACTTAAGGAGCTCATTTAGGCATCATAGCACACCTAGCGGTGGGGAAGAAAACTACAGATACAAGACTTAGTAACCGGCTTGTCTGTTACACTTTGATATCACAAATACACTCTGCTAACTTGGCAAGTCTAGTCTGGGGGAAATATAAAGTACTATCTGGATAATAGTGAAAACTAATGTCATGGTTCCTGGTAATGCCTCCAAAGGAAAGCATATACAGTGCAAGGACAGAATTAAAGGACCTAATACTGAGCCCTGTAGCACTCCAAAAATTTTAAGTTTTTTTTTTTTGTCTGACACTTCATCATTAACAAAAACTTGAGATTGATACAGTAGATAGGACCTTTTTGCATTATGGCCTCAGTGACAGCAGTTGTGTCTTACTGTAAAATGCAAGTTTCTTCCAAACATGTAACAGACTTGTCTGCCCTACTGAAAGTATATAACTAACTACATTCAGGGTAACACTTTAGAACAATTTAGACTGTTCCATCATTAATGAATAACTACAAAGAAACAAATGAGTAAAAATAATATGTTAGGATTTCTCATTACACCTAACAAAGAAAATTAATTTAAAAACTGATTACGATCCTCTGATGAACCTGCAAGAATGACACCGAAGGAACACCACTCCGATTGATAACTAAAGAAGCGGCAATTTTTTGGTCCTGCCCTATGGTATGGTGTACAGCAAGAAGCTACCTGGTAAAAATGCTAATATCTCATGAAGATGACTTTGTAATGGGCACCAGTCTATTACTAATAAAACTCATTAATAAATCATAAAACATTGTTTTAGATCCATTGGCATCTATCCCAATATTATTAACTTGAAGTGTCGATATGGAATTCTGACAATTTACATGTAACCATTAAACTGTTAACTAGTAATACAGGTCCAGGTGTCCGACGCGAGTTAGAACTGCACTTGCATGGCCTAACTAAGGTAACTGACATAGATGGTATGATAATAATACTTCTATTTATGTGTGTCACTTTGGCATATGTAATATCAGAGTCTTCAGGATTTTTTCAACTCTATATGGTAATTCATTGTATTTTTATCAATACTGGAAATTTTCATGAATTATTCACTGATCTTGTGGCTCTGCAGTATTCGTCTCTATAGTGCTTTTGTCACAATGACATACATTTGACATGGGACATCAGCTCAATCTATTATTACGTATTTAAATTAGACATAATTATGATCAGGTGATGTTTAAATGAGGTTTTTAGAATATTCCTTTCATGTTACTGTTGGTCATTTTAGCAGTTATAGTACAGTCATGGCCCAAAAGGTTTGGCAGTGCACAAATTTGTGGTTTGGCCAAAGTTGTTGTTGGTGGTGTTATTCACTCATTGTTTAGTGATATAAAAAAGGAGGGAGAAGTGCTTCCAATCATTGTGTTCTTGTTGCAATGGTTACCCCCAAAGAAACACGGGCAGCCATCATCGAGATTGCACCACATCAAAATGGCTTCACATGCAAGGAAATTGCTACAAAGAAAATTGCACCTGAAAGAACCATTTACAGGATCATCAAGAACTTCAAGAGTGTCCAGCCCCAATGTGCCAAGACAGTCTCTATCTGGCAGGAGTCAGTACTGGAATCCATGGTACGCTGTATGTGCAGAGCTTTTGCCCCTCGAGGGAATTGGCAGCAGGTCTGGGTGAGCAGCGATCCTGCACGCAAGTCGAGGCCAAGAGTTTGGACCGGCCTTAACCTAGGTGTCAAGAAGGACAGCCAAACGAAGACATTTCTTTCCGAAGAAAAACACCAAGGACGTGTCGTTAGCACGAGGAATTATGCAGCGAAGTACAAGGAGTTAAGACAGCCAGATAGTTGGAGTGCAAAGTTATTTTCTCTGATGAAGCTCACTTCCGACTGTTTGGGACATCTGGAAAATCGATTTTTTCAGAGAAGAAAAGGTGAAACTTGTTTACCAGAGTCCTGTTTTGTGCCAACAGTGCAGCATCCTGAGACCATCCATGTGTGGGGTTGTTTTTCAACCAAGGGAGTGGGCTCTCTCATTATTCTGCCCCAAAACACTGCCATGAATAAAGAATGGTATCAAAAACGCCCTGCAAGAGCGACTTCTTCCAANAATGCACGCGGTCATATTAACTACCTATAAAACTGCCTACAAATATATGCTTTTTTCTCTTCAGTTTTCTTTTTATTTTGATGCATTGCTATGATGTGCACTGGCACGTGAAACACTTTATGACATGTGTAAGAGTATGTGATGGTCACAGCGGTGTGTGTGTGCGCGCACTGAAAGCGCTGTATCTGGTCTTGATATAAAACATGATTACTCACTGACTGCATTTTCATATTACTCAGACGCAGAGGAAAAATCATCAGAATATCAATGAAGTCACAGTCCTACAACCTCACACCAGCCACAATGCGTGCCACGAGCCATTACATGCTCACTCGGAAACATCCATTTATTTGAAGGAACGGAAAGGGCTCCTTCGTACGAAAGTGTTACCTCAGAGGCATGCCCTCCCGTTCATGAAAATGGCATGCAGTGAATTTTGATGCCTTGTGGAATTGCTCATCAGCTCCAAGTTTATTTCCCTCCGACATGATAATGGGGCTTTATTGTTGCATTGCAAACCTTTCATAGAGACCTTAGCGCTTATCTTACATCTGATGACTTGACACAAAATTACTTCGCAGTGTAGACACAATACCTAAATCTGGAGCCAGGATATTAGATGCTGGTGAGCCACTGACAGATCTGGGGGACCATGCGTTTGATATATCATTCCAGCAAAAACCTTCAGGTGGAGTACCTTGATGAGTCATCATATAAATAAAGAATAGCGAAAGAACGAGGGAGAGGGACAGAAAGAGAAAGAGGACAAACAGCGGGGACCGTGAACATATGGAAAAGATGACTTTCAGATTCTGGTTCAATATGAGTTAGGCTCAATCAGCAGCATTTGCGGCATAATGTTCCCTCGTAACACAAGGTCACGATGAGGCACTTACAATGAAAGTAAATGGGGCTAATTTATGGATAATTTACCATCAGAAATGTGAAGCATATAATAAAAAAAAAAGCACTTACATTAATCCTTCTCTTAAAACTTGCGTATTATTTGAACTGTTTTCATGGCCATTTTAGTGTTATAGGCATTGTGTTGTCATGACAACAAAGTCATAAATTGGATATAACTACACAGAAAAGGTTAGTAACCGATTTTTTTCCTCACTAAAAATGTTAACATATTTGTGCACATCTTGTGGCTATACTATGGACTTAAAGGGATGAAAATGATGATGAAAAAAATGAAATGGGAGGAAAAATGTATATTTAAATTGGCAAATTTCTTGGGGAATGCAATGCTTTTTTGAGAGTGCAAAGTTTTATAGGGGAACGCAACACAGGGGAAATGCAAAATTTCTTGGGGGAAAGCAATACTATACAAATATAATGCAAACCCAAAAGCATTGAAATATAATTGTTCCTCCCATCTACTGTTGTAACAGTGAATTCAAATTAGCTCCCATGCACTTCCATTGAAAGCGCCTCATTATAAGCTAGATCTTTGCAGGAGCGACAAGTGGAAATGAATTTTTGTGATTATCAACATTATGCAACAAATTCTATTGACTGAGCTCTACTTTTACTGAACCCGAACTATTCTAACAGACAAATGTCCACTTCCCAACTCAAATGGCCATTAAATCAGCAGTGTGACATCTCAGTCAGAAAATAACCAGACCAACCGCCATCAATCACCACTGACACCTACCAGGGAAACAGACCTTTAGGAACCTTAAGTCCCACTGAGGTTGAATAAACATAATTAAAATGTCAAAATGGGTGAACAGTGTAAATAAAAAACTCCCTTCTACTCTCTTTTCACCTGGAAGGGGTTTAACTAGATCATCATCTGGCATCCAATCGAGTGCTATCTGAACCCCAAACCCTATCATTGGCTCTTACATCTGTAATCTCCCCTCTAGAGGTAACAATTTTAGCAAGAGGATTGGATATGAGTGGCTGACCCAGTATCGGCTGTCCTCCGTGTCTTTCCTTCACTCACGTGTCAAAGCAGCGACCAGCGCTCTATTAACATGAATCTTTCCAGAGTCGTGCATCACCGCTCCGACTGCAAAAGATAATTTCTCTCACGGAGAGGCACATATTGCAGATTACGGTTGCCAGGTTACTTCACACCAACATTCTAAATGCGGGCACATGCTTCAACCCAGAAATAGAAAAAAATATCACAGATGCAGTCTAGTTAGACATCACTCCTTTGACGGAGAAAACATATCGTAATGGATCGGCAGGGAGGGTGCAGTGATGCAGAACTCTTCGTAGTAAATAGGTCACCACCCCGAGGATGGCTTTTACAATTTGGGGAAATATATACAGTATCACAAGGGTCATCCAAAAGTACATAGCTTTAAAAAACTTTGGATTATGTAACCACTTCCAACTGAGATCTGCATTTCCCTATATCCTGCTCTGAAAGTGACATTATTGCCTAAAAAGACTATCAGCAGATTAAATAATGTGGTGCTACTAAAGAAGTTTACAAGCATGTGAATGAGAAAATTGAAACAATTGACATTTTTGCCAAAGGACATTGCGCTTCATGGGGCTTTAAGATTTTCCAGCGCAATTTGCAAACTGAAGCCAGATAATATAGCTCCTCTGGCCATTCTTTTGCAAGCTCTCAGTGGAAAGAGGTAGAGACGGAGGGGGGTGGACACTGGAATATGTTCAATGGCTTGTGGGAGCTTGGGATTTCTCTCCTTAGCTTCAGGCTGATTGGGTGGTGGTGGAAAATTATCAGCTCCAGAAGGCTGGCAACGCTCTGAGCTCGGTGTAGGCAAAGAATCTACAATCTAACAGACCTAGGACTGACTCACAAACACAAGCGGGAGTGAAATCTTTCACGTCGTATGGTGGAGAATGACGAGAGCGCCGATGGCTCGCAAACCACCGCTCGTATCCAACACAGTGAAACAATTCAATATTTAAATGTTTATTTTTCACGAAACAGCTTTACCAGATTTGTGGAGAATCTGTCAAAGCCAAAGGTCAGCAGAAGAGCCCAGCTCCCGCTCCTCGATGGGTTAACTAATACATCCAAATTGAATTTCACTCTCCGAACAATGTTAAAGCCAGGAACAGATCAGAATTCCATCTGATCAGTTAACACGTAATTCATTTAAGTCTCTCCGTCCTATGGAGCTTTACTCAGTCTGTGGAGAGCATTCTCCTGCTAATGCATCCATCTGAGAGTGCTTTGACTTGATGGATCAGACGTGTGCTGATAGCCTATTTTCCAACCCAGAACTAAACTCAATGTACTGTATATGCATCTAAATTATAATTCAGCTTTGCTGTTTTTCAAATAAAAATGTCATACTTTGAATGCTCGATATTCCAAGACAATTTGTAGAAAAACGTCGTTTTCTAACAAAATGCAGCTTGCCCAGACGTTAGGTTTGACTTTGAACTGGATGGTGTTAAAGGCTTCTTTAAATATGAAAAAGGTTTCAAAGCAGTTTCTCCGAAGAATAAGATAAAAACAATAAAATACACTGTACGTCATTAGATATGAATACTCTTTCTCTCCAAACCACGAGATATGTTTAGACCTAAATACTGCAATTGGTAAAGATGCTTATTTCTCAGTACTCACATTCTGCCATATGGATTGTGTCGTGTTGTTCATAAGCACCACTTGTACTCACACGTAAACTTCTGGAAATTAAACTGCTTTGAAAATAGCCTGAGGTCACCCAGAGGGTCTGAGCTGTCATGAAGATTGGATAAAGCAATATTATATGCAAAAATGAAAATTCTGTCATTATTTATTCACCCTCAGGTCAATTTTAATGTCTTTTTTTCTGTGGAACACAAATAGGAAAAATTTTTACATAGCTCTTTCCCATACAACAGGGTTGTCACGTTTATGGTCTGTTTTTGTTTTGTTTTCCCTCTGTTCCTGCCTCCTGTTTCTGTATGCCCTTATTTGGTTATATTCCTGTCCTCATTATGTTCATTTGGTTTTCCTGTGTGTTTGATTGTTGATTGCTCCCAGGTGGTTCTTGTCAATTACCCCATGTGCTTAAGTTCCTGTCTGTGTTATCCGAGTTGGTCTGGTATTGAACGTCGATGTTGTGTGTCCCTGCCTACCTTGTTTTACCGCGTCTTGAATGATTAAAGACTTACTTTGAGTTTATCCCACGTCTCCTCGTTCTGCCACAGAAGGCAACCATGCCAAGGGTTTTTTTTTTTTTTTTGTGAGGGAACTGTATTTGTTTACCTGCAGGTCTTTTGACCATTAACAAATATCAAAGAGCTGTTAACATGCAATGTGTTGTTAAATTATTGAAATATTAACTTAAAATCTCAGGGTACTTTAAGTAGGTATTTTAGGCCAAAACGGTTTGGTTAACCAAGAATTGAATTCCAGCCGTACAAAGACAGTTTATAGTGACCCTACCTGTTATGCAGAAATGACAAAAAAAAGCACCATAATATTATCGCAACAGTAACAAAATAGACTCGTGTACTATAGTCCAAATCCTCTGAAGCAAAACAATAGCATTGTGTGTGGAATATATCTAAATTTAAGATGGTTCTCTAGGAAATTCAAGGAAAAGAATAACAATGAATTATGTTGTGTGGACATTTTTTTTAAGACATGGTCAATATGAGCTGTTATTGTATGGATATTTTTTTTTCCGTACATAAAGTCATGGAACATGAGTGTGAGTAAATATTTTTAACAAAGTAAATGTTCTTTAAAAAAAAATGTAGTTACACATTTCTTATAAGAATATATCAATATGGAGACACATCTTGCCTTGGGTTGATATCTCTACATTACATATAGCAGACAGATGAACTGGTGTGAAGTTCATGTGTGCCAGAAAAACCCTGTATGAGTGCATTGTAGTTAGTTCTGACTGAGGAAACAGCCTGAAAGTGGACATGGCAAGAGGAGGATGAGGAGGTGAGGAAGGAGACACCGCATTGTCTGATGGCATCATTCTTACACCACTATGGTGGAATAAAGCACAGGATATCTGGAATAGTTTATAATGGATCCCAATTTTGACAACCTCTTTCCTGCCACTCCAGTGAGTCTAGGTTACACAGCTTTCATATTACCATGTTATCTGTCCATTCTAATTTGCTGGACTTCCAGTGACTGTCACTGAACCTTGCATTTTAGTGTTTACCTACAGAAGATGCCCGGAGAACCGCCAACAGTGAACCGCCAACATACCTTTGCCCTCAATATATTCATAGTGAAACGCCTGCGGAAAACAATATGACACCTTGCAAAGGTGTTGGAAAAAGTAGATTTGTGCTTTCTTCATGATAAGATTCATAATCATTTGAATGAAAATCACATTCGAACATAAATGTTCTGACACCGGCTTCTTGCTCACTTCGATTAAATCCAAATGGCAACGGGCATGTGATGAAAGTGCTCGGGTCAGATAGCTCTAGGTGTTTTAAAATGGTCTTCGAGGTGTCTGGATGATCTCTTGAATTTTGATAAACTTCATACATTTAAATGCAAAGCATGGCCACTGATCTTTGCTAAAGACGACTTTGGGATGGTTTCCCTAATGCAGGCCAGATTTAATCTGTGTTTGGAAAAATTTCATGGCTGTTTTCCCAGATGCAAATTAGCCAATGTCCTAGGTTAAGTTTCACTGACATTAGTGATTCTTCATTCATGGTTTTCAGCAGTCCAGGACCAAGGCTTAATATGTGTCTGGGAAATTGGCACACATTGTCTAGTCACATAATACCTTATTGGCATCTTCAGAACGAAGTAGAAGTCATTGAATACTAGTGTTCAGACGCTGTTATCTCACCCTTTTGAGCCAAGATTCTGGGAGCGCCATTACATTATAGCTGTGCTAACAAAAATGCATCAATCAAGACATATTGAGCAGACTTAATTGCCTGTGTTGACAGTAAACTAAACAGAGGCTATTTTCATAATTCATCAGAGCCCATTAATGTCCAAAGAATTACCACTGCCTGATGATTTATGAATCGCTCAGCTCAAGTCATTTTATGGTGTAAACTACTGATGGGAGACCAGTGAAGCTGGACCTCTCAGACACATTTCTGCAGCTATTGGACAAAGACAGACTCACTTTGTATGTACGTTCTAGCCAGGGCTTTCAATCTAGGGTCCAGGGACACCCAGGGGGTCACAAGAAGGAAAATTATTTACTTAAAATATTTAAAACGTATAGACATACACACACTACCATTCAAAAGTTTGGGGTCAGTAAGATTTTTTTCCTTTTAAATTTAGTTTTGCCATCACAGGAATAAATTACATTTTGAAATATATTAAAATAGTTAATTAAATAAATATTATTACCACTTTTACTGTATTTTTTTATTAAATAAATGCAGCTTTGGTAGGTTTTTCTTTCAAAAACATTTTGAAATCGACCGTCTCCCCATCTGTCCCCCCCTCCCCCCCCCCCCTTTGGTATATTTAAGTGTCCTTGGCCTGAAAAATGTTGAAAACCCTTGTTCTGGGTGACATAACATGTACATCTTGTGGTATGAAAACAGGCAGCTTATAGGTACAACAAATCTAAACTTAGATCATGTGTACTGATGCAGCGTCTAGACCAGTATGAATCAATAGGATATACAAGTTTCACTGCACACTACTTGATATTCGACTACAGAGGACAAAGGTTTTAAGAAGGATTTCATAGTGTCAAATGGCGTAATGTCTTACTGTACTTCCTGTTATATATGGTGGCAGATGGCTAGTGGGGAAACAAATGAAAATGACAAAGGCCTAAATTAGATAGGGAGGAAAGAAAATCATTGACATGGAAGAGTTTATTTCTGCTGAATCAAATGATTGTGGCGGGTCAGATGTTGAAGGGCGCATCAACAAATTTATCATCACCTTGGACTTCATGTACTTTTGTGACCTTGAGAAAACTTCGAGTCTGAGATGCACAAGGCTCTTATTCGGGTTTCCACTCAAGACTCATACGTTTATGTATTTTATAGATCTTCAAAGGTGTTTTCGTTATTGAACATCACACTGCAATTTCAATCCTTCAAGCCTACTATTACATCTGTAGCAGGCTGCAGGCAAATTATAAGAACTGTTAGAACAGTAGAAAAAAGGGCGAGGGGAGTGTGAAGATGTTAAGTCAAATAGATGTTTGGGAAAAACACATTTACACAAAGATTCTGAAACTTTTTATTCAATTTTGTCCGTAAGACTGTCAAGGGAAGAACACAGACTCATTGTTCAAATTCAGAGTGTTGCTGCAGCTGGGATCTAGGACAATAAACTGATAAGGCTTAAGCTCCGAGCCTAGCCTTCAACCCACTCCAAATGTCCCATAAATACATGCATGATCGCCTGAGATTTAATTATGGTACAGTATATAACACTTGACCTTAAAGAGCATAGTTTCAATTGATCATAGGCTAGAATGCTGTCTTTGATGACTAATAATCATATTTCATATTCAATCACTCCATATGGACATGTGAAGATGCAGTCATGTTAACCAGAGGTAGGGAATGAGTAGTGGAAATTTTGATCACGACTACAGCAAGGCAACATATTAAACGTCAGCCGAAGCCTTTCAGAAAAAAAGATTCCCTTCAGTTACACTGCATTTTCATTTAAAAGAGTGCAGCTTTTAGCCGTGACTTGTGCTTTAGGATTTGTACTGAACATCCACCATCTTTAAAAATATCACTGAATAACCGTCTCAGTATTCAACATTTAATGACAGTAAAAAAAAAAATTTGAAATGATCTTCTGATGGGGAGGTGCATAACGGGGTGACTGTGAAGGCAAATCCTTGGAAATGGGAACAAACTCTTTTTTTCGTGAAGTGAGTCATAAAGCTTTCAAATTACAGTCAAATTACAGAGTATATGTGACCTAATGTGATAACTCGAGAAAATCATGTTGTGGGTCATTTTATTATATTTGGTTCCCAGTGACTTCCATTGTACACACACAAAAAAAATATATTAATAACAATAATAATCATATATTTTAAAAATACAGTGGAAGTCAATGGGAATGAAAATAACTATTGGCTTATTAGTAATTTTAGTATGACTCTTCAATAGTACTACATTTTCAAATGTGTTTATGAGCCTACAGTGTATTGCTGCTAAGTAAGTCACCAATAGATAGGTTAGCAAATATTTAGTTGGTTTGGTAAGCATATATGTAAATTGCCGTCCTCTTTTCACTTTGTCTACATGCAGATGTTATATAACCAGAGAACCTTTGCCTCAGTGTTATAGTATACCTAACTTGTGCCCACATATAGGCACACATTCCAATAAGGAGTGTTCAAATCACTTGCGACGAATATGGCTTTCCTAAGGATAATTGGCTGCATTAGGTTTTGTACTAGGGAAAAAAAAACAATTTTTTGATGAACCTCCACTGTGCTCAACAGGGTATTGTTGAAAGCGATGAAAAGAACATAAGGAGCTATACATGTATATTAAAGAGAATCATAATTGTGTCTCGTGAAAGTCTTATGTGGGAATAAAATGTGCGTCACGTGATTAAATCACAAAATGAGAGGTAATTAGTACAACATAATAGCGTCAGCGAGAATGGAGGAGAAACTGTATTGACAAAAGCACTCAATACATTATAATTCACTACAATACATTCCTGCTTACTCCGTGATTACATAATGAAGGTCACTTAATTGTTTAGGTTCACTTCTACTGTAAAATTCACTTCTGATGACAGACAGCTGTCGCTCACATGATGAGAGACTGGTTTGATAGTTTATAGTTACACCTTACTTGGCTGATTTTATTATCAGTCACTATCAGAGAAGTCACAAACGCATTTACTACGGTTTAAAAAAAATTGATTAGCACTTCGCCTCACACTTAATACTTGCTCTGTCAAAGATAATTTACTCAAGATGTGCGTAGGTGTACATAACTACTTGAAAATCAATCAATTGATCTAGGAAATTGAAGACATTTACTCAAGTGGCCAGCACTAAACACTTTTTCACTTCAAGAAAGTGCTTAAAAAAATGCATACACAATACCACTTCTGGTGGAACAGAATCTCAATTAATAATTGTAACCCTAAACTTTAAGGGGAAAATAATTCTGTTAAGAGTTTACTCACCCTCATGCTGTTCCAAACCCGATTGCTGTTTTTTTGAAGAATCTTCACACTGCTCTTTTCTCATACAAGACCTCATAGTGAGACATCTCGAAAAAAAAAAAGAAAAAAATATATATAAATGCATAAAAGTGGTCAGTATGGCATGTGCACTATTCTAAGTCTTCTGAGGCCATATTATTCATTTTAACAATTCCAGTTCCTTAACAGTTCCATTAGTAATTATTTAGGCCTTGTTAAGAATAAATATTTGAGTAAAAAATAAATAGAATTACAATGCAAAATCATGGTACAATTTCAATAATAAGTCAATTCAAACAATTCTTGCAAAAAGTGGATTTACAAAGGTGTGTTGTTCACTTTCATATTCTTTTTAGAGAGGGGGCATTAAGGCTTTACTGAGTAAACCCCAACAAAGAGCATCTTTAACTATACATCTAGTCTGTAATTACCTCACATTCAACTGAGATATGTTTAAGTCACTAAAAAAAACATCTGATTATCGTCATTCATTCAGGAAATCAGTCTTTATGTTTAGATTCACTAAACAGAGTCTAATCTGAATCTTCACTAAACCAAATCGTAATTGTTCACTTACTCGCCCATGTCATTCCAAACCTGTATGACTTTTTTTCTTCTGTTGAACACAAGACATGTTGAAGAATGCTGGTGACTAAACAGTTCTGGTGACCTTTAACTTCAATTGTATGGACAAAACACCGAGACATTTCTCAGAATATCTTCTGTTCCATTAACCATGATCTTAACTATTATATATGCAATGTAATATCAATATAATAATAACTGTAAAATAACTATAATTGCTTCATAATAGCATAGGGCTGCATATAGCACAAGAGCGGTATTGACTACATGGCACATTTATGTTGTCTTATTTGGAACTTATATTTTGTAAAGATTTAGCAAATAGAATTAAAAACAATAAATAAATAACAACAGTTTAATGCTATGAAACAACGTGAGGGTGAGTTTATTTTTTAGATAATCAAAAGGGGCATAAAAGGGTAAGGAGGCACTAAGACCCAGAGGACAGCATCCTCTCGCAAACTAGAAGATCATGCTTATCAAAGCTGCAACTTTTGCATCAGAGCCCTATAAAAAGCAGGAGCCCTGTGACCGCCTATCAGTGAAACCTATGAAAAATTGCCTCTGCTTGCGGGCAAAGTATCTACGTTTTAAAGATGACTCGTTCGTGGACGTGAAGAGGAGCAGGGATGTTCTTGCACAACTTCTGGGACGCTTTCTATTGTGCAATTTTGCAACTTGTATGCCCTCAGCTGATTTTTTGTTTTTTTCGTAGAGACCGAAGTTTGAGCATTAGAATGAAGCAGAAAAATATCTTCGCATGCCACAGAACGAAAACATCCACGAGCGTTTGTCTGCACCCGATGCTGGAGCTGACAGAAATCATGAAGCGCCGAAAATATTGCTTCAATTTCAAAATATGAAAACATATGGTCTGCTGGGATGGAGCGCAGCGGTCATTTCAAACCAACACCTGGCCATTTCGAGGTTTTGAACAGCTCGACCGGCACCAATGTGACTTTTACACCTGAAACGGACGAAAAACAAGAAAGTTTCGCGTTCCAAGTCACCTTAGCGTCAGTTCTCGGTCTCATCACTCTTGCAACGATATTAAGCAACGCGTTTGTCATCGCCACCATTTCCCAGTCCAGAAAGCTCCAGACTCCGGCGAACTTCTTGATCGCGTCCCTGGCCGTCACGGACCTTCTGGTGTCGGTGCTTGTGATGCCCATTTGCGTGCTGTACACGGTCACGCACGAGTGGACGCTCGGGCAGGTGATCTGCGACATCTGGCTGTCCTCAGATATCACCTGTTGCACCGCGTCCATTCTTCACCTCTGCGTAATCGCCTTGGATCGATACTGGGCTATAACGGACGCGGTCGAGTATGCCAAGAAACGCACCCAAGCGCGCGCCGCGGGGATGGTGGCGACCGCCTGGATCATCGCCATCTCCATCTCCCTGCCGCCGTTCTTCTGGCGACAGGTGAAGGCAGGGGAGCTCACCACATGCTCAGTCAACACGGACCACATCTTCTACACCATCTACTCCACTTTTGGAGCTTTCTACATCCCTACGCTGCTGCTCATCGCCCTGTACGGGCGGATTTACGTGGAGGCGAGGAAGCGCATTTTGAAGCAGTCGCCCAAAAAAGCGGGGAAAAGACTCACTTCTGCACATCTGAGCACTAATTCTCCCGCTTCGGTGGCTTCGACTTCTCCTTTGCATTGTGGAAGGCAAGAGCTTTACTCGGACAGCGGGTCTCTGGGCAGTGACAATCAAATTAGAGTAACTGTGTCCGATTCACTTCTGGAGAAAAAGAGAATCTCGGCTGCGCGAGAGAGGAAAGCCACCAAAACCCTGGGCGTTATTTTAGGAGCCTATATTGTGTGCTGGTTGCCGTTTTTCATTTACACACTGCTGGTTCCCCTCTGTCCATCCTGCTTTTCCGCAGAACTCTTTGACTTTTTCAATTGGCTCGGCTATGTCAACTCACTGATCAATCCAATAATATACACCATGTCGAATGAGGATTTTAAAAAAGCTTTTCACAAACTCATAAGCTTTAGATGTTGCAGACGATAGTAAAATAGATCGATAATATTAGGATAACGGTCATGCAATCAGTCGGTCATTATCGCAAGTGATATCAATGCGCTGTTGAATGCTTGATTCTGATTGGTTGACGGAGAGTCTAAGGTGTTGATTGTTGTTCTTACACCTGCAGGGATTTGAAGCAGTTCCAGTTTATTACAGTCACATATTATTATTTCAGGGTTTTTTTTTTTTCCAGCATAGCACAAAGGAAGCAAAACAAATACACGGCCAATCAAATAAATGACAGAAAACAGGATCAAAATGACAAATTATTTCGATTTGGTCTTAACTAATTAATCTAACAGCCTCGCTGTTTGTAATTATGCTGCTGCCTATTAACATTGCCGAGAGCCGCAGCAGACTCGGGTAATTACACGCGCGCTCCCTCCCTCTCACTTTTTCGGTCACAAACACACAACCTTGGTTCCTCCAATAACTGATTAGAAACAGCCCAAGCCTTGGTTACTAGTTCAAAGAGTGACATTTTCCTCACTCATTTCAAAACAAGAAAAAAAATTTGTGTTATAGAGATGAAAACCTGAAAAGGTGAAACCATAAAAATGCAACAGTAGCCATTGTGTAAGCAATTAACTCCAGATTCACGTCGTTGCTTATTGTGTAGAAAAACTAACATTGTACAAATCGTACGTTTTCCTACGATTCACATCAATTCATACGAAATTGCATCCTTGATCCTGTGTCCTGGTAATGACCGTCTGACTGCACATATAGTACATGAGTGCTTAAAAATAAATACAGCACTAAATAAATAAGTAAATGGACATGAAATGATTATCGAGTTTATTAGTTTACTAGTAGAGATGGCATGAGCACAGATACACAGGAAACAGGTTTCCTAGACGAGCGGTCAATCAGACTGACCAATCAAAAGCAAAAATCCCAGACAGCAAAGTGTAATAAACTCTGTTATGTTGGCCTCGTTTGACATAGTAGATGTAGGTTACTCCTGCAAAACTGAGCGGAATTTACAATGACTTTGGATTTGACAGCGTGTGGTCAACCAGTCGTTAATTAATAATGCAAAAATGTGTAAAAAGCTTCATTGTCATTATAAAATGTGCAATTAAATTGCTCTTATGTGATCACTGCCTATAGCTGCTGACTGATCCTAAACTTAATAAATAAGTTGGGTAATCCATTTGCTTGTGCTCACATTAAATACGTCTTTCATCCTGTCTTACAGTGCGAATATGTATATGTGTCTTAAAGCAGTGCATGCTTATCTTATGCTTGAATAACGAAAACAGGCCTACTGATGATAAATTCTTGTACCTAAATCTATTTTACTGGCTCTTCTTGTCCAAGCTCCCATAAATGTGGGTGTTTTGGTGAAAAGTCCTTGTTTGATGAAAGCAAGCAGTGGGAATTTATACTGAGGTCAAGTACTCACTATACAATCATCAGCAGTACGAGTGCCTCAGACAGAGTTAAACTGACCAACCCGAGGCCATTAAGATTTAGATGTGAATTGAGACCTACTTCTAACACAAATTCTGTGCTATTCACCCATAAGTCATATTATCTGTCACTTGGCAGTATGAGAGATCACTGAGTAACTGAGAATGACACGTCTACCGCAGGAGGTGAGTAATACGTCAAAGACGCACAAGAAAAGGGCTGAGGGGGAGATATCGACCTATCAAGCCCATATGGAGGTGACAGGGAGGGATCACTGCAAAGACACAGCATATCGCGAAAAGGCACGTTTGATATTTCCCACAATTCTGCTTTTCCAAAATGAGCCTGTGTTTCCCTCAACCCTTTCTTTGTATGTGTAGTCATGGTGGATATTGATTTACTTATCATGCTGCAAAACCTCCAACAGCAGCCAGTGAAATTGGGGACATTTATAAGCAGGGGGCCAATGGACTAGAAACTGACATGAAAATCATCAAGAAAATGAAAATCATGCTGATATTTTCACTGGTTTTTGGAGCGCAGACCCTTTTAATGTCTACGAATTTGATGTGAAGTGAGTTTTAAAGACCTAATTTTATACTTTACAGCTGGAATGCCAACACCCGCAATAAGTGTAAGCTGTCCTGTCAGAACCACTTAACAGTGAATCGCAAATTAGCTCTCAGAAAGTGACGGTGGTGGGAAAGCAAGCAACATGATTGCATAAATGTTAGTTTTTTTCCCCCTAACCATATTGGTCTTTTTGGAGTATGCTGATTAATATGACTTTTATCAAGAGTAGTATTAGTATAAAATGATTTGGACAAGCTTGGAGGAGCCGTTTATTTGTTTTCTTGTTTAATTAATTTGAATTTAATCTCTTGTCTTTGCCATTTATCTTTTCTTCTAAACTCATTAAAAGTAGTAGATTTAATACTATGCAAAATTAATCTTGCATTTCTGTTATAAGCCGTTGTTGTCACTAAATGTTTTTCTTTTGTTGTTTTCTATTTAATATGATTAAAATTGAAATATTTGGTTATAGCACATGTTTCATCTCAAATAAAGTTATTTTTTCCCTCCTTATCCTTATCATGAGTGAACAGAGAAACACTCGTTTGCAGGCATATGATTACCACTTGTCTGTGATAACATATGACCTTGATATAATCAACATACAAATCACTCAGGCATATATTGCACACATGGCCTGCATATACAGTATGCCTGAACATGTAGTCTTACTAAAATCCATGCAGTAATACTGCATACAGTCATTAATCTTTGAACTTATGTTTTTAGATTTGCTGGACATTAACCTTTATCATATTAACATTTCTAAAGGCTTCATTTATGGGAGATACTCTTTTTCGTCTGTTATTAAACACCAGCTGTTCCTACGCAATTGAAAAAAAATAATCAATCTGCTTTGCAATTACACTTTACCTTAATTGTGCTAAATGGAGCATATGTATCTATGCACTGATGTTAACATGTTTTCTCATATACCACAGCTTATTGTTTAAATGAGTCAAATCTGATTATGAGCTGCTCAAATTTGTCGCTGGTAAATATTTTACAAAAGTAGCAATTCTATGAATTCGTATGATGTAATTAATGCAGAAATTTAATCCTACAAATAAGATAAGACATGAAATAGTCACCAATATGTAGTTACGAATGCCATAAAAGTGTGCTGGAATTTATTTCCTTCACGGAACACTAAAGGAGAAGTTTATCTGAATGTCCTGGCTGCTCTTTTTCATACAATTATAATTGATAATCAGCTTCCCTAAACAACCAAAAAATGGACAATAAAAGATGTCCATATGACTTGTGCACTACATGCCAAGTTATCTGAAGCCCTGCAATAGCTTTGTGTGTTAAACTGACCTATATTATAGAAATATTTTGCTTAAAATTACTTAAAGGGGACATTGGATGCCCATTTTCCACAAGTTGGTATGATTATTTTGGGTCTTCATGAAATGTCTTCTGGGGAAGTCGTGGCCTAATGGTTAGAGAGTCTGACTCGTAACCCAAAGGTTGTGGGTTCAAGTCTCGTACCGGCAGGGATTGTAGGTGGGGGGAGTGAAATGTACAGCATTCTTTCCCACCTTCAATACCACGACTGAGGTGCCCTTGAGCACCGAACCCCCAACTGCTCCCCGGGCGCCGCAGCAAAAATGGCTGCCCACTGCTACTGTGTGCACTTTGGATGGGTAAAATGCAGAGCACAAATTCCAAGTATGGGTCACCATACTTGGCCACATGTCACGTCACTTTCACATGTCTGCAACATAAAATTCCTCAATGGTCGTGTAAAACGACACCCTTTTTACCTTCACAGCGAGCATGACTCTTTAAATGATAATGACCTACTGCTCACCCTCCCCTTCTCTTCCATTGTTTGTGTATTCTGTGGCGCAAATTTTTTTTTTTTTTACCAAAAGCAAAGAACCAAAAAACAGCCTACTGCATGCTCAGTGGCTCTGATGTCAGGAGAAAATGAAGACTCTTGTGTTCACTTTTCACCAATACAAAACATGGTTTTGCTTAGAGCGGCGCTTCTCAGCCATGGGAAGTAGGGGATTAGAGCCATAGGTGGCGCAGAGAGAGGCGAAAGGAAGCCGCGGCGTAAAAGAGGTGAGAACAGAAAGAGAGCACGATGCTATGAGCATTGTTGTCGCTACAGCTGCTCGAGCTGGGAGAAAACAGCATACAACTGGCTGAGTGCAGAAATATGCTAATACAGGACAGTCTGTCAGCAGTCGTGGGTGGGGCCAGAAAATCAAGACGCCTTGATAATTGAGATGGTTTAGGTTAAAAAAAAGTAGTGAATGGATTTTTATCATTGTACATTCACAAATGGTAACAAGACACCAGTGACAAGTAATGCCAAACCATAAATGTAGGTCGGTTCCTCACACAAAGCTACCATATAGCTTGAAAAGATTATATTTTTAGAGTTATTACACTGACAAGAGTAAATGACAACAAAATTGACATTTATGGGTGAAGTATCTCTTTAAGAACACATATCAGTCTCCATATGTAGTTCTACCTGCTCATCCTCAGCTATAGATCACACCTGTACATCAATCATGTGTCATGCCTTATCCAGTCTTTAATAAATATGTATTTTTCCCTGGGCATATCTGCATGGAGTAAACACATATGGTTAAAAAACTGAGACATCCAGATATAGTTCAAAACCTCATATTGGAAAGGTTGTAACGTTCAAATATCTGAACCCTGTGAAAAGAACAGTGCACTTGCAGGCATGTATACATAAAATCAAAGTCTAAGCTGATCCTTTGCAAAATGCCTGCATGTACAGCTCGTTTTCTGCTTGCTGCAGTAATATTTTTTTTTCTCCAAATGGCATTCTTTGAGATTGACAGATACCTGTGTTTACTTGTTGGAGTGGCTTAGTATCAGCCTTATACTATTTTATTGCTTTATATCTTTGCTGCGCCGCTACATTATTTACCTCAGGATTATTAATTGCACTAAAGGAAGTATGGAGGAAGGAAATATTTGAGGTATGTTCAAAGTCAGGAAACATTTAGGCATCTGTCTTACGAATGCGATCCAGATAATGAGTTTAGCACAGGCCATTAATCCATTATATTTCTACATGGTCCATAACAGACAGCAATCATCAGTTCAGTAAATGTCAAGACAAAAAGTGATTAATTGTGATCCAAACACTCGCTCAGATTCAGAGGAAACAGACTCCTCTGACAGAGGTCTTCATCTTGATGTCTGACATTCATACGCTTTAGGGAGGAAGTCCGCTCCGTAACGTCGGCATCCGTGAAGCGACGTCGTGAATGCCACATTATTCAAGCACTTTTAATGACTATTGCACTTTTAAGCGTTCCGTATAGCATGCATCTTATCTTTCTCAAGGATATTTTGACATTTGAAATGGCACAATCTTGTCTCAAAGGAGCAGAGACTTTGCAAATAATGTGTTATATAATCTGCGAGAGTCTAGCCTGTCTGCCATCTCACTGTTTAGAGAGATTTTAAAGTCGTTTCATCTCTATTAGCGAATTAGCACTTTCTTATGCGATGCCATTAATTAACAGCTGAAGACACAATATAGAGATAGGGATATAAAAATAGGAGATCAAATCTTCTGGGGAAAATGCTCACTCAGGAAGTCAGCATGATGGGTAAATTAATATGTGCTCTTCATTTACAAACGTTTACATATAAAATGTAGTGGTCATCCTTATAATCACACAATAATCCCTTCACATCGATGGTTTGGCAGCATCAGCAATTCTGATTGTGCCTGTGCGTCACTGCATAGCAAAGAGACTTGATTTTTAACGCGGTTAGCATAACTGAATGGATCAAATGTGAAATGATTGTAGACAAAGCTGTAAAAACCATAGTTGATATTCAGATTATAGGTTTTGACCATTTTGTGTTATTGAAATGTTGATTCTTATAGGGATAGTTCACCCAAAAATCTATATAATTTACTCATCCTCAACTTGTTCCAAACCTGTATGAATTTCTTTCTTCTGTTGAACGCAAAATGAGATATTTTGAAGAATGTTGGTTACTAAACAGCTGCTGGTAGCCATTGACTTTCATTGTATGGAAAAAAAAATACTGTTCAGAAACTGTTTGGTTACAGAGTATCCTCTTTTGTGTTCAATAAGAAAGAAATTCACACAGTTTTGGGACACAACTTGGGGGGAGGTACATGAAAAATATTAATCGGGGGAAAATCCCTTTAAATGATTACAGTTGCAAAAAAAAAAAAGAAGAATATTGCAATAATGACATCAAACAACATTGACAAAGTTATGACAAATGGGGTGACTTTTAATACCACATGTAGAATGTCATCAAAGTAGATGAGGTCCATTTTGCATTTAGTTTTTGCTCTAAAGATTTTCTTTGTTTTTCAGCAGGGTTATTTGTTACATAAATCTATGAAATAAAAATGTCTATACTTGCATTGTATGGCAGAAAAAAATATCCCCTAATGCATCTCAATAATTGTAAGAGCTTCTGCAAATCATGTCCATGGGGAAATTGTGTTTTTTTTTCTTATCAGGATAAATGATGTGACATTCATAGATATAATTATGTCTCAGAGATTTGAAACATGCTCATTTATGGAAAGCTAAGTTTTGGTCTACCTTAGTAAGCATGCAGTATCAGGGGAAATATATTCCTCCATTAAACGTATGATGTGTAGCAGTTTCAGTGCCGCAACATAACCAGCAAACCAGTGCTTCTATTCTGAGAAAACTCTTATGCAGGGGTATAAAGTACTTGAGTAATTGCACTTCATTTCTATACTTTTACATTAAGGCATTTAGCAGATGCTTTTATGCAGAGTGACTTGCAAAAGTGCTTTAGCGTCGCATATGAGACCATTGCGATCAACAGATGGTAAGCAAACAATTTGGAATGCTATTAGCTAGATAAGAAGTGCTTCCTGGACAAATTCAAACAAGTGATATTAGAATAATAACCCAGTACTGTATGTTTTATTCAAAGGAATTTATACTTTAAAATATATATTTTTTATTTTTTTCATCATTAAAAGTAGAAAGTACCTATTAACCAGTGTTGGGGGTAACTCATTACAAGTAATGCGAGTTATGTAATCAGATTACTTTTCTTTCAAGTAACTAGTAAAGTAACGCATACTTTTTAATGTAGAAGGAAATATCTGAGTTACTTTTCAAATAATGCAAGTTACTTTGTTTTCCCATTTACTGACTGACAAGTCTCCTGTCCCCATATTGGGAGAAATCGGAGTTGCAGCGGCGTTGTGTGCGCTGTGTGAACATGATGTTGCTGTAGTTCTTGACTAAATGTGAATGTGCATTAATTCTTCCCACTCACAAAAAAATCTGATTTAGTATTCATCAAAATGAATAAAAACAGTGAAATGCAAACTTTTTTTTTTTTTTTTCAAGGGGGGGGAAGGAGTTACAAGCCTGCACTAATTAAATTATGTTAAATACACAAAGATCTAATCCATTATTAACCAAGGTCTTTGAGTGACTGTGAATCCAGTCAACCATATAATAAGCAAAAGGGACGTTAGATAAACTACAATTGGCTTGTTTTTTTATTGCTTGAGAGTGTTTTCTCGTCCTGCGTTACTTTACATATGGGGAACTTTCTTTTGATTTTTTGGCAGCAAGGGCTTTTTATTAGCTATAAATAGAAACCGTCGTCTATTAAAAAAAAATAGTCCTGCTTATATTTAAAAAGTAACGCAAAAGTAATATAACGCATTATTTTCCATAAAAAGTAACTAAGTAACGTAATAGTTACTTTTTTATGGAGTAACGCAACATTGTAACACATTACTTTTAAAAGTAACTTTCCCAACACTGCCTATTACATTAGGCATCCTGTTAAATAAATAAATAATATATATATATATATACTATAAAATAGAGATATATATATACTGTATTGGATTTATAGTGTCACAACATATTTCAATTTAAAATAAATGCTGTTCTTTTGAACTTTCTATTCATCAAAGAATTCTGAAAAAGTATGATAGTTTCCACAAAAATATAAAGCAAAACAACTGTTTCAACATTGATTCAGTGCCAAAGACTGGACACTGAAGACTGGAGTAATGGCTGCTGAAAATTCAGCCTTGCATCACAGGAATAAATTACATTTTAAAATATATTAAAATAAAAAAACGGTATTTTAAATGCAGCCATGGTGAGCATAAGAGACTTCTTTAAAAAAAAAGTCTTACTGACCCCAGTTTTTTTTTTATGGTAGTATATACGTACAAATCATTGTGTAATTTCAAAATCTTCAAATGTAAAATGCAAACAGCCATAACTATGGTAATTTGTCCTTGTAAATAGATTTGTCTCACCACTACTATATTAAACTACTACTGTATATTAAACAGTCAAACTACTATAAAGCTGATGTTAACGTTCACCAGACAGGTGGTTTGCCCTTGAGCTTTACACACGAGAAATCTGCGACTGAACCGGTTCCTTTTAGAGCATCAAAGTTACTTTAATGTGAAAATCTCTACCGTCTCTTACTTTCATCATTCAAACATCTTTTTGCTTTTAAATACCTACATACAACAAAATGACAAAACATTTTTTACTTTTACTCAAGTGTGTTTGGCTATAGATACTTAAGGCTTTCCCATTCACTTTTTGGAAAAACGATGTCAGTTCAGTCTAACTTTCTGTTCATAATAAAACCGCAATGGCTAAGCAACCGGAACGATGGTATTAAAATAAATTAAATATGTTAGGCTTCGGTAAACACTCTACTGTCATTATGTTACACCAGCATGTGGAAATGTCCTTTGGTCAATGACTCTGCATTAGTTCATGACATGAAATCTTCAAGGACGCTGAATTCGGTCTGCTAGGAGTGAGAGTCAGATTTGAAATTCTTCTCTCCATAGCATTGAGTCATTACTCTGGTCTGCTGAAGTTTCCTGGGGGCAGCACATCTCGGCTCTTCATAGCACATTTAGATTTAGAGTGGCTTCACTGTGCACAGTCATAAATATACCGCTGGAAAAAGCATTTTGCAAGGCCGTGTGATGGCTTGTTTGAAAACAGGAGATTTCTGTGACTTCAGTGCAGTTCATTCCGATGTCAGTCTGTGGTCACTGTAACAGCATCTATTATGCTTCTCATTTTCAGAACAGATGGCCATATTCAGGGCAATTTCCACTGTTTACAATTCACCTTGCATGTACACTAGACAGCCGGCCATTTATCTAAGCAATCAGAGTTGCTATTCACTAATGGCTCGAGTGAAAGTGCATTTCAATTACTTCTTTTCTCAAATATATGATATGAGCTCGAACATAATATATCACATACGCACTGTATTCACTGTACACTTATATAAACTTATATGTGATGCGTTTATAAACTGAACACCAGAGAAAAGTATGTCTACCATGAATCAATCTAGTTCCGTAATGGAGATCTACAACATGCAGGAATGTATGCTAAAGGATTTGTTTTTCTGTTAGATATACAAATACACATACACATAATTCAAGTTTGCCCCCTGGTGGTTTTAAAGCATTTATAAAACCAGATCTATACAAATCTCACAATCTTGTGTTCGGTCTGTGTGATCTATTCATTGCATGTATGATATATTGAGCTCAATAACCTGATTGATTTTCTTCGTCTCACCCACTTTTGCCAACAAGAAGGGCTCAATCAATCACAGAGTATCTGAAAACACTATTCGAATGCGCATTGCAAAATAAGTAGGTTGAGTTTGATAGCTCAGTCATGACATGAGCTCGATCTCCAGCCAAAGCAATACCCACGACCACCCATAGGAGAAGCCTGGAGCCGCAAAAGCTCAATGTATGACAGAATCGGCCACATCTGTCAAGAGAAGCTGCCCATCACACAATATAACACAATTATAAAATAATCATTTTTGCTCAAATAAGCCTAGAGGACCTTTTCTCATATGGTGCCGTTTTCTTTTTAGATTAAACCACAGCTGGAGATCATAATTACCTTAAATCCTAAACAGCAGATGAAGATCTTCAACATATGCTTATAAATAAAACAAAATAAAAATTGGTTGTCAAATACATAAAAGAGACTGAGGCAAGGGTTTAAGTCAAAATAAAATAAAGTTATCAAATACATAAGTGAGAATAAGTCAAAACTCCATATACAAAAAATAAAATTGTCAAAAATATAAGAGTGTTATTTTAGTGTAATTGAGATACTATTATAGTTTCTATTAATATTTAGTTAGTATTTATATTTTCTGTTTGCATCAAGATTTATTCATTTTGTTGTGAGGTTTTGTCATTTTGAAATTTTTATACATATCTTTATAGTTTTTTTTTTTAATTTCAGTTTGAATTTCGTTTATTTTAGTATTAAGTTAAACTAAATGAGAATGAGAAATGTTGCCTTGGAAATTAGCTCAAAATAAAAGTTTGTCTTTTATATACATCATGTCAAATGTATAAGGAAGAGCACAACTGCAATCAAATATTGAGTTCAAAACTGCCCTTAGAAATGTTGAGGAAAAAACAACAGTAACTAGCCAAGCCTAGAAAGACCTGTCTCTACTCAAAAAAAAAAAAAGATCTTATCTAAGGGATTTATGTTGAACAACTTTGGAAGATCTCACATGCAAAGATGAACGGATCATATGTATGTAAAATAATGCAAAATAATGAGAGCTGTATCCAGGGATTATGACAGTGACAATTCAGTCAGTCACTGTCATCCATCAATATAAAGCTCTGTCAGAGGACACACGGAGGAGAGTGTTCTGTCGCAGGAGAGATGTGCTGACTCCAGACAGCTGCTCGGACAGTCACTCACTCCAGGTTAATTGAAGTTCACCCTTTTGATTGGTCAGTGATTGAACTCATTAGCATAGGTGAGAAGGTCAGCCTGCTTTGCATTTGAGCTCATTTTTACCACTCTTAATAGAATCAGGCTCCCGAAGACAATTAAACGTAGGAAGGTCGGCCGACTGATTTTCCTGACTTTCTTGCATTAACGCATAAGTATTGTCCGTACTATATCCCTGGACTGTTCCTGCCATCAAGATAGATGAATTAACTCCACTGTTGGACAGGTGAATTTGAAAACCGCATTGCAGAGATTTGTCATTGAGCTGCGGTTATTAGTCAGAATAGGATTTTCCTCCAATTCTGTTAGCAGAAAATGAAAGCAGCTGGTCAGCGTGTCCTGAATGTTCAATGGGGTCCAACTGTCTAATAAGTCACAGACCATATTGAAAATCTGGGGTCTAAATTAGAAAATTAAATGAATTTTAAAACCTGATTTAAAGCAGGAAATAAGCTGAAAGAATTGTAAATATTTTGAAAAAAGAAACATGACATAAAAATAAATATGAATAGTGCAGAATATTAAATATTTCATAAGTCACTAATCAAATAAGTAGGTCGTTTGTGACATTGACTGATTTATTGTTCTTACTTCTATTGAAGACCAATATGTTCTTTAGATCTTTATTAAATCATTTTGGAACATTAGGTTTTACACTTTATCTTGGGGTGTCCATAGTGGAGTTCATGCTGTTTTTAAAAGAAAAAGAGAGATATACCAAAGACGTTCAGAAAAATTCATGTTAATTGATCGTTTCATATTATTCTGATGAATATACAATTTGCAGTGGAAAATCAGAAAATTACAACAACAACAAAAAATGCAGGAAAAGTATATTCATTAGTGGTCTCAGAATTTTGGAACTGCAACCATTACTAGAACATTTTGATGGCAAAATAATAATGTTGGCACACTAAAAAATAAAATAATTTACTATGACTGTAAAGTAATAGCAATAACTGATGTAACTACGGGCCTTTGGTAGAAAACATTTTACCATGGTTAATTTCAATATCTCTCAACCTTGATCTTAAAAATACAGCTTATTAAAAACTATCCTGTTTGTGGTTTTGTTTGATGCTTTTTAAATTTAACATATATAAAATTAGTAGTAGTTTGTTTTTTAGTCCTTGTATAAATTTAAAGCCACACTTCAAGATGCAGTGCAGAAGAGAGTTTTTTTTTTTAGTTTTTGTTTTGTTTTTCAGGCCACAAGCAAAATGAGCAGCTTTATTCAGAGCCTTAACTATGTAAAAAATGATTCAAATTCTTATTTCCAGAGGGGTTTCTGCTGGTTACAAACGGCCACCAGCCTGTTCTCATTATCTCTTGAAAGTTGGAAGTTCAACGTGCACGGTCCAGTGCTGTGGAAGGTCTTGAATGGATTTCGAGCTGCGGAGACTTATTTATGGCTATGAAATTTAATAAGCAGGGTGTGTGTAATCCTCTTCCCAGCTCAAGCAGTAGGCCTGGGGAATAACATGCACCACAAGGGTACGACAACACTCGCTCAGTACACAGATCTGGCCCCATGATCAGAGAAAGGGCAGAGCTTGCTGTCCCAAACAGGGGGAGTAGAATACAGCGTTTCAGCTTGGCAGCCACAAAAGCTGGCAGAGGGCTGAGAAACTTGTGTCGAGTGGGCCAGACTGAGAGAGACGGGTATCGGCCGGATTGGAAACAGAACAAGTAGGCAAGTCGAGTGGCTTGTGACCGAAGCAAGAAGGCTAGCAGATGCTGGCCCAGAAGGCTACTAACAGGATGAGGATAGTTCACCACATGGGCCCACGGGGATTAGGAGTCAGAGAGAGGTAAACAGATTAGTCTAGAAAAAGAGGCAGAGTTTTTAACCTCATCACTCCCCTCATACCCTGCAGAGCATCTTCCACCCAGTCACACACTTGAGACCAAATCTGTACCCAAGAATCTGCACCATCTGTCAGGAATACCACCCAACTTACAGCAGTGCCCACAAACAGCCCCGTCCATGGAAGCCTGGACACATAATCGATGGAAATTAACTCTTTCACCCTCGGATGTGAGAAGTCGATACGGACTGTCTTTTCTTTCCAAATGAGCAACTTTACATCCAAAAGGACATAATCTACTGCAACATGCCATTGAAAACAGGATTATTCCTCATTCTGTTCTTGTTTACCCTCCAAGCCACTAGAATAAAAGGTAAGCCGGTGTTAGAATACCATTCTAATCCTGTTTTATTTAAACAAAGTCCTATAATTGAGCAAAAACAGGACATCTAGTAATGTACAATGCCTCAGAGCGACTACAGCCTGTGCGATTCCTCACACAATAGCATTTTCTGCCCTCAGTGATCGAATGAGCTTTTAAATATTTTAGGAGCCAATTTGCGAGGACATAAAAGAAACCCAAAGATTTTTCTTATGCAAAACAAAGCCCGATGACAAATCATTTGATCACACTTTTGTGGCAAGCATGCCATTATCGCTTCCTTTTTGGCACAATATGCTGGAAAAGTGCGTTTCACTAACATTTCATGCGGGTTCTGAATGCTTCTAGTCTGGCTACAGCGTTCAGAAGCTCCATTCATTAGCAGAGAGAAACAAAAGGCATTCTGTTTGTGGCTGTGTGGAACGCTAATCTTTTCTGGCTTGTAGCTTTGCTGTGGGGCCTCGCTCATCGCTTCAGAAGTACAGCTCAATTAGCATCGCCGCCCCTCATGTCTGCACATGTGCTCGGCAGGCTCATAGACAGCAGCGGGACACATGATCAAATCAGTCACCCTGGTTTATCTTTGAGAAATTGCACCACTGGCCCTACATCTGCTCATTTGCTATTTAACAGATGTGGTCAGATGTTTTGTGACCCAGAAACACATTGTTGAGACCCCTGTATCTCTGAGCGATCAGCTCGCTGTCTTCCACCACAAACATCTCTAAATTGGGCCACATGTGGCACTAGAACAGGGCATCTTTTGTGTGTGATCAAAATAATTAGACTGAAGGTCCAATCTGATTTGTATGGAAGCCGATTTCTGCCACTGAATAAAAATTCAATACAAAAGGTATAAGAATTGTCGATCACAATTTCTGACTTTTTCTCAGAATTGCGTGATATAAACTCACAATTACGAGTTATAAAGTCAGAATTGCGAGATATAATCTCACAATTCTGACTTTTTTTCTCAGAATTACGTGATTGCTATTTGGAGGGGGGTGGGGAATGAATGTTGCAGCATGCGAGCGGTGATACTCCAAGTTTGACTTATAATGCAATTGCGTTGTGATAAGTCAGAATTGCGAGATATAAACTAAATTCAGATTTTTTTTTTTTAAATTGTGAGTTTATATCTCGCAGTTCTGACTTATTTCTCAGAATTGCGCCTTTATGTCTTGCAATTGTGAGTTTATATCTCACAATTATGACTTTTTAAACTCGCAATTGTGAGTTTGTATCAACGCATTCTGGAAAAAAAGTCGAATTGCGGATAAAAGTGCCGCTTTACCTTTTGTAGTTTTTCGTCAGTGGAAATGGGCTTCCATAGATTTGACACCAGGGTTTCAGATGAATTAAAACAATGGTGTAATTGTTACAGATTCAACTCAGATAGCCATATAGTAGTTTGCATGAATCTATAGTAAATGACTGACCACACTACTAAAATCAATTACCATTATAATGCAGGTACTGGTTGAATTTGCAAAAGAGTCTCATTAGAAAAACATTTTTGCAAACTCCAAAAAAAGCACATATAAAATACAATTTACTGCAGTTTCCAATTTAAATGAACAGTAGAACTCACACTTTTATTCCTTTTTCACACAAATTGTGATTACAAGCTATCAATTAATAAAGGTTTATTTTTGCACAGTTCCTTGCACAATACTATGCTATGATCCCAAAACAATTTTACTATAGTTCATGATTTGCAAACTACTACATTTTCATGGTTGCATCACATAAACATGTAGTAAACTTGCTCGGTAGCTCACCTGGTACATCACTGCACTTGTGATTTGGAGCACTCTGAGTCCCATAAAACATGAGTCTATTGCTAGAATAGAATGCTAGAAATCTTGTAGAAAAAAAAAGCAAAAAAAAAAACTAAAATTACAGAGGTTTGCATCAGCAATGGTGGTTTATCTTGCTGTTGCTTTGTTAAACACTATTGGTTAGGTTTAGAGTAAAGTTTAGTGTAGGCAGTACAATATTTTCAAACGTGATAAAGCAGTAACCTTTTAGTAGCTATGCAGAGAAATCTGCTCATGTACACAATCATGTACTAAGAAATTCTGTTTTAGTGTGGTCTGATAGCATGTTTTATGAGATTCTCTTAAGCAAGATTACTCATTTGGCTTTAAAAGTTACCAGTAAAACATTAAAAACAAAGGTATGTGTTTAGCCTCCACTGTAGCTGCACTTATATCGCTAACGCTACTACTTGTCTACAAACTAAGCTTAAGCTAATCTAACATAATAACAGAGGTCTAGTGAAGCCTTGCTGAGCCAGGCTTAATGTTTTAAGAAGCTCTCTGAAGTTTATCAGCTGATCACACAATACTCTATTTTGAAAACATTTAGCCCATTTTAATGGAGGCCCTGTACCCTGCTTTTTGAATAACCTCAAGGTACGACATTGCTTTGATTTGAAATAGAGACCTACCATCTTTCAATTTCTCAAAAGGCGTTGAAGTGGCTCAGATCTTATTTGGAGGGGACAAACAATTTGACTGTTTTTAATGGATCTGTGAGCGTTGCATCTAAGAGGAAATTATAAAGATTACACTATAACCGCTGAAGAGATAAGCTATTAAACTAGTCAGAACTGTTGTCATTTGATGCAAAAATATCCAGATGTATTTTGATACGAGCTATTAACTGTAAAAATGTTTGATGCTTCATTACTGTAGTAATTAAATGCATCACTGTCATTTTGCGTTCACTATGACAACGACATGAACTGAAGTTAATGAAGTGAGCTTTGCTGTCATTCTAATATCTGGACAATTCACCCTGGACTTCTCTAGTCTGTAAATACCAGTGAAACTCCAGGTGTAATTCTATTACGGCAATGACCGTAGATGCTGGTTAACTCTAACAGCTATCTCTGGCCATAACTGATTAGGTATGTCTCAATGTTTTTTTTTTCTCATACAATGAAAGTCATCGGGGTCCAATATTGTTTTAGACCCCATTGATTGTCATTACATGGACAAAAACAGCTGAACTATCCTAACTGCTGACATAAAATTGAGTTAAACTCTGAAAACTGAAACTGAATAATAATGAAAAATTATTGTATGATACGTTGAAAAAATGTAAAACAATGATGACTATATTTACAAGCATGACTTTTTTAATTTTAATGATCTTGAAGACTTTCTTTCAGCTTGGTCTTTATGTAAAAATTCTGTGATTTCAATCAAACGCAATTAAGATCACTCTGGGGCGGATTTAGTGAATTGGGGGCCCCAGGCAAAATATAGGAATGGGGCCCTAACATTTGCACACATTTACCTAGATCAACCTTGAGGTTCCTCTTTTGTTGTGATGCTTGCTGCTGCACAATGATGCCCCATAGTAAAAAATTCTACAGGGGAAAAAAAAAACACCTACATCACTTGAAACACTGAAAAATAGCATAGAGAGAATAACTGTTATTATTATTTATATTATTATATTATTATTATTCTCTCTGTTATTATTATGTATTGGGGGTTTCATGCTGTGCACAAACGACAGAAACACCATGTTCACGAACGGAGAGCAAAATACAGTCAAACCATTTAGCCATAAGTGACGCTGTGTTTATCATGGATGCGGCGGGCGCGAACGCCCGCCACAAGCAGACAGTAAATGATGCGCCGTTATTTATGACGTACTGACACTGTTAAAATGATTTGCAACGGTCACTTTGTCGAGTAAAGTATCCAGTGTAGAGGCTTTGCGGCCGGTAGGCCCACAACAGCTTGCACGGAAGCGAGCCAGCAAGAGATGCTCGCACGATTTTCATGCATCTTAGCTTTGAATGCAAGCCAACCCTGCCTGGGTCTGTGTGACCCCTTTCATATAACTGGCTTTTCTCTTTCCTTTACAAACCGATAGCCGCCCATTCTAAAGTTACGTCCTTGTGTTTACGGTTTTATTTATTAGTCTTTTTTTTTTCTGGCCGATGCATCAGCCACACCCTGCACTATTGTGTGCCACCCTGGCGGTCCGCGCCGCCCCCCCCCTTTGAGCACCCCCTGACGTATTATTGTGTATTACATTTACCACAGGGTTATGTGGCGTGGATTCGCCAGTGATCGGGGAAAAACAACTACCGCTGTAACGTATGGAAAATGAAAACTTCATTCCTGCCCGTAGGAGGCGCTTTTGGCATTCAGAAATATTGACTAGGGCACAGTGTGACCAAATCATCGCCTCTCTTGCCGAGGACGTCTACTGGATGCAGTACCAGATAAGCCGTGTGCAAAGGTGTTAATTCTAAACCTTCTACAAATACAGATGTGTTAGTAACTGTACTGAAAAATGAAACTAAAACTGAAAAATACTGAAACGGTCATTCTACATTTACACACCTAAGGGTATCAACCAAAAAAGTAATGCTTTATGTTTTTTTTCTGGTTAATCTTGGTTCATTCTTATAAATGAGTAAGCGGCATTTAAAACTATTCTAAACATATAATACATGTTGTTTCTCAATATTTATTTACAGCTTCAGATGCATGATATTTTTATCTCCTTCAAGCAGGATACACAAAAAACACGTTCAACTGGGACCAGGGGCGTCTGCAGGATTTCTTTTGAGGGTACGCACAGTGTTTTTTTTTTGGGCTGCGGGGAGGGGGGGTGTTGACCAAATGATCAGTGAGAGCAGGACGAATGTGTTACGTTTTAAACTCAACAAAATGGTACAATATATATATTAAGAGCATGCTCACAGATGAGAACAACACAGCGTTGGATGAAGTGGATTAGAGACCTGCACGGGCCTCAAATATAGGCCCAAGCCCATCTTTTTTCCCCTTCTCCCAAAACAGCTTATACAACTGTTTCAGCTATTAAAATAGTTCAGCTTTGTATGTAATGAAAAAGTGATTGTATTTCATTTCGTTTTTTTATAAAGTAAATTTAGAAAAACATTTGGAGCAGTTTTTGTTCGTTAAATGTTAAAAGTTTTGTTTTTGTTTTGTTTTTTTTAAGTAACGGCCAGCGGCAAACAGTGAATTGATCATAGCCTATATGATCAATTTAGCATTCTCAAATCATCACGACTTGCCTAAAACAAAATATATAGATATAAAACAGTTCAAGCATATAACATTGTTTAAACGTCAAACCTAGATAAATGTGCGCTGTTAGATGCATATTCCCATCGTGATTTGGGCGGAAAGGGGCAGTCTGACTGCAGTGTGCTCTTCAGACATGGAGACGCCAACTGTAAAGGGTCTAGCTTTATTTGTGTGCACTCACAATATCAGCATACATTGCTTTTTTAGAAAACAAACAGGATACGATTTCTGTCGTCTCGGTCTTGAGCAGGAGCGCTTCACAAAAAAGAACCGAAACTCAGCCAATACATGCCTCACAGACATGATAAACATATCTATAGAAAGCTTTAAATTACTACTTTAAAATGAAATAATTCAAACCGAAATAGAAAGTCATTATATAATCCGTGAATTTTCTCTTAAAGGCCCATCCAAGAGGAGCTGGGGTAATTTTTTTCATCACATTGATGGATGTCTAAAATATAAATATAAGGAAAAGCCTAAAACAGGCCCGGTTATAATTTGCGTTTTATTTTATAATTCCTTACAGTTAAAAAATAAAACATTAATTATAATGGCATATATGTAAAACTCTGTCCTAATTGTATAGCTGTTTTTTTCTGATTTTTATGTTGCTCTGTTCTCAATACCTTAAAATTGAAATGATTTGCTACAACGCAATTTTGTATGATATGAGAATTATTTATTAGCCTATTTTTTTTTATCCATGCAGCAAATGCTTTAGAAACAGCTTTAAAATTACTTTATTTTATTCCAGACGCTTTTAAAGTACTTTTAACTCTAAATGTTACTAGGTAGCTTGAATGTAAAACATTGTCATAAATTTGTTGTATTCCCATTTGTAAAATAGCCAACAAATTAATTGTAGGCTAACCCGATCTCATGAAAGTGAATACTAGCACCATTTCTGCTTCATTGGTGTATATTTATAGCAGATTGACTTTGGCAGGCCAAAAGACTGATAAATCATTAACTTAATGGATGGCGGTTCAGTCGACAGAAATAAGGGACAACAGGCCTATAATAACTGCTGAAATGTTTGCGGGGCAAATCTGAGGTCAGTCTGAGTGCTCATGGTACGCACAGTGCGTACAGCCGTACACCTGCAGGCGCAACTGACTCGGACGGTTGTCGTGGTAATAAACACCGTAAACAGCAACCATTCGTGTGTCAGCGCTTAATGCGCATCTCCTTTATGAAAAGCATTTTAGGGGGCCCTTGGCTTTTGAGGGCCCAAGGCGGTTGCCTATCTTTGCCTAATGGGTAAGTCCGCCCCCGAGATCACTACAACTGGAGAGCAGACCTTTGCGACTCTTATCTAGTGAATGCGCTTAACATCTGCCAGGATGGTGTTATAACCGACTGCTTGACTTAGGCCTAAATAATCCAATTAAATGTTCATTCAGCAGACTAATCATTGACTTAAAGGGTTTCAGATGGTCTCCGAGCGAGCGTAATTACATGAAGTGTAATTATATGATCCATTGGCTTACTGTTCTCAGGTAAAGTCAATCCTGCTCTTCTGAAACAATTAATACACGCTGTTGTTGTGACATTTGCAGAACTCACTGCTGACGACTGGATTCTCGGGATCAGAAATGTGAAGTACAGGCACTTCCTGGAGACTCCACAGCCAATCAAACAGCTGACAGATGGCAGAGATTCACTTTCTCTAGATGCGCATCGAGCTAAGAGATCAGCGCTGTTTGGTACGGGGGTGAAAGTCTGTCCTCATGAGAGCATGGCAGAGGTCATCACCAGCCATAAAGCTTACTACAAACTAAGAGGTAGGACAACATCTACCCTGAACACCACAAGGGACAGAGCCTTGAGCATCAGTGCCAAATTTGGCAACAACACCTCAGATCCTCATAAATCATAATTAACTTCCCAATCATTCCAAGCCTTCTGAGAGATGAAGGATCATGCAAGCCAAAAAAAGAAGTGGCTCTGAGCCAAGTGTAGATAAATGTAGTGTACGTTTTTAGGCTTGCCTTCTTTGAGTGTTATTGTATAGACTTTTCTATCTTGCTATATGTGGTAAGGAAAGTAAAACCAAAGTAAATAAAAAAAGAAATTGAAATTAAACATTTTGTTTTCAATATCTAATATAATTTTTTTTTGAACTTGATAAATATTATATATCAAAGGCTTGTGTTGTATAATGTATACTTTATTCAGGCCAAGGCGGTTCAAATGTTCATTCAAACGTGACAGTTAGTAAAGAAGTTATAGTTTACAAACCATGTCTATTTAATTATTGTGTTCTTCTGACTTTCCCCAATCTACATGACTCTTATAAGAGAATGTTTCTTGAGCACAAATCAGAATTATTTCGTGAAGGATCTGCGGACCACTGAAGACTGACAGTAATGGCTATCCTCCGACATTAAAATAGAAAAGGTATTGCAATGATTTATATTTCACAACATTGCTCGTTTTGTTACTGTATTTTATAAAAAACAAAATAATAATATAAATACTATGCAGCCAGGTGCGCCTCAGTGTAAGCACTTAAATTATGAGTAGAGGATAATGTTTAAAAACATTAAAGAAATAAATAAATATAAATAATTATCATGGCCCCCATCTTTTGAATGGTAGTGTAACATGACCTGTACATGACTGTGAATGCAGCTCTATAAACAAAGTAGAAAAACCCTTAACAATACAGTCATCATTTACTATAACCCTCATGTTGCTGTATGACTTCTGCAGAACACAAGTGAGTAAATTATGACAACAATGTCATTTCGGGATGAAGTGTCCCTTAAAGAGCTACCTGCTCCACAGTTACCCCCACATAAACGCGTATTAAAAAAAAACACTTTTTTAGCAAAAAAAAGGCTCTCCGCGGTCGTCTCCTGATTGTAGTCGGTTGATTCCAGTAGATATTAAATAATATTTTTGCCCTGAATGAAACCAATTAATTTAGATAATACCACTTTTTATGGCAGGGGATCACCTGACAAAACATTTTTACACTGAAGCAGATAGCATGATATTAAATTACTGGTACAAACAAGCTAAAGGTGAGGCACATTTACCTGTCAGATGCAGTTAAAAGATACTCTTAATTAAATGTCCATAATAACCGTGTTGGCAAATGAGATAATGGAATCAAATGACTGCATGCTAATCTCATCTCGGTCAGCGGTGCAGATAATTAATTTTAAGTGTCCCGGCATGTTTTATCAGGTCTTTGCTGTTAGTCCTCACCATCTCCGCTCAATTCTCTAATGACCTTCTCTAAATAATTCCCATGATATTAAACAGTTTGTCAAGAAGCTGTGTGGGAGGCCTTCCGGATCTTTCTTGACAGAGTTCCTGACACCATGGAGTACCAGCAGTGGGTGAACGCCTGTCAGAGAGACTCGCTTTGCATGGAGGATCTGGCCCGAAATTTTAGTAGCAGACAGGAGCATCTTGACATGGTAGCCAGTGTGAGTAGCTGCTTGTGTCCGTTGCCAATTCAGTCCTTTAGTCTTGCCAATACAGCCTAATTGTGCCAATACTATTAAACTGAAAAAGGCTTTTTCGTAAATTCTCATTTACAGAGAGTGAATGCTCAAGATGAACAGGAGAGGTAAGAATCCCGAAGATGATCTTGAATTCAAGATTTCCGTATTCGTGGTATGGCGATTTACTTGTCTTCATTTTGGGCCCAAACCCTTCAGATTATCTAGAATGAGGTCACTTGACTAGCAGGAGATTAAAAATCTCAGCCTGCCCTTTAAAAACAAATTTTGTTCATATTTGGTGGCCTAGCTAAAAACTGCTCTCTGACCTGATCCACTTTAATAAGAGGGATCTGTGCCCAGACATATTACGCTTGGGTGTTAGAGCCACACAAACATACTCGGGCTTATATGCAGTCAGCCCCTTTATCGGGAACAATGAATTTTATTGCATTTATCATTCTCAAATTGATTCATCCCTTCTTGACAAGTTTTCAATTATTTTTAGGGCTCTCACACCTGCACCAGGCGAGAAATGTAAGTCCTCACCATCCGAATGAGAAAGAAATACTGGTTGATCTTATAAAAACTGACTGATTGATGGCTTTTTATGCTTCAGGTTCAAAGAGTCCTGCAGAGGTTTTCATCATGGATTCTGACAGCGTACGGCCACTAACTCGTGCTTTTTAGAATATGCACTTAACATACTGATGAAGTTAGAAACAAGCAAATTGACTATTCTCTGATCTGATAGGAAACTGGGGCACCAGATGTTGTCCCTCAGAGGCTGGTGGAGCACACTGTGGAGTTTAGTGTGACAATAGTAGACCCCGTCTACAGCGCACTACTGAGGGACCCAGGCAGCCCTCAATATGATGACTTCACTCGCAATCTTCATGAGAAGGTTAGGTGAAATCAACTATTAAATATATGCCATTTTACACAGATTCAAGCAGTTTCAAGCTACTAACAAATTGCATCTCGCCCGAGCCTGTGATGATGTTGAGCTCACAGAAGGTGAAATATGGAAACAGGAACATTGGCAATAAGCAGGAGCGTGGTTATGAACCCCAATAAAAGAAATAAATTTTAAGGGGCAGTGAGTGATAACTGTAAAAAGAAATGAAAAGCATTTGTGTTAAGAACATTCTAGAGAACTTTAGAGATTCTAGAGATCTCAAAGTGAAAAAATAGACAAATTACTACAGAAGGATTTAAAGCAGCTTACCTTAAAAAAAATTATAAAAACAGGAAAGCCAGAGAAGAATTGGGTAACTACAAAAGCCGGCATAAGATTAGTTAACATAAGACCAGAGCCATGGCACATGATTTTACAGCATGGCAGCATGTTGGACAATCCAAAATCGATGGAAAGGATATGTAACCCATTGTGCATCATTTATTGAATTATGCAGTTATTGAAATAAAGTTATTACAATTATGCCTAGAATATTTTCATTTACACTTTTGCAGATGCTGCATGTGTTTGAAAAACTTCCTGGGTTTAAAGAGATTCGGGTGCTGGGATTTCGGTAAGTTGATGCTGGAACTGTGGGATTCACCAAGATAGTACAGTCCACTGAACTTGAAAATTGTATTTTTGGATGGATAATTCTCTCACAGGGCAACTTGGGGTAAGTATTTGAAGAAATACTTGGCAAATTGCATTCAGAACAACTGTGTTTCAATTACTGTACCATTATGTTCTGTTGTACTGTAGACTGTGTAGTTTACTCATAACACAGCATGTTTGCTTACTATCTTAAGGTAGTAGCTTTTGGGAAAATTTCAATAATTAACCCTCAAATACTGTTAAGATTGACTTTATATTCCCAAAAATTGCAAAATTCTGTGCATGTGAAAATGAATTTCAAAATAAACCTATATTATTTAACTTCAGTTTTTTTTTAATACAAAACAAATCCAATTAGACAGCTGAAAAAGTGAATCTCCACAATCAGTTCTCATAAGATTTTTTAAAAAATCATTAAGTATCAACCTGACAGGCCAATGATTAGTATGGTTTTTTGAGCTATTAAAACAGCCTTGGAGTCCTTCAGTCCCAAAGGGAACATGAGGGCTAATACAGACAATTAGGTTAATACAAGTCCGTGCAAACCAATTCCCTTCGTAATATCGGTCAGCTCTGAAGGTGCTGCAGCAAGCTATGCTGCAGTGTTTGAGACTGATGGGACACGGGCCATAGGTGAGACAGACTCCACTGATGAATATGGCATAGAGGGAGTCCTAAAGGGCATGGTGGTCAAGGCGCTAAGTGAGGACACATCACTTCCTGTGGACGTGCTTTCCCTTACTTTCGAACCAGGTACACAAAATCAATACAATCAATATAAGAGCCCTAGACAGACTGCAAATATTTAACCTTACCTGATTCGCCCTGTACAGACTCTTTAACAGCAGGCAAGCAGGAGAGCATGAGATCCAGTACTGAAATCAGCAAAGAATCAATTGAAATGAGCACACAGTCCACAAAAGTCAACTCGGAGGAAACTATAGCACCTCCTGGAAGTATGGGCATGTCTTTTGGAGATCTGGGCCCTGATAGGACTCAAAAAGATTTGGGTGAGGAGACAGAAAGGAGTGATATACAGAAATTAGCTGATATATCACCCCACGTTCCCACACAATCAGTAACCACAGAGCTAATTAACAGCTCCCATGAGGGTTCAAAGACGGCAAGGCTAACCACTGAAGTCACTTCAGCGACCGAGGGTAAATCCTTCATATTTGTAGTGAGTAGTGTACAAGAGCACTTGCTTCTGAACCAAGACCTTTAAGTTAGACAGCCTAAAAATGAGAGAATTAATTGTAATTTTGCATTGAACACATTTTCAAAGACACTCTCTGAAACCGGTTCTTTGTTTTCAAGGTTGGAAAAGAATCACTACAGTGGATTACCAATCAAAGTGGTCGGAAGTCAAAGAGGATGTGGGAAATGAAATTGTTGCCACAGCTGCACCACTGGACTTAGAGTCTTTTGAAGTAGCAAAAGCATCTACTTCAACTCAACCTGAAATAGATTTTGATATAACACCAGAGGCGACTCCTGCAGAGGCAACATTATCAATCTTGACATCCCCAACCCCTACTGAGCGAGCTCAAGATGCTATATTTCATGAAGATGACACAATTGGCCCCTCCGAACCTTTAGAGACCTCTACCGAAGGTCTTCCTTCATACCCTAAAGGTCCAGTTGAGTCGCCCACTTCAAATGACCTTAGTGACCATGTAGAATCTCCATCTGTCAGTGCCACCGTAGACGCAATCCATCGAAAGGTGCCTCCACTTGGACTTACCACTCCAGAACCAATTCTCCCTGCAGCAATTCCCTCTGAGCTAACACCCACAGAAGACCTCATTTCACACCTGACCCCAGACAATTTCCTGGATGAAGAGGAACAGACTCTCTGGACAGTTCCACCTCCCCCACATGAAGATAGTACAGATATTGATAGAGAAACACAAGATGTTGAACAGTCTGATGAGGACGACGTCACTCTGGACCCTGGGAGTGGATTCCCCTCAGAGGTCGACGAGAATCCACAGTCCTCAGCTCATCCTCTAGGTCACGTTACCACTTCTTCAATGATGGCTTCTAACCAGGCCAAAGAGTTAGTGGTGTTTTTTAGTTTGCGTGTGACTAATATGATGTTTTCAGAGGATCTTTTCAACAAGAGTTCCCCCGAGTACAAATCACTGGAGAACACATTTCTTGAACTGGTAGGTAAACACACTTTTGTCTTTGACTTTATCTTGCTGTATGCCTTTCTATCCTCCATTTGTTGTTAGCTGTACTTTTTTTTTTTATTTGTGTGCAGTGCATGCTGGGAAAACTGAATAGATAAAGTGTGTCATTTGGGCTTTATAGGGATTTGACAGAAGGCATCTGAGAACAGTGTTGCTCAAAATGCAATATACATTTTTCTATAAAGCCTTTGTATAAAGGGTTTGGGTGACTGACAGAAAAATGAATTACATTTCTGTACATTTTGAGTAAGGATACTTATTTTGTCACTTCAAATGTTTTGCTCTGAACTTTGTTTACCTTACATTTCAATTTAGGCAGAAAAACACAGAATGAAATCCTGTATGGCAATTTCAAATCATAATTAAGCAATCTCACACATACAAGAGTGTTGTAGTGCTGAATATCGGCATGGCTGCAGTTAATTTGATTGTAGGCATAAGGCTCCAGGAAGTCACAATCGCGAACGAAACTTAAGTTTTAGACAATTTCACCAGTTTTTGTTCTTTTTCTGCCAATGAAAATTGTTCCAGAACAAACCAAAGCATTACGCTTTGCATGTCCCCAAGCAACTTGAACTGCGTATGAGTGGAGCAGTTTTTCCTCCCCGTTCAAAGTGATGCATAATCACTCCATTCCAACTCCCCGGTCCCTCCATGCTCACTGGAGTGAAAACCTGCCCCGAACAATCCTAATACAACAGAAAACACAAATGCTACAACGTTCAAAAAACCTGGTACTCGTCCATGGAAAAACACTCCACTTCCACTCTGTACCATTACACTCATAAACAACATGTACAAGAGTGTTAGAAACATGGAATTTTCAGAACACCTCTTGGCCAATCATATTACACTTTCATAAATAAGTGTGGTGTTGTTTTTATTCAGATAATATTTTGCAATACCCTGTTTTTTTTCAACTAGAGACAATTCTCTGAACCAAGTGACTCGCCAAACCCTGAGGCTTCTAGTCAAGTGACTGAGAGAGAACAGAAGACATTAGCCTCAATACCGGTACATCTATATCCAAATTTGAAAAAGCATAATTAATCACTTTTTGGCACTAAATTCTGCACTTTTGTCTAAGAACTTTCCACTTCTGATCTTACTGATCAAAAACTGTCTTTACTAACTGCTGATCAATGAGCTCTCTAACCAGCATTAACCAAAGCTAAACACTTACTCTATTGCTCCATTTGCCCAACCTGCAACATATTTTTGTTACCTGTTTTATTCTTGATAGTGTGAGTGTTGCCTTATTTCTCAGGATCTCAGTGCACACTAACAATAAAATGTGCATATACACAGTAGGCATTATAGGAGTATGTGCTCATATAAATAGCTTAAACTGTATATCTGTAAATAATATTGTTTTCCTATGTGTGTAAAACACAGAGGAACCAATTTCACAATCTTGTTGAATTAAAAGACCAAAAACACAGAGCATGCCAAACAATACCCTACCTCAGGGACTTGCCGTCTAGTTTTGTTTCTCTAAATCTGCTTTTAGTTGGTTAGGCAGCCTAATGATTTTGA
The DNA here is from genome assembly GCA_018155175.1 of Sinocyclocheilus anophthalmus. Taxonomy (NCBI): domain Eukaryota; kingdom Metazoa; phylum Chordata; class Actinopteri; order Cypriniformes; family Cyprinidae; genus Sinocyclocheilus; species Sinocyclocheilus anophthalmus. The sequence goes on along the minus strand of JADLZN010000566.1, from coordinate 396,898 downwards.
ATTGTTCTTCGGTGAGACGCATGTCCTTGAATGTAATCGGTTTCCAAATGTTGTTTATTAGAGTGTTACATCAATGACAAAGCACTTTTTGATTTCGAAATTAACAGCTCAATTAATTCTTTGTAATAAAAGTAATTCACAGAGACACAGTAGCTGCTTTTGTGGCTTATTTTGAATGATTTTGGATCCAGACTGGTTTTCGTGTGTGTTAAATAGTAAAAGGCTATTCCTAATGGATCTTGTGTGCAGTTTGTTATCTTTATAATTTATAAACGTGGTACGTAACACAGCTCCTACGGCTTTAGGGACTCTTGTACAACTTGCAAAATCTCATGTTCTGTTTTGTCAGATCTCGTTTTCAATTTTGAAATTTGTATGAATCCCAAGACACAAAGACTCCATTTCCAATAATAAGTGGTTGCCCAAACTAGCATTGTGTTGTAGTTTCAAGTCACCAGACTAACACCAGTGCTTTGAGACCTTTTGGATTATCACATGAACTACTAAAACTCTGGTCACAAGCTGCTGTGGTAAGTATCTAGGTGAAATGGCCATAAAATTAGTTCATTGATTCATAAATGGGCTTTTAAAGGACAATCTGATAACCTCTAGATATTTATGTTCTTGCAAATTCTGCAAAAGGAACATTGATTTTCCACCGTACACATCAATTTTGCCCATTTATAATTCAACGCTTTTTTGTAGAGAAAGCTGTAATATTTTAGTCCTATACTAGGGTTGTATTGATTTCAGCCTCTCGAACCTTGTACGATGCTCATTTACTCCCGTCTCTACTGGTTTGTGTAGCAACCATCTCCACTGGTCACGGAGAACAAAAAGTATTTAACGTTTCCATTAACACGTTGATTACATTTTAAATATATATTTTTATTAAGTATTAAATATAATCAAATTATAGAAAAGAACGAATAAAGAGGGACCCCATGAACAAGTAGATAATGTGTACAGCAAAGTGATGAGAATAGGGATATGCTACAATGCTGCTGTCTGTGATTATTCCTTTACCTATTTGGAAATGAGCATAACTGTATATATTAGATGATTCCTGCTGTCGGTGACAGCAATCAAAGGTCAGACATTGGCCATGAGCTAGACAGTAAAACGATTGAGGCTGAGCTCGGGAGTCCAGTTCGTGCCCTGTGGGGAAGAATAAACACGCGCTGCCCTGGCACTTGTAGCGAGAGGTGAGAGGTTGATCATGAAGGGCGATTCCAAATACAGATTACCTCTGTATAAGACGTGCACTTACTTTACATGGCACTCTCCTTGTTCACTCTACATTCACTATTTAACGATTAGTAATATTTAATATTTTAAAATAAACATTTTAAAATAAACAAAAAAGTCAAAAATGTTAAAGTTTACATTTAAAATAATTCAAGTATTAATGATATGTAATATATTAATCCATTATATTAAAATATATTCATTAAAATTATTTAAAATATTAATTCTTTTTGAATAACATTTGTTTATTAAAATTTAAAATTGTTAGTTAATCATTGATACAGACATGGCCTTCATAGCCTTTGTGCTAATTCTCATTCGCCATTCACTATTAAATAATTAATAATATTTCATATTTTAAATTGCACACCATTTAATTAGAATTCAATACGAATTAAAATATTAATGAAACATTTAAAATATTAAATGTATTTTGGATACATCTTAATTTAATTAATTTAAAAAGATATTTTTGAATTTCAGATTTAAAATTTTAATTCCTGACTATGCATTATTAAAAGGATTAAAAATATTGTCTCTTTCATTTTCATTACATTAAACAAAAATGGTAAGGCTAAAAATGGTGAATTAATAAATAATACGCAAATCTAATTTGAGAGATTTTCAGAACGAATAATCTCTGGGACTCTTATGCGAATAGATCATATCCTCAAGTCTTCCATCTTTTGTGTGACTGGTGCAATCAAGCTCTTGAAATCTTGAGCCGTGATGAAAGACTGAGCTGCTACGCCCCATTTCTCCTGAACAATCGTCTTTATCTCTAACTGGCCCTCCTCATGCAGAATGAAATTAGCAGTGAGAAGGTTTTGCATATTGTAATAGGATGAGAGACAGACACTGGCCAAAATCGTTCATTTTCTAGCAATTGAGGAGAATTGCTTCAGAATTGACAATCCCAAAAGTTTCACATCTGAATCAATTAACCAGTCTGCACTAGTCAGCAATGATGAAAGAAGTCGCTACTCACTCATTTCACTTTTATCTCTGCTTCCCCACAGCTCCTGCCATATCTACAGTCCAACCTGACTGGATTTAAGGAGCTGGAGATTCTGAACTTCAAGAACGGCAGTGTGGTGGTAAACAGCAAGATGAAATTAAACAAACCGGTTCCATACAATGTTACGGAGACCGTTCAGTGTGTGCTCGAGGACTTCTGCAATGCGGCGTCTAAGAGATTGGACTTGGAAATCGACTCCCAGTCAGTGGATGTGGAACCAGGTAAGCACGGTGTTGAAAGAAGAAATCGGGTAGTTACTTCAAAGAAATGTTCGCTCAGAAATGCTGTCATCATTTACTCACCATCATGTTGTTCCAAACCTGTATGACTTTCTGAAGATATTAAAGAAAAAAAAAAGTCTCATCCATACAATGGAAGTCAATGGGGACCAAACGGTCTTCAAAATATCATATTTTGTGTTCCGCTGAAAAAAAACTGAGAGAAAAAAAGTCATACAGGTTTAGAAGGACATGAGGGTGAGTAAATGACAGAATTTTCCATTGAGTTGGAAGTAGGCCTATCCCTTTATAACCTTCATAATGGATTCAAAATTTGTATACGATTTTCACATTCCAGGTCCATTTGGACCCGAAGAATCGTCGTTTTATAAAACAGTCATAACTTAATATTTTTCTGTTAAAACCATATGGTATTCTGATCAGCAACCTCTCATAAATATTTAAAATGACACACGAACCACAACAACAAATATTATGATGCAAAATATATATTTCAATACTGATGAGAAATCTTATTTCTTCTTATTTCTAACAAATCAACTAACATATTTTGTTTTTAAATAAAATACATCGCATTTCAGATTAAAAAGTTTTAAATTTTTCATACTGCAATGGTGTACTGTACATATTCATGTTTATCAACAAAATACAGTCTCGAAGTGTGTGAGAAAAGGCTAAATATATTCTACAAAAAAAAGTTACTAATGTAACTTTATAGATAATTTAACAAAAAGTATTTTGACACCACATGATGGTACATACGTACCTTGGCCCAAAATGACCCAAACAAGCAACATTGTAAAAAAAATAATGTTACAAAAAATAAATAAATAATATAATAATGTGTATGTTGATGGTCTTAAAGCATCCTTAAAGTGTTGTTCAATTTCTAAAAACTGTGCAGCTATTAGAAAATTGAATGCATCTCTTCCAGGTCAAAAACGACCTGAATGCATTATGAGGGTTAAGAAAGTTCTGTTCACACTGACTACGATTTGCAGTGAAAAAGCTACAAAGAGTCATTCAATTTCATTGTGACTTGGCGATTTCATCTCCACAGGTTAATTATTAGCAACAAGACTGATTCCTTGTCAAGTTGAAATCTCACTCATTTGTAATGAGATTTTCGAATATTATTGAAATCTACAACGTCCACCAATAACATTAAGGCATCCAGAATTAGAAAGACCTACCAGCGGTTTCCAACATTAAAAATGTTGTCATGTAAATGGGGCAGAACAATAAACTAAAGCATCCACATTAACATAAAGGGATAACCACACCTGTATTAAGTCTTTAAGCATCTTTGTGTGTCTGGCCAAAAGTATTCAATGCCAATTACTCCTTGTCTAATCCAGCCAATCACGCAGATCCATGTAAGTTTATGGCATGTAACGAGTTCTCCCGCTGCGTGGTGAACACGTTAACCACAGAGCCTGAGTGTCTGTGTGATCCGGGCTACAGCACGGTGGACGGCAATCCCTGCACCAGCATCTGTGACCTACAGCCTGAATACTGCCTGAACGGAGGCCTGTGTGAAATCATACCAGGACACGGAGCGGCCTGCAGGTATACGTTCACATGAGAAAGCGGATTAAAAAAGAAAAACCTGCAATATAGTTTATGCTGCAAATCCATTAATTTCAATGATGATTACAAGGACATAGGGTAACATCAAAATCACCTGAGCAAACAGCCCCAAGTCCTTCACCTGCACTGTCAGAAAAATATAGTGTAAAAATTGTACCTTTAAGGGTACAACAGCTTGTCACTGGGGAAGTACCCTTAAAGGTACATTTTTTTACCGTATTTACCCCTACAATGGGTATGTACCCTTAAGGTAGTAATGCAAGGTAAAATGAGGTACAGTACAAAGGGTAATTCATAGTGGCACAGGTACCACTTCTGGTGATTTTTCTGAGAGGTTATGTAAAACAAAATTTCAGTTTTTTCAGAAACTCAGTTTCAACAGTTTATTCAATTGTATTATATGGATTGACTATAGATTGATAATGTTTTGCACATTATTTTATGGTTTATAGTTATCAAGTTCCTGGAATACCTTGTCCCTTTCACTTTTTATAACATTTATAGGTATTTTATTAATAGTTAGTGCAAGGTCTAACAAGTGTGTAAAATGTTAAACAAAATAAGTATTTTAATATAAAATTACTCTTAAACTTTTTTTTTTTTTTTGCCATTGTTGCCATTTATGTTAAATAGGGAATTTAAATAAGTAATTCCAAGCCAAGGTCAAAGTTCATAGGAAGAAGAGGCTGGCAATTTTCCCACAATGTAGAAAAAGTTAATAAATAATTACAATTTAATTCACTACATTTATTTATTTCAAATGGTCAATTAAATGTGTAATTGGTGTTGAATTGTTTAATGTTTGAGTGACAATTTTGTTAAATGAAAAAAAATGATGAATTATCGATTTCGTATGACGGGTAACCAAACTAACTGAATTCTAAAAAAAGTTTGTATTTTATAAATTTCATTTTTTTTTTTTTTTTTTTTTTTTTTTTAGAATTACCCAATGTGGTTGGTTTTTATATCAGAACACGTGGCTGCTATTGATTGAAAATTGTTCTTTTATAGCATCGACCGGAGGGGCAAACCAAACTAAGCAGCCAAACCCTGACCCCTTGTTATGTGACTGAGAAAACAATCAAAAAGTGATGAACAAAAAGTGACAGACAGCTGAAAATTCTAGAGAGGCGATAGTCATACGGATAGGGATATTACACATTTCTATCCATTCCACATTTTTTCTAACATGTTTTTTCTCAACCACTTTTAGATGTCCTTTAGGTAAATTCTGGCACTACCATGGAGAACGCTGCAACGAATTGGTGTCTGTGCCACTTGACCCTCTCCTTTCCATAGCCTGCCTTGTGGGAAGCCTCTCAGTGGTTTGTTCTGTGATAGGCATCTTGATTTTCATTAACAAGAAATGCATACGGACCAGAAAGACCATAAGACTTGTGTAAGCAGGGTTATCTTTTTATTTAGACATTTGATTTTTCTTCACATATTTGGATTTGCATGGTGACCCGTTTTAAACATGCTGGTGTTAAGACCTGATCTCCTTTGTATTATAGGAATTCACAATCAGCATTCCCATTTGGTAATGCTATGAGAGTAAATCCAGTTTTTGAGAATGACGATGGGGTCTTAACACATGTGTCAAGCATGCTCTGTCCCATGAGCTCTGACTCAGCCTCCTCACAACACTCAGGCCAAGGCACTTTTCGATCACTTGAAAGTTTACAGCTTAGTACTGAGGTAAAGTGTACTGCCAAGATGGTCTTTTTCATGATCTATTTAAATCAATGTCATAATCGCTACTAACATCCATAATCATCCCATTTCTCATTAAATCCTGTCTATGTCCTTTGTTAGAGATTTTGTGGAGAGGATGGACTAACTTTTCTTGTTATGAATATCTTTGCAATGACAACAGTTACATTTACAGCAGGCTTTGTTCAGACCGCAAAAATTATTTTTTTTTTGGGCATATCTGACTCAAATCGGTTTCATTTTGTTGGTGTCAGAACAGCAAAAATCTCATTTGAAATCTGGTGAAAATCAGATTTTTGCAATTGTTCTAGAAGGTCTAATGTACAGTAAGATGCAACCTGTTAACATTCCTATTCCACTCAACTGAATTTTTATTTTGACAGACTACACAACTAATTTTGAATGGCCCTCAGTTAATTTTTTAGGATTTGAATATGAAACTGAATATGTGTGCAGTCTAAACAAAGTCTAGTAGCCTGAGAGCCTACAATATATCTTGTATATGCTACCATCATCCAAAATATAATATTGTTACCATGTTTGGGCGTAACGATAAAAAAAAAAAAAAAAAAATTTGAAAGAAGTTTCTGAAATACAATAGGAATAGCAACATGTGAAACATTAATACTTTAATATCATTTGTGACCCTGGACCACAAAACCAGTCATAAGGGTCAATTTTTTTAAATTGGGATTTATACATCATTTGAAAGCTGAATAAATAAGCTTTTCATTGATGTATGGTTTGTTAGGATAGGACAATATTTGGCAGAGATACAACTTTTTGAAAATCTGGAATCTGAGGGTGCAAAAAAAATCTAAATATTGAGAAAATCGTCTTTAAAGTTGTGCAAATGAAGTTCTTAGCCATGCATATTACTAATCAAATTAAGTTTTAATATATTTACGGTAGGAAACTTACAAAATATCTTCATGTAACATGATCTTTACTTAATATCCTAATGATTTTTGGCATAAAAGAAAAATCTATAATTTTGAAACATACAATGTATTTTTGGCTATTGCTACAAATATACCCCCGTGACTTGTGCTCCAGGTCCAATTAAACAATAAATAAATAAAACTAAAAACTGTAATTTCAGTCTTCAGTGTCTTCATTAATCATGCAAGAAATACGATTAATATACTGATTTGGGCTCAAGAAACATTTCTTATTATCAAAACAGAAAACAGTGGGTGACTCAATAGTTTCGTAAAAAAAAACGTGATACATTTCTTATTAGGATTTTATGATGAATATAAATGTTCAAAAGAACAGCATTTACTTGAATTAGAAATCTTTTTTTAACATTATAAATGTCAATTCACTGTTCTTTTTATCCAATTAACACATCCTTGCTGAATAAAAAGTATTAACTTTTCAAAATAAATCTTACTGAACCCAAACTTTTAAACGGTCTATAGCCATTTTATTAAAAATGTATAATCTTAGTGTATAATAAAAATAATAATCTTAGTATAAACCAGTTAAAGGGACATTCACCCAAAGTGTAGGGCAACAGGCCTCAGAGGGATTATATTGATATAGATGCACAGAATATTCTTTCAGGGATTCTTATTAGCAACCAAATGAGAGTGTGTGTAATATTTGTTGCAGAATATATTATGAGCAATAATAAAAAAAATAAATGAATCAATAAATAAAATGTTAGATCAAATTACCTCAAAATCAGGCTTTAGACACTGCACTCAATTACCTCAATGAATAGAAAAAAAATGTACTCAAAAATAACTTTGACAATAGACTATATTAATGCAAAGGGAAGGACAAAAAATATGTATCTTTTGGTGAATCAGCTGTTTGTTGAGGGTTTCTTCATCTAGAAGAAACTAAAGAAATACATCAGCAAAATCCATGCATCAGTATCCTCACTAGTGTTAACACATTAACACATATTCATAATAATTTAAAACAGAAATGTATTTTCTTCTATAAACAAGTTACAGACACAATGTATTCAAAGAAAAAAAATTAATGCCATTCTGAAACCTTCAAAGATACAACATTAAGAAATGTTTTTCAAGGAGGATACTAGAAACAATTCATGCATGGGTTTCGCATCTCATTTAGACTGTAGTGCATCTGTAGTTGTCTAATCTAATGATATTATGAATAATAATCAGTCATTTCTTCCAGCAACAGATGTTTTGCTCTTCAAAATATTGACAGTCTGCATTATCATAGAGTGCCAAAAATGTACCTTGCTTCTTTGCTTGGCAAGACCTTGTCCACTGGAAAACGGTTCAAGATTGATGGTGGTCTGTAATTCCTTTTCCAGATCCCCAGACAACTCGACACCAGAAGATCAGAAAAGTTAATGTCAGAAATGGTTGACTTCCATCAGTGTATACCACATAACGAGGTAAGCTGGGGTGAAAACAACCAATTTGATGTTAACAGTGACCATAAATAATCACGACAGCCTGATTTATCATGCCAAGATGATAAATCTTTGCCATCAAAACGTCAACCATCATATAGAGGAGGAAATAATGTTATTAAACTAGATGTTTTGGGAATGTTGCGTCCTTCCTGCCACTGCTCAGTTCCATTTCAAATCTGAAAATTACACTTTTCTTTCACAATCTCAGTACGCAGATAAATATTTATGCATTTAAAAATAGTTATTAATTATACAAATATCTTGGCATGTAATGCACAATCAGAAGCAGCATTATTTGGTCAAGTAGGCTTAAATACTTGCCATTGTTTATAGGCAAGAAGGATGAGAGCTGACTGAAGACTGAAGTGTGACTTAACAGAATACATTGATTATTCCTGAAAGTAATCCTCTTTTAGGTTGGTCCTCCAGTGGAACTGGTAAATTAGCAAACTATGAAGGATGTGTAAACAATAGAATGATGAGCTTGACAACTAAAATATGAAGGCAATGGCTGTGTTTCAAAATCAATGCGCTGACTCACTAGTGACCCGAGTAGTGCGTTTCCCAATCGAATAATGACTTTCATAGAGAATTCTGACATTAGTAGCCTTCCCCTTACGAAAATTAACCATGGTTACCATGCTCACTGCTGTTTGACGTCTGCATTTACATCTGGAAGAAGTCTTTTTTAGAGTGTTTGCTCATCTGCAATACAGGAGGTTTCCTGTCAGATGTAAAATAAACGTCATAAAAATGGTTATGATTTAGAATGCATGTAAAACTCACATCTTATAGACATCAATTAGATGTTTGTACACAGCAGATGCTTTCCAGATGAAGCGATCTTTAACAGACATCTTGCAGACGTACTTGTGCTACATATTAGTAGTGCTGGTTAGTTGCTTAATTTGCCTTTGAAGGAATTTCACCCAAAATAAATTCTCTTAATTTACTCACCCTCAGGCTAGTTTTTTTTTTCTTCAGTAGAACAGTAAAGAAGTTTTTAGCTGAAACCATAGTCCAGGGGTGTCCAAACTCGGTCCTGGAGGGCCAGTGTCCTGCAGAGTTTAGCTCCAACTTGCCTCAACACACCTGCCTGGAAGTTTCTAGTATGCCTAGTAAGAGCTTGATTAGCTGGTTCAGGTGTGTTTGATTAGGGTTGGAGCTAAACTCTGCAGGACACCGGCCCTCCAGGACCGAGTTTGGGCACCCCTGCCATAGTCCATGTTGATTCTTAAAATGCAATTCGATGGCTGCCGTCTGAGAGTCAAAACAAACAAAAAACGCATATCAGGCAACACAAAATGAATACCTGTGGCTCCTGACCATATATGAACTAGGTCTTATTAAGTAAAACAATCAGTCTGTGCAAGAAATCGAACATTTATAACATTATTACCTGTACTGTCCAGTTTGTGAACGAATCATTCTTTCGCTGTATAGTCACTTGAGGGTGTGTTGTTGTATGGTAATTATTCATTACCCAACTGCTGATGATTTTGTGCATATTGTTTAATTTTCTTGAATGACCAGGTTGTTTTTCCTCATGCTGTATATTACAGACGTGTCGGAGGTCCAGCAGGTCTTCTTGCTGTTTTTTGAGGAGTCCTGATAGTGACAACTTTGAAGTGACTGTTTTATGATGTCCAGACACTTTTTTTAAGCTAAGAGAGGCACCAAAGCTCTTCAGCGCTATTCATGCGATCAGCTTTGCTGGTTTCTTGTTGACATGAGTGTGAGTGTATGATACAACCGCCTTACTCAAGGATCAGCCATCCTCTTGGCCAACTGAAGGAATGTCTCCAGGAATTAGGACTTCTATCCATCCTGAACTTATTTTTAATTGTATCTGCAACAAATTGTAAACTGCATATGAGACATGTAATGTGTTGGATGCGTTGAACCCTTGTCAAAGGTTTGTTCCTCCCTCACAATGAGGTATTTATTTACAAATTGATACATTGGGTTGTATCTTAAATAGATTCTAGTAATCTCCTCTAGTCTGTCCTCAGTGTCCCAAACAAAGAAAATGCATGTAAAGTATTTCTGTAACTCTTAAGGGTATCACCTCGAGGAAAAAAAGACAAAAATACAGACTTGTGGTCATGGTGTCTTTGTTTCTACATCAAACAGAAAAAGTATTTCTGAAGGTATCGTTCAGTTGCAGATAAAGTAAATATTTCATGTCATGTCTATTTAAATTTTCATGTGCTGAAGAATCGTTAATGATGACTTTAAAAGATAATAGTCAGGGTCCCCGAGTAAAGCTAAAACTCTTTATGACTACAAAGGCAAAGATCTAAACATAACCCAGATTTCATATGGAATGTTTATTTTGGTCTAGCAAAGTGATCAGAGTAACAGTGGCCAGTCAAAAATAAGAAAATCAGAGTATATTTAACCCAGACACATCAAAGATAAACGACAGTCAAGAAACAAATAATTAACAATTATAATATGGATAAACTTACAGTTTGAGATGACACCTTTTTATTTGGAAAGGGCTCAATGGAGAAAAACATTAGCATATGAATAAACTAAGTCTGGATAATGACAGCAAATTGATCAAATGCTGCAATTTGGTCTGTACCAAGTTTGCAGAATGTTTAGAATGTCATTGCTGTTTCCATTGCTTCCGTTCTTCAGGCAGTTATTACCAAATGAGATATTAAAGGGCCAGAGGAGTGCATAACGAGACACTCCAGAGTGTACAAGCTCATTTAAACACATTTTTTCCTTGAGTCGGTACAGAAATGTAAAAATGAGAGAAATCTACCACACACGCTGAGAGAATTCACAGCAAATCATTAACAAAGGTGCCATTATCAGTTCACTGAACAGAAATGAATATGCCCTTTAGCATATCACCATGATTTAAGTACAAAATTGCTGAGCAAAACCATGCACGACAGCAGTGACTATCCCCTTTTAATGAACCGAAGCTGCTTTTAAGTACATCTATAAAATTCATTATCAAATATATGTAAAGGCAATTTCAGATGGTGTATGTTTTGGAAACAACACTGCCATTGTTACCACATTTACAACCTAATGATATTCCAGTGCATGTTCCTCATTAACCTTTCCCACCATCATCTGATTAGATTAAAGATACTTTGAATAGTTATTCAGTGTATTAAAATATTAAATGTTTCTCCACAATAATGACCATTTAAGTCTTATGAGAATTGTATTTTTTAAAAGTTGAAGTGTGTCATTTCTGCGGCACTAGCTAATGGAACTGCGAAAAAAGGCATAAACACTGCCTCCAGTTGCCATTTGTCAAATGAACAGATAGTCCCGCCCTTAAACCCATGCCATTGGTTGAGCCAATGTTGCATGGGCTAGTCAGGACGCTCAAAGGCAATTTTAAAATGCCATTTTTAGGGGAATGCCTTGTGGTTATTGTATTTTAATATGCAACAAATGACACACATCACCTTACCAATAATGCGACTGAAAGAGTACAAAGGCATGAATGTTGTGTTTATTGTTGTGATAGTATCATAATAATTGTATCAATATCATAGTATGTTGTGTAGTTTTAAAGAACTGTCTATCGCTACACACTGAAATGTCCTTTTATAAAGATTACACCTAGTGTATTTTAGATTTATGAGCCGGTTTACATGGGTGTGATATTTCAATAACATCCCTTTGAATTATGAATTAGGTCTTGCTGAAATCACTTAAGGCGATCTGCTCGCATATGAGCAACAGGTTCAAGCAAGGCTCAGATTTGTATGAAGACTGATTTCTAAGTTCACAGCAAAATGAAGAACAAACTACAAACAAAAAGTCAATTAGACAGCATTTGCTTCCACTAGAGTTGTACAGCAAGCCTTGTTTTACTAGGACCAGTGAATTTACACCAACTTACTGTTATACATAACACGTTGCCATAGATGAGTAAACCAAGAGGAGAAACGGTCGGTGTTCACTTGAGAAGGTTCTGGAGCATGGCGAGGTCGAAGGATGAAAGGCCGAAGAACGAGGCAGACAGGGGCGGAAGAATAATCGCGTAGGTGGGTCGGGCCTGCTTGCTTTCGATGGCGTTCCTCAGGTACTGGATTCCGCCACAGCGCTCCCAGATCTCCTCAAACTGGCGCGGGAGGATCTCTCATTCCGAATTCGAGCTCAGACCCTTGACGACATCTCTGCAACCGCTCCAGTTTGTTCGCGTGAGCCCGGTCTCCTCCAGACTCAGCTCACACATCTCCATGTCGTCCTTACCTGGGTACAGAAAAAGATTAAAGGCATCACGCTATGCCTGGGTACACACCTCACATCCGCAGATAAGAGTATTTTCCAGTAACCGTTTCAGCCGTTTTATCTTTCAAATCCTACTTCTATTCTGAAGAATTCATTGTTCCCAGTAGAAGAAAATTACGGTTTTATCTTATCAAAACATTAGGTAGTGCTGAAGAAGGCCTTTAGCACCTGCTACCAAGAGGATCGGCTGCTTGTCTGGATGAAGCTCCATCTGCCTGGCGATCCAGGGCCCATCAAAGTGAGCGTACCACCAGCCTTTTTTCTTGTTCTGGGGGTCTTTGTACTGGTCCGCGGGTCGTATGAAGGGAATGCGGAAGTAACGTTGCTGTCGGTTCATCGCAGTCTCTTGCTGCGAGCGCGAGCTTGCGGAGAGGCGGGGATGAAGATTCGAGCGGAAAGCGGGTGCGAAGGCCGGAGTGATGTTGAAGTGGGCTGAAGAAATATAAAAGAAAATTACAACAGCCACAAAACTTTCAAAAAAAATTCTGATAAAGGTATTTGGAAGCCGTGAATTCGAAACTTGCCTGCAATGGGTATCTCCCGGTGGCGGGCGCGGGCGGTAGTAGGCAAGAGATGAGCAAGGGGAAGGACCCGGGCGGCAGCGCGGTGTACGCTGCGCAAACGAAGACGATGCAGCGGAGAGGGCTCCCCCCCCCCCTGCGCCCCCCCCCCCCCTCACGTACAAAACAGGGGGTGGTTGCAATGCAATTGCTAAGGTGCTCTGAGTACATTTTGTTTTTGGTTGTTTTTGGTGGTCCACCTAGAGTTCTGCATGGGATGGATTTTGTAGTCCCGCTCCTGCAAGATTCTGTCTCTCCTCCCACCCACTCCAGGAATTTTTTTTTTTTATGATTTGTCCCACCCATGACTTTCACATTTTGCCCCACTCACAAAAACCAGCAGATAAAGGTCTACTTGAATTTTCAGTCCCTCTCCTGTAAGATTTTGTTCTGCGTCAGGGCCATAGTTTATTTTTTCCTATTATCACCCCCCCCCACACACACACATACACACATTTCCCTCCCACACGTAGCAATTAAAAAGTTGTGCCGTGCCGCACTTGGTAAATGCCCCAGAGGTGCAGCATCTAGGTCGTAACCTCAAAAAGCTCAACCCCAAAAGCTCACCCCTCGCCCACCACAATGGTTTTGGTTCTTGTGCCAGAGCTTGATTGGACCAATCTCGGAGCCTGTCACGAACTGGACTTCAGAAAAACTGAACGGTTCCAAAAAATTAAAGGCCATTCACTGGTTACATGGCTTTGGTAAATCGTCAAAATGAACCTGAAATTCAGCATATCAGCACCATATCTCCAAGTAGACTATTTTCCTTTCAAGTTCTCCATTGAAGACCAGGTTGCATATGATATTGCAGTCTATATAACTCTTTTGAGGTCCTTCTCATGTAAAATGGGACTCTTTTCACATCTCAACACGCTGTATGATTTGAGCTATCATTCGTGTCTGTAGCACAAATGGTACAGTATTGAGTTAAACACCAAAGTAGCATATGTTCAAATCAAATTCTTTATATCAAACCATCTAGTTATACTTTATGCTCACAAATATATATCAACCAGACATATATGACTTTTAAATCAGTCATCCCTAAAGATAAAACAGCTTCGGAGGTCGGCATAATGTCAAGGAAGTTCTCAGAGAAGTTCTCAGTGCTTCAGTATTGACTTTACAAAGCCAGAAGCCTGATTTCATCTCTCGGAGAGAAGCAGCATAAGTCCCATGCACCTGATACAAACACTCCACTGTTTGAAGGAAAGACACATCTGAAGATTTCACAACAAGAGAGCCGGAAAGTTTGAAGAGAACCTGCAGGTCACAGAACTCTAAATCTCCTGTTTGTTCTGCACAAGCAAACACTTAAAAAGCACTAAAGTCTTCCAGCAACCAAACACAGTGACTTGCCTTTCAAGTAGGAAAATCAACGAGAGGTTTGATTTCCTTGAAACAGCAGCGAGTGCCTTTAGATGTGCTTTTAGCTGTCTGCATTGTGCATGACAATGCTAACGCTAATCACAAAATGCGCTGCAAGGTTCGTGAAAAGAACAACAAACAAAAAGTGCACATTCAACCTTGAAAAACTGTTGCAACACACATTCTCATAAGAAAAAAGTTTAGACGAGTATCTTTCTAGAATAAATATTATGCTGAATCACCTTTTGCCATTACAAATGAAATCATCAGCTACACACGACTGCACAGAGCAATTTGTATTCTGTTGATCCGCCACCGTGCAAGCTGTTCTCTAGGGAAAACAGGTCATATCTTACCATAGTCAGTGACCGATTTGGGAGCCCTCATCTCTGTGTCTGTATTTTGCTTCTTGTTCTTTGATTTCCAGGCATGGTACACCTTCAAACGACGATGAAATTCTTCTCGGCACGCCGCCAGCAACTCTATATCTACAAGAGTAAGAGATTACATAGTCAATACTGCATTGTCACGCATAACGAGCAGAGTTTCACATGACCTTTCATTATAAGTGGTCAGATTCTTGCCGAACATGAACATGGAACAACTTTTACAAAGTTTGTCTAGGTTCAATTAAATGAAGATATTCCTTAAATGGTTACCAATCTGCTAAACCTAAATTTTCTATCTGTATGACTTTCTTTCTTGAATAGAATACAAAACAGGATGTTTATCAGAATGTCTTAGCTCAGGGGTGTCCAAACGTGTTCCTGGAGGGCCACTGTTCGGAGTTTAGCTCCAACCTAATTATACACACCTGAACCAACGTAATCAAGCTCTTCAGACTCACTAGAAACTTCCAGGCAAGTGTGTTGGAGTTGGCTGGAGCGAAACTCCAGGATATTGGCCCTCCTAGACCAGGACTGGTGGACATCCCCTGCCATAGCTGCTGTTTTCCATACAATAAAGGGAATATTTATAGGGAAAATCCAGCTCCAAAAAAAAAAAAGCACCATAATAAAATTAGTCCATCTCACTTGTGCACTATATTCATTATATTTATTATTCACGTCTTCTGAAGTTATATGATAGCTTTGAGTAATCATGCCCACCAGTAGATCCTCAAATCTCTTTAGTGAATGCACATACTCGAGCTTTGAATATTTCTGACCACAAAGGAGAGCTACGGCAGAGGGGTTTCAATGAATAACAACTAAATGGGGCAGTCGTGGCCTAATGGTTAGAAAGAGTGACTTGTAACCTTAAGGCTGCGGGTTCGAGTCTCATTGTCAGTGGGGGGAGTGAACAACCAGCGCTCTCTTCCACCCTCAATACCATGACTGAGGTGAGATCATTGACCAAGGCACTGAACCCCCAACCGCTCCCCGGGCGCCGCAGCAATATGGCTGCCCACTGCTCCGGGTGTGTGTTCACGGTGTGTGTGTGTTCACTACTGTGTGTGTGCACTTGGATGGGTTAAATGCAGAGCACAAATTCCGAGTATGGGTCACCATACTTGGTCACAAGTCACTTCACTTCACTAAATAATTTCAGAAAACTTAAAATATAGTCCTCAAGAATATCTATGGTGCTTTTTGGTCCTTATGGTGCATAATTACTGTATCTATTTATTTATTTATTGATCTGTGGAAAGGAGTAGCCAGAAAATTCTGCCAAGCATCTTGTTTCACAGAAGAAAGAAAATCATATGGGTTTGAACTGACAAAAGCGTGAGGTAATTAAAACATAATTTTCATTTTGGAGTAAACTATTCCTCTGAGTCAAGACAACTGAAAATGAAACCATCATGACAGACCAGAAAGACTGTAAAGTACAAAAGGGAGTGAAGTCTCTGTGATTTATGGTTCAACTACCATAAAAGACAAATAAACAAATCTGCAAATAAAAAGACAGAATATATAATGCATTGACTTTCAAAATGAATTATGGATTGAGAACAAGCTATAAAATCAATCACTCCACAAACTGCGCTGTCGCCATCACCATCATGCTTGTTTTCCATCTTCAAAATGTTACATGCTAGTCCCTCCATCTTCCAAAATATTACATGTCAGTTTCCACTCTCCAAAATGACATGCTTTTTAACATGAACAGCTTCAGGTGAGCAGGAAGTTCTGCGATCAGATTGAGGGGACTGATTGCTCTTACCACAGGAGGTGTTGATGGCATCTCGCAGCTCAGCGTACTTCCACTTGCTCAGGTCGTTCTTCTTCACCCCGGCTGCCACCTTGTTGGCCTGCACCTGCGCACCCCTGAAATTGCACAGAGGAGGAACAATTTTGAGTTTTTCTTAGCTTCATATTTCCCCATACAGTAGGTAAAGGTTCTGATCTATCTCCTAAGCTCCTGTTACCAGCTGCTAAATGTTCCCTAAGCCACAGAACAATCAGATGATTAACTTGCCTTTTGCTTATGTGAAGATACATTTTCTCTGAAACTTGTAGTGACTTGGAAATAGCACGGATCATGCCAAATTAACACCTCACTGAGCAAATTAGATGCAGCCTTGGCAACACTGAGCCGCAACGGTGGTTAATGGCGGTTAACGATGGTTAATGGTGAGCGAGGGTGAGGCCACAGGTGAGCTCTGTGTGGGTTTTTGCAATCCTGACTCCCACGGTGCAGGGAGCGCTAAGCTAATCAGAGAAGGGATCGTTGTCTTCTTTACTAAAGACGCCCAAGGACTGTGGGGCAATGGCAAAAACATCACCGCCCTGATTCAAATCCTAATGGCACTACTAAACACATCAAATTCAATGCTTGTGTACTATGTGATCACAACTGTTAGCATGTGGATTTTTGATATGGTTTCAGGTGGTCTTGGCTGGCTGAAGAAATAAATAAAACATCCGGTGATACCACTGCCACAGTCTAATTAGTCTTTTAGTAGAGTGTGCACAGAGTTATAGGGTTCGTAATTTAAACTGACCAAATGCATATAAATTTAGCCGTTTTAAAAATAGGCAATTGAAAGTAGCAATTCAAAGTAAATCCAATATAATGAGGTAAGATTTTAGATGTGAAGCTTCACTGAACTGGTTCAAACAAGCCTGTGCATGAGGAGAGGAACTACATTTGTTTTAAGAAAATGTCAGCTGTGTTTTCT
Organism: Sinocyclocheilus anophthalmus; assembly: GCA_018155175.1. Taxonomy (NCBI): domain Eukaryota; kingdom Metazoa; phylum Chordata; class Actinopteri; order Cypriniformes; family Cyprinidae; genus Sinocyclocheilus; species Sinocyclocheilus anophthalmus. The sequence continues at coordinate 379,359 of JADLZN010000566.1, read as the reverse complement.
GTTCCAAACTTGTTGTGGGTAGCTTCCAGGGCAATATGTGGTTGCTAAGGTTCCGAGAAGTTTTCAACCCGTTTCTAAGGTGTTGTCAGGCACTGCTAGGTAGATGTTAAGGTGTACTGAATGTTTGTCATGTTTCTAGGTTCTTACTAGATAGTTGCTGTGTGTTCTGAGTGTTTGACACTGTGTTGTTGAGGTGTTTTGGGGGTTCTGAGTGGTTATTAGTGTGTTGTTAGGGTGTTCTGGGTAGTTGCTGTAACATCCCTCCAATGAGATTTTCTTTCACAGTCTGATCTGAATTTTTCCTATACCCCGCCCTAACCCCTAGTACAGTGCTCAGTGTAAATGAGTACACCCCCTTTGAAAAGTAACATTTTAAACAATATCTCAATGAACACAAAAAAACAATTTCCAAAATGTTGACAAGACTAAGTTTTATATAACATCTGTTTAACTTAAATAATATAACTTAGAGAACAACATTTTCAGTTTTACTCTGTAAAGATCCACCCGCCAGCCCAAAAAGCGGAATCCAGCGGCCTGGTCGAAGGTTTAATGCGTATCCGGTCTTTTACTTGCGCTTCTGAATTTATCAGGACTTAGTTTCAATTTTGTCTAGCTCCGTGTTCAATCTGACTCCAATTTCACGTGATCAGTTTTTAATTAGAAATATTGCTTTGAAATATTGCCTAACTTTAATGATCACAAATATTAATTTAGATATTCGATTATTCCTGACTCACTATACTTTCAATTATCCGTTCACTGGGGACCTAATGTCTCTTTTAAGTCTCACGCTGGCCTTACGTGGATCTTACTATCACAAACTCGCCAGTCTGATGCTAGTCAGCGAGTGTAGGTAGACTAATACCTATTTTGCCTGCCGCCTACTGCTTGCTTATTACAAAAAGTGTAATTCACTTAGTCCTTTCCCATACAACTTGCTAACATTGGCGATAGACAGAAATCAGAAGGTCTCCGATGACGTGCCTACTGCTCCTATCATTCACAAGCCTTCAGTTTGATCTATCCTGGTCATAGATTTGCGGTAACAAAAGCCTCCTCACAGTTTACTAGTCATAATGATTTTAGGAGAGTTCAGAATAAAATGTAACAATTTATTATCAGTCAGGTATATATGTATTATGCCAATTATCTACATAGCCAATTCAAAGGTATCAAATCAATACAAGACATCAAATTCTCAAAGACAAATCTAAGAGTAAGATGCATACCGGACTTTTAGAAAAATACATAGTGTGAAGTGTGTGGACACCCTTCACACTACGGGCTTTCTGGCTACAGAATCGCCCTGACTGATTTGCAACTTTCCCTTAAATACACTCCGAACAATTAAGACAAGAATCTTTTAAATTATTTGTAACCACACAAAGACCTTTTTGTTTGGTTCGTTTCTGTGATCCGGTTCACACCCTGCTGGAAACATTCTCCAGACCCCTAATGGGGGAACACACCCAACAAAAAAAAAAACACACCCCCTACTCAACACAACACAATTCTACAAAAGTTTTAAATTTTCTCACAATATAAATGACTACTTTGAAATTGAAACCAATTTACCAATCGCACAAAGACCTTTAAAATGACACTAAACATGAAGGGGAAAAACAACAGGTTCACAAGATACATGATATGTGGGATATGCATATTCTTAATGAACTTTGGGTGAAACCTTTTGGGGGAAAAGAGGGAGAGGCAGAGAGGCCAGGGGGAGAAGGGGGTCGTAAATGGGCGAGGAGAGAGGTGTTTGCTCTCTTTTAGTAGATTTATTCTCCAGATAAGTTTTATTGTTTTACTGCATGGCGTCTGTTTTGTGTGAGTCCCTGAGTATTGGTTTCATGAAGAGTTAATTCCATAAGGAAATAAATTCAATCCTTTCAACTCAATTAGGGTGATGCAAAATGATACCACCCCACTGAAGTCTCTGGAGCAAAGCAAATATTAAATACAATGTCTAATTTAACAAGAAAAGTCAACCCCCAGGTAGTCTAATTCATACACAGTGTCCAGCAGACAGTTCACTATAAAGGGTGTTCTTAAAGAAAACCCCTTCCATGTTTCATGGCGCGGTCAGCAATGGCTCACCACATGGATAGAAATGGTCCTTCACAAGACCTTAGAACAGACAATAATTCTTTACACCAGAAGGTGAAGGCTACAATCAGATCAGCAAAGCTTTACTTATCCGTCCAGAATACTGTACTCACAAGTTTTCTTTAACAACACCGATGGCCTTATCAAAATATGAACTGCAACCATCTGCACAAAGACGTCCATGTTGTCCACTGGAGTCACACCGGACAGAGTGTCTTCTGATGGAAGGGTTGAAGAAAATCGGCAGGCAATTTCACTGCCAGTTATCTACCCACCAGTTAGATGCCAAACTCGGGGTGGCTAGTTCCCCCGTGAACAATATGGCGTAACACCTGCGAGGAAGGCATGTAAGGGTGCCGTCCACGAAATAAGCCTCCTCTAAAGCCCGGCACAAAAAAGTCTGCTCTAGTTTGCCAGGGCCCCTGCTGGGGAAAAGATGAAGACTCTGGAGACTCTATACTCGGGGAGTGATGAAGACAGATAAATGTTTTGTAACCGCTGGCTTCAAACTGATGGCGTCGTAAGGTGAGGATAAAAAAGAAAAATGCATGTTGCCTACAGTGAAACAAGGTGGTGCGTGTCCCCTTATTGTTGGGCTAGCATGAGTGCTGCTGTGTCGGAGCTGCATTTTCCATTGATGCTATCAGGCATTCCACGAGATTAATAGCTCTATACGGAAAGGAAGCTGCATCATCCGTGCTCTTTGGATCGTTTCGGCACTTTCCAACATGACACTGATTTCTACACCATCTACGGTCACTGCGTGCGTTTTGGGCTTTCTGAAGAGTAACACGGGTGTAAAAGTTTCTGATCATGCTAGGCTGCCAAGCTATTCTCCTGCTTCTTCACACCAATCGAACACCTATTGGGGAATTCCTCGAAGAGGACAAGTTGAGGCCATCCCTCTCCATCCACGCCCAGTTCTTTAAGAACGATTCATTCTTGAAGAATGGTGAAAGATAGATGTTCAAAAATGTCACCAACCCTGTGTTTTAATTCGCCTTTCCATCCCTCGAAGACGTTGTGCTTCATTACCAAAATCATGAGGGCCACCACAAAGTTCACTTAGATGTAGTGATTTTTGTCCTGGGTGGTGGACTCATTTCTTGCCTCTCGCAGCCCTAGCAGTTGATTAAAACTACAAAATGTGTATTCACGTTTAATCTATTACCTTAACTGTTCCTCTATAGGGTGTAAACAGCTGTATGTATGACTAACGTAGTCTTGCACATTTCTGGTGTCAGAAGTGCTGTTTTTGTGTTTCATTAGATGTTTTAAAATGTTAACTTTTAAAGGGGTGTACCTCATTTACCGCTGAACCACTGTATCATAGTATGGGAATGATTAACTCTGTAACCGTATGAGAGATTGTCTTTTGATAGGTGACTTCACACGGCTCATAATTCAATCCTACTCCTACACATTCCTATTCCTACGAATACATACGACACTCTGTCGACTCTGACCGCTGTGAGAGCAAGCGCTTAACTGAACCCTGCAAGAGAAGGTCACGGAACCAGCAACCCGGCTGATTACCACTATACAGGTGTAAGCGAGATGGCTCACTCCCTCAAACACACAGAGGAGCAAGAAAAGAATGTCAACACTAGTGCTGAGGACGCTCTCTGAATTCAAAGAAGCAAGTTAACTACAGTCGAGCAATTCATTTAAGAAAAGTTATTTACTACATTTCAAACTATAACCAAAAGTACTTGAACACATTAAATACTTAAAGGTGTGGTTCATTTGCCCCGTCCGATATGGGTTTTTTCTAGCTTGATTGGGTTTATGGGTTGCCGTCCAACGTTTATAGCTGCCCTCGTTTAAAAAAAAAAAAAAAAAAAAAACATATTTTTTCACAATTTACCTTTAGTCCCACCGCGTCTCTTCTCTGAGAAACGGGCTGATCTTTTCTTGTTTTTATGAAGCCCCTCCCTCAGAAATAGGCGATGGGTTTTGATTGGTTAGCTAGCCCAGTGTGTTGATTGGCTAAACCGCCTCTAGTGCAAGTCTAAACGTCCCGCCCCTCACCCGCCCTATCAGCAGCCCTCATCGGCCCCGTGCATGGCTCTGCCGTCCCGGTTTGTATTGTAAATCGAACGACCATCATTATATCGCGTATCATTTTGAGCCCGATGAGAAGCATAGGAATATATGGAGAGGTGTTCGTGCATCACCCTATCACTGCACATCTTTAAGTAATTGGTAGGCACCCTATTTTTTCTTTTGTTTGTTGTTGTCTCATACTTTTAGATACACTGTTATAAATGCTACTGCTTATGTTAGCTTTTAATATATGGTTTTATCCTGATTAAAGCTTTAATACAGTACAGCAACTGCACGCGCGTCTATGTTTAACGCTTCTCATAGCTATGTGATAAGTGTATAATTGGAACAGTTCATTGCTGGAGCTGATAATAGAGAGAGAGGAGAGAGAGAGGAGAGAGAGAGAAGAGAGAGAGAGAAAGAGAGATGAGGGAGAGGTTCAGAGGAGAGAGGGAGAGAGAGAGAGAGATGCAGAGCAGGGGACGCGAGGAACAGTATTAAGTCGCTGCTTTAGAACATTGATTTTGAAACTTGTGAATCCATTAGAATCGTTAGAAGACAGAATTGCGATTCATATATGAATAGATTTTTACTTGCACCTCTAGTTCTCTTCCTCTTCTCTAAAGCAGCGCAGCATGGCCTTGCCCCCTTTGCTTCCTTTTCCAGAGGGCGTGGTTTATCTGGGTTTGTGATGTCACGGACCCGTGAAGTAATTTGTTGTAGTCCCTACCAGCTGTTTTTGTATGCATTAAACTGACAGAATTTTAAAAGATGATATTTCCGTTTGCATTGAACTTTCAGCTTCGTAACTTTGCAGATATTGTTTATGCTCAAACAGCAACATTACACACTAACTAACGTTAAAAAAGTGAAATCGCAATGAACCACCCCTTTAATGAGGGAAATACCTTTTAAAATATACAGCAGCCCCAAAAAATATCTACATATTAAAAATGTATCAGTGTTGCTGCATTATATATAACAAAATATCAAACCAAGTGCCATTTATTGTAAAGATAGCACAAGCACATTTTCCAAGCAGAAGATTTATAAATATAAGTTTTTAAAGTAATTTTATTAAATATTAAAATTACTATATATTATTTTATTACAAGACTGTAAAGACATTTATAATGTTACAAAAGACTAATTTCATATAAATGCTGTTTATACAAAAATAATAATAAGTGCAACCATTTTCAAGACTGATAAGTAAACAAAAGTGTCTGAGACTGCATTTTACCATAATTAGTTTGCAGATGTCATTTGATATTTTATGCAAAGCAATGACATTCATACATTTTAAGCACTTCTTAAAGCAATCAATGACTATGGCATTCAGTAGAAAATAGAATACATAAAAATTGCAGTAGAACTGTATATCCCAAACCTCTAAAATTATTACTATAAAAATGTAGGTAGTTAGAAGCACCACTGCTTCTAGTTAATGACTCCACAGCACTGGTAAACTGCCATATGGGGCATTTCCTAAGCGATGTGCAGAGAAGACCAAACAGGCTGATATTTTATTGTGACAGATTTCCCTCTGCTATAAGCTAATTGAAACTGATGACTCCAGATGACAGCACAAGAATGAGAATCATAAACACACTGCAACCAAATTATCTTTCCTTTTAAAGCAACCCTTCTCAGTAAACACTAAAACAAAAAGGCAAGATTCTTTCTCAAGTACCATCAACCAGCGCTGAAAATGTTCATGCTGAGAGCTTGAGACATGCATAAATTCAACACATATTTTGAGGCAACATAAGTAAATGGAAATAGGGTTGTTGAGCTCCTAGCATAACAGAAAAAGGAAATAAGATCAAAATGGATCAACACCTATAAGAGACTCCTAAAAGCACTTTCTATGTCTATGATTTCTTTAGCAATTTTTAATAATTAAATTTAATTAGTAATTTTTCTAATCTACAACTAAATTTTAACATTTTCAGAGGAAAATATGAGTGGTGCTTAAGTGTAAAAAAAATAGATGCCACAACAATAGAGTATTTTGAGTGGTTGCCAGGGCATTCCTATACATTCTATATTGTGTTGATAAGTGTTTTCCGAAGTCAAAAGAGCCCATTCTCAACACTCTATGATAATCTGATCTCTAGATATGACTTGGATCCTTCATTTAGTGCAAGTTTATGTGATTTTTGTGCCTATTTTATCATTTGTCAAGCAAACAATTTTATATTATTGTATATTAATATTAAATGCCAAATATTCATATTTAGTGTTGGGGGGTTGTTCAAAGAATGAACAATAGTAAGAAGAAAAAAAAAAACTTCAACACTCAAGTTCTGTGTCCTGGATTTAATTGGTTCACGCTCCATTTCTGTTGGAAAATACAAATCTACAAATATAACCACGTGCTAGGTCTCTATTCAATCCAAGAACTCTAATAAAAGAATTTATTCATGTACTTTATGAAGTATTTAGGTTAATATCAAAACTAAGAATTTGCCCATTGTTTAGCGTGACTTTCTAGGTTGTGGTGAGATTAGGGGGACAGGATGTGATTGTGGGTGAGTGTGGTTAGACTGAATGAAGTGGAAAATCAAGGGAAAAAAAGAGGCCTGTTCTAGGTCTTACATCTCTGTGAAGAACCAAACACCTGTACAACCATCACTGGAGGGGAGAGGAAGCACAAAAAAGATGTTTGGATGACAACACGGTCTTCTTAGCACCCAGTTAGCACATGTAATAACAGCAGAACAGCCTTTTATTTTATTATACATAAAGTAGGAACAGGTGACACTTCTTTGTCCACTTCCATTAACTAAATGAAATATGACTCTCAGTGCTGCACCGCAGGCGTCTCGTGTTTCTGTTTACCTGCTTTTGTAGACACATGGGTTGGCCGCAGTAAAAATGATTCATGGCATTTATGTAACGCTGTCTGGCAGAACCTTGTTCTTTGTTTGTTGTTCTGTCGCCACTCAAGACCATACAGGCTCTTTTCAGATGGAAATCTCCATTTAAAAATATCTGGGTCCCTATTTTATATGGTTCGTTTTTATGAATGGTAACCAGGGTACAACCCTGCGTGGAGTCTTCCTTTGTTTGACTTCACCTGGTGATGCCGTTTGAGATGTCGACTTAATTATTTTATTATGGTGTGTGTGTGTGTGTGTGTGTGTATACCTGCGCAAGCTGGGGTCCATTTGAGCTTCATCCTGGATGAGTTCTGCCTCGCTCTGAGCGATCCTCATGGCCAACTCTCTGTCCCTCCTCTCCTGCTCAAACATGGTCTGTCTTTGAGACTCTTCCTCTCGCTCCAATGCCAGTTGCATCTCAAGTTCAGCCTGGAACAAACATACATTCCTACAAATCAATAATACACACAAAATCTCAACACCTTTGGCGTTTGCCACACCTGTGCCTTTTCAGTTCCAACTGGATGGTAACACAGAGACACAAGCATACAAATGGGTGCCGATGGTAATGACGACATATTTGAGTTCAGAGCATTGAACTGTGGTGGGTCAAAGAAGAATCCCAATGAGTTTGATACTATCCCTGTTAAAAAAAATAAAAGACTTTTGGATACTTTTGCTGGTGTCCTTTATCAAAACATACTAGACCAGCACCAAACCAGAACTAACCAGTAAAACCCAGCCTTGACTGCATTTAATAGTTTGATGGGCACAGTTTCTGCGCTGTCAAGCAGCTTCACAGTGTAAAAACAAGAAAGTAACAGAATCAATGATGTAAACTTCAAAAATGAGGCAAATCCGAAATTCTGCTATTAAGCAGCAGCAGCAAGGCAATTGTATAATTTTTTCAGCTCCAGTCAGTTCAGTGTTGGTTCAGTTCAGTTCAATAACTATGTAAATGTATCATGTAGGAACCAAGCTCATTCCGTGTACTCATTCAATGATGACAGTAGTGTCGTATTCAACTAACTCAGTTTCTTGTTTCATTCAGCGTTTCAATCACATTGGGCAAGGTTTTGACCAAGATCATGAATTAATGAATTTCATTCCACTCTAAAGTAGCTCTGCGGCAGACCATAGTGTTATTATTCAGCGCAATTCAGTTAAAATTTTGTTCTCATCTGATAATCAGCGCCGTCAAATCAATGACATTACTGAATATTGTGTTTTGTATTGTATTGTAATATTGTGTAGTGTTTTTTTAGACCCAACTATGTAAGCCAAATCAAAAGGTGGCAAGGAACCCAAAACTCCATCACGTGACAGAAATGTAGGGAAAAAAGCAAAACTTGAGAAACCAGGCTCAGTCGGGGGACCAGTTCTTCTCGGGCCTAAATGAACAGTTAGGGTACGTCATACTGGCATTAGGAGGGAAAGGTATTGATGATTCTTGTTGAAACAGGAAGTCGGGGCAGGACTTGTCCCTTTTCTTAAAATAGCCAGGAGCTTTTTGTTTACATCACAGCCTTGAAATATAATGTGCTACTTGCTAGTCAGAGGCAGGGGCAAGATGTTTTCAATCTGGAGAGCATTTGATTGGACAAAAATTGATATGCCCACGAGTGCTAGATGAAGAATATTTTGATCAGTTTTCCTAAACAAGAAAGTTCAGTTTAAAAGCATATACCTGCTAACACCTGATTTTGCTGACTTTTAGGAAGGTTGCGGCAGCTTTTTGGTCATAACATTTCTCTGTGCAATCACCATGATGCTGTTTAAGGCAGGCTACAGAATTCCCTCAATCTCCCCATCCGCTGACGTCTGGTACAGCTGAGGGAAGAGAGATTAGAGGGGCAGCCCTGCCCCAGACGCACTGTAACCCATCTATAGCACTGCCCACTGAAAGGATATTAAGTCATTACGCTCCTGCTGTGTGCTAAAGTCTGATTAGGTGTATAATCGAGGCTGTACCGCAGCCAGCCGGCTTGGGATTCTACGTCTAAACTGTGGTAAATGAAAAAGAATAAAAACAAATGAAATGAACAGCATGGTTTTAGATGTGTGAGGACAGTCTGGGACAGAGTCCAGCAGCGTGGTCCAAAAACATAGGTCAAAACAGAGCAAAGGAGTGATTGAAGAAAAAAGCTTAGATGGAACATTTTCACAGAGAAAACCTTGGACAGAAAAGAATGGTGCTGGCGCTATTCTGAGCAAGGCAGCTGAGGCTGAATACACAAATATGCAAAGACATATATAGAGAGGGAGGGTTACAGCAAACACTGGTAAACATGATAAATCTGAGCTATGAATCAAACTGCTAAAAGCAGGAGAGACTTGTTGGAAAACGGAGTTATGTATTATGTCCGAAAATAACCGTGATAAAGATTTTATAAACAGTGTGACAGCAGTCTTTGAGTGGATTGCAAATGTTTTCTTCTGCAAAGGTCTTAAATTTATTCAAGGACCCCAAGATATTTTTGAAGTTAACAGAAAATAATATATTTTCAAGCCAGTTGATAGAATCAACATTAATCAACACCACACACACCTTATATATATATATATATAATATAGGGGGAGATGAGAAAAGGAGAGAAAGAAGACATGAAACAACAAATTTAAATTTTTTTATATAACGCTGAAACATGAACTCATAAATAATACTAAAGTTGTGTTCATGGTTAACTAATGAGTTAACTAATGTTAACAAATGGAACTTTATTTTTAAAGTGTTACCAAAATGGCTCAGAAGGAATTAAATAGTTATCTTAAAGTATAGAAAAGAATAGTATACTATAGAACAGAATAGACATTAAAAAACATGCCTAAGAATAGAACCGAATCAGAATAAAATAGAGAACTGTAACATAAATGTCACAGTAACAGGTAATTTCTAGAATAGAATAGAAGAGTGTGAAGTGATGTGATGTGATGTGAAGTGAAGTGAAGTGAAGTGACGTGTGGCCAATTATGGTGACCCATACTCGGAATTAGTTTGCATTTATCCCATCCAAAGTGCACAGCAGCACAGCAGTGAACACACACACATTGTGAACACACACCCGGAGCAGTGGGCCGCCATTTATGCTGCGGCGCCCGGGGAGCAGTTGGGGGTTCGGTGCCTTGCTCAAGGGCACCTCAGTCATGGTATTGAAGGTGGGAGAGAGCGCTGCACATTCACTCCCCCCACCTACAATCCCTGCCGGTACGAGACTCGAACCCACAAACCTTTGGGTTACGAGTCCGACTCTAACCATTAGGCCACAACTTCCCCCAGGGGAATAGTGTTTTTTAAAATAAATAATAAGCTTTTAAATGAACAGTGTTAAAAAATGGCCATACCAGGATTACTGTATATATAATATATATATATATATAATAAATCGACAGGAGATGCCTCAGAACGAAAATAGAACCAGAAATAAGAAGTTTCATAACACAATTCAATAGAACATTGAATATAAAATGGGGTAGATTGAAAATAGATCAAACAGGATTTAGCCCTGGGATAGAATAGAATAGAATAGAATAGAAAGCAGCACAGAAGCCTGTGAAGAGTGTGCAACGGTTTTCGGGCAGCATGGGCACAAAGTGTCTCTGCAGGACGATTCATTCATTCACAGGGAGCAGCGCAAGGGAAGTCAGCCAAGCCCCCAAACACAGCATCACCATCAGAAAAGAGGGGACATAGGACTTTCACTCCGCAGACGCAGCATAATCCAGCCCCAGGAGACAGGCAGGGGCTGATGAATAAACCCACAGGCCGCTGTGGCAGCTCAATACAGTCATGATTATGCCTGCAGAACAGCCAGTCCTGGCCAGCTCTGAACATGCCAGCGTGAAACGGAGTGTGCATTTGGTTTTCCGAAGGAGTCAGCGGAGGAAAGGAATCAATACACAGAGGGAGCACTTAAACACATACACACCTGCATGACTCGCTCTTCCTCTTCTCTTTTCTTTCTCTCCTCTTCCTCTTGTTTCCTCTTCTGCTCCATCTCGGCTTTCCTGATGGGAGAGAGATTGAGGGTGGACCGTTAATGAGTTACACTAGCCTGCGGGGAATTATTCCTCCTGATCAATGACCCACAGGAAGGGACGTGAAAACACCCACAGGTGGATTCACAACTGTCACAAAGAGAAACATGGACTGCATCTAGTCTTTGTAGTTCAAGCGAGACCCTTCAATAGCAGCTGAAATTGAATAGTGTGGTCTGAGCATTGTTGGTGAGCGTCGTTACCTCTTTCATATTAAAAAAAACCTAATATTATATATCTAATATATATGATTATACATTCACAAACAGCCAACAAATCTGTGCATCTTTCTTTGTACTTTGTTGTTAATGGATTTGGGTACTGATATATGCAACTTTGCCAAACTGAAGACCTTGAAAATATGGAGCATTCTAAAACATAAGCAGAAGATGGGCATCGGACTGGTACCGTAATTATATATTTCAAGTGAAGTGTGCTGCCTCACCATAAAGGAGTGCATTTGCTTACAGTGGGTCCAAAGGCTCAGAGACACTGGTTTAATTTTTTTCTAATTTAAATTTACATTTATAATTTACACTTTTGCTTTAAAGAAAGCAACATTTGAGCTGAAATAGTTGAAATGTCATAGTAGAAGTAGCATCTGTTTTCTATATTAATATATTTTAAAATGCAATTTAGTCCTGTGATGGCAAAGTTATTCAGCAGCCATTACTCCAGTCTTCAGTGTTACCATTCTAAACTGCTGATTTGGTGCACAAGGAACATTTCTTTCTTATTATCGCAATGTTTGTGCTGCTTAATATTTCTGTGTAAACTGTGACTCTTTGATGAATAGAAAGTTCTGAACAGCATTTATTTGAAATCTTTGTAATAATATAAATGTCTTTACTGTCACTTTTGATCAATTTAATGTGTTCTTGTTGAATAAAATTATTTATCAAACAAAAAACACTTTTGAATGGTAATATCCTATTTTTATAACTAATTTTACAGGACATCATAATCCTAAAACTTTATTTCCAGTTGTAAATTGGATTTTAAATACCAGATTTTGTGACCAGATTTTCAAAGTTTTGGACCCTACTGTATATGAAACCCTCGATATTTAGTGAGAGCCATCAAAAGAATGAATGCAATTCTTAACATGTTATTTTGTAAAATGTCATAATTATTAATGTATGCAAATAAACTTTTAAAGGTTCGCTTCAAAAGCTAGTATTCTTACCTGGCCAGAAAACAAAGAAAATTATAATATTTTATAAGGGGCAGGTTCAAATTCATAATGGCACAGCAGACAGCATTCTTAAAAAGTTCTCCATACAGAGTGTGCAAAGAACTTAAGGCTAATCCAAACCTTTAGTTGTTGTTAATGTATGTTGACTGGAGTTGTACAGCAAAATGTTGGCTCCAATAAATGTATGAGGTAAAAGCAGGCCACACTGAATGATCTTCTCCATCACAGTAGACATGGGATCTGGGTCTTTATTAAGATTATAAGATATATTCTATACTGTACTGCCATACTATTATTATTAATATATTCTATACTATACCTATATTAATTCTTAAATATTTAATATTATTGTTACATGACATTATCATTAATAATGAATAATGAATAAATAACTTGTATAAATGGAGCAGCCAACTGGCTATAAAGCTATGTGGTAATCGCATTTACGTTACATAAAACTAAATTATGTAATTTAATAAAAAAGTTAAACAATTAAATCCAGATAATTTAGTAATCCATAAGAAAGGGCTCCAGGGTGGATGGGCCGCACCAAACAAAGTATGCAGTGGGATAAAAGTTGCTTTTGTTGCATCTACTTGTGTGGAACTGAATATTCTTTGACAAGACTATAAACATAGAAATATCATCATGGCCTGATTCGTGAAACGATGACAGATGCTGTCCATGACAGCAGGCTCTGGAGAATGCACAAGAGAGAGCAGGTCAAGCCGAACCCTCCAGTGATGTATTAATCTCTCTGCCAATCCCCTCCCACACCCTTTTTTTCAGCTCCTGTTCTTCTTTCAAACGCGCTGGGACTCTGACCTAATGTACGGTTCATCCGATTCGAAACTTGCGACGTGACTTACATGCGGCGGTCGTCTTCCTCCTGTTTGCGCAACTGCTCCTCTTCTTCGCTCTTCTTCCGCTCTCTCTCCATCTCCTCCTGGATGCGCTTGAGTCGCTCCGTCTCCTCCTGCTCCTGCTTCTTCTTCTGCATTGAGGAGAGGAGCTGCTCCGAGCGTTTCACCAGGCCCTCATACTCCTGCTCGATCTCCTTGCGGCTCATCACCGTAGACTGAGGGTAAAGTCAAAAAGAGAGTGTTAAAATGGATTCGATTTAAATTATTTGGGTTGTATATATTTTATGCATATTTTAGTTATAATGTCTGCTCTGCTTACATATGAATTAAATTTTACAGGGAAGTGTTTCAGACTCAGTGATTAAAACTGGTAACTCATCTCTTTGAGCTATTCATTAAAAGAACTGGCTCATAAGAGTCATTTGTTTCAGGAATCGGGCAACACTGGCCATGCTGTATGTTTGTCATTCGCTAAAAAGAAGAGGCTCTTAAGAGTCACTTGTTCAGACATGGTCATGTTGTGTGCTGAACTCAATAGAAATACAAGACCTGTGTGACTTCCTTTCTTCTGTGAAACACAAAATGAGAGCTTCAGTTTTCAATACAGTAAAAGTAAATGTTGATTTATACTGCCAAGCTCCAAAAGGGCAAAAAAAAAAAGCTCCATTAAAGTATCTTAAAAGTGTTCCACACATTTGACTTTACAACGACAGTGATTACTTAACCACACCCACAGCTTTCTAAGAGCGAGTCAGCTTGCTTACTGATGTGCATGATGATTTTGGAACTAATTCCGTAAAATGCTGTTTATCATTGTGCAAACAGAAAACATTTGTTTCAGGTTGTTATGATGAAATCTAAATATAATGGCACAATACGAGAAAATGGCGAAATTACAAGGGGAAATCTACACAAGCGTCAAGTCGTCAGAAAAGCGCTAATTAAACCATCACTTTCTAAAAATATCCACCATACTGCATTCTACTATTCATTTCTTTTGTGCAAATGTAGAGATGTATTGCTTTTGGACAATCATTAAAAATGTGCAAGTTTAGTTCATGCTGTCTACCACTCATTCAACACTTGTATTTACGCAATCCCAATATTTACCAAAAAAAGGGAGGCTTGTATGTCACCGATAGTTTAGTAAGTCTGACAAACAAAACTGAATAAAAAAAGACAGCACAGCAGTTTGCTAGGATTTTTGGGTTGTCAGTCATTTATCTGATGTGAGGTCAGTTAGCATGATACAGTACTAAGCCTTCTGAAGTCATAATGAAGGAGTGGATGCCCTCCTCTTTTGTTATATAATGAATAGGGAATAATTCAATTGGGAATTGTAGTTTTCTTAAATCCATTGCTTCTATTCTGGTATTAATGTTATATTCAATGTCTGTATTTGGTATATGACCAAGAGTCTGACCCATTCATTTAGCCCAGCTTCCAGAGAATAAAAGATGCAATTGTTTGTAATTAATTCATTTGATTCATCATGCAGTCAAATGAATCAAGAGTTCTAGAGTGTGATGTTTTGTTTTATTTGTTATCTCAACTCATTTTCTATGGCTTTTGAAAGTGTGGAGAACTCTGACTTCAGTAAACTTTTAACTTGACTCTTAAAAGTTCTTCACTGAAACGTATTTGACTTATGGGGTAAAACTGTGTTCCCTAACAATACAATAGTTTTTTGTGAAGAACAAATTGTTCCTGTTACTCACCAAAAGTGTTGTCACTTGAGCTTGTTTGCAACTAAATAATAATGCTGTTGGACATGTCAAGGCAGGTTTGACATCACCGATGGCAAACACCATTGATTTCCATATGTATTTAAAAACATGACAGCAAATGAGATTTTCAAAGTGAGGGGAAGATTTTCAGTGAATAACATCTTCAGTTTGATCTGTTGGTTATTGTTTACCACGAGAGGTCTTAGTGTTTGTCAGTTGTATATTTGACTTATTTTTATACTGTATACTTTTTAAAGCTTGACAGCATAAATCACTATCCACTTTTGTTGTATGGAAAACAGAAGCTTGCACATTCTGCCTAAATATCTCCTTTTGTAATAATAAGAGGCTGGAATGATATTAGGGTGAGTAAATGATGACATATGATGACAGGACAGGCCACTTGGTTGAACTCTACAGTAGCTTCTTTAAAAAGCTTTTCTTCTGGTGCTTCATTAAACAAATTTGAACAAGGGTTTCACAAGAAAGTGGCAGCAACTCAGTGGTTACTCATCAGCTCGGCGACAGCGGTGACGCTGGGCCACATTCACCGCAGTTGTTTTAATATCCTGCAGATATTCATTAAACCTGGATGTGGATTTTGTGCCATCTGGCAGAGCACCAGAGGTGCCTGGAGGGGTGCAAGCATTGTGAATGATCATTGTACTGCAGAGGGGTGGGGACTCAATGACAAGGTCCGTCTCACCCCCTAACGCTAGATGAGTTCGCGCTAGTGTGTTGAATGACAGCCATTGATAGAACAATCTACGTTATTAGCCAGGGAGGCCACAGCAATCTCCAGTCCAGATGGTAAGGTAATAGGAGGCATTGCCAATCAAAAACCACATGCTAATCAAAACGTGCTATGCTAATAACAAAGAGGGCTATCATGGGTGCAGAAGTGCAGAGCGCATCTCATTTAAAGGGAGGAACAGAATGTTCAGGTAGAAAAGTTTCAGCTCTGGTGCCAGCTATCTATCAGGGAGAGGGTGCAATGTCTCTCGAGCTCCCTGTCAATAATGCACTCCGAGTCTGACAGATGAGGTTGGGCTCCATGTAGAGAATACAACAATGCATATACTGCATTCAATCAGCCAAAGCAGAAAGTTCGGAGGAAGGCAAGAAATCAACACTAGAAACGTCATAATGCGGCAAAGCTTTGAAAATCGACTTGACAGCATGTGGTGCGAATGTCAATGATGATCTGCAGACAGAAATCTCATTGTCGACTGTCGATTTGCATACTTTGTATTTATTTACTCTGCTGTTGAGTGCTAGATTTTCTGCTGAATGAGATGAAACACTTCTGTTCTCTTTCTTTGAGCCCTAAGAACTTAAGAAGAGAGACACTTGAAGCTGGCAGACAATTCTAGCCACAGCTTTAGACCGCCTTCATCAGGACATGGAAAAACACACACCTGTTGAAATATGCATGGAAACCGATACACGACAGCAGACTAAGAAAAGAGCTACACCATGTAACATCATTGTGCTTTGTGAGCTGAAGGAGGTGAAAAGGGGTTTGACGACCTTGGGCGGTTTTCCAGTGGAAAACCTCACCTTGATTTTGGTCATGAGGGCGTCGGTGGAGGCGGCCAGTTCCTCAACCTGTTTGCTCACTTCTTGTTTTCCCTCTTTGAGTCCAATCACAGCTTCATTGAATTTCTCCATCCTCTTCCTCAAATTTTTCACCTTCATCATGCCATCAATGCTGCCATGAGAAAAGAGAATAGGGTCTATTAGTTTATTCAAAAATACATATTTTGTACACCTCTTCAATGTTCTTCTATATTAGATCTCATTTTGATATTTTGGGTCATTTTGGGAAACATAAAATAAAAACTAAATATCAAGTTTTTTTTATTATTACGTAGTTTAGTATATGATACTAAGGAATACTGACTTTAAAGATTTTTATCTGTCCAGACAAATTAATTATAGGTAGGACACTGGAAATCTGGCAATTAGGTGTTTTAGTAATGAAAATTATCTACATAAAAAGAATTTAGCTCAAACTTGATTTTTACTCCTATTTTGAAGTTACTGTACTCTGCCTTTGCATTGTCGGCAAATAGTGAGAAGTCACGCCAAGGAAAAAGGCAGTAACAGCCACATTATATACAATATTTGATTGCTGATCACCATTTACAAAATCATTAGAAACACCTGTATAAAATCTAGTGATCACGGGCTGTCTCGTAGGCTATAACATACAGTAATGTGACTGTATTATTTTTTTTTTCTGATCGTAACAATCAGATAAAAAGTTAAACGTGAGTGGATACCGTTTTGCAACCAATTTATTTGCAATGTTCACTAACATTAAAGAATGCAAGACATATTTAACCTATTGCTTTTACATCAAATTGAATGAAAATAGCCTAACTAAAAGAACGACTTGTGGATTGATGTGAACACCAACAAGTAGGAATAATTGCTTGTGGATTAAACATCTCTGATGACGTTCATTGCCATGGATTTTATCGGGTTACAAGAAAAGGTAGGATATGGATTTAATTGCGAAATCTACTGATTTTATGTGATCATGCTATGCTGTCACGGCGTTCAAGTCCACGCGCGTGCAAAAGTGGGCAGCCCCAGACTGACATGCTGGCACTAAGAATAAAGAATAATCTGCATTATAAAAAGAAAGAAAAAGTTTAAAGATTATTTACGATTAATTATTGCAGCCAAGTTATCTAGTCTTTGCTTGTTTACAGTGTTTTGTTATATGGAGCAGTTTGGTAGATCGCGATCTGTCTGCAATTTTTTGGACAAATGAATTAGATAGATGTATGAAATAACACAAGCTACACTGTAATTTAAATGCGGCAGACTTTAATGGACAGTAAAACAAAGGCAGATTCCCGTATACTCCAGGCCAGCATAGTAACTTCATATTGACGCACGGCTAAACAAAGGCAGAACACTGAAACTCAATCTGAGCGTTCTAAAGCAAAGTCAAAGAGCAGTAACTGGAGTTATACAGTGTTCTGCCTTGTTTTCTCCTGAGCTTTTCGAAGTTACTGTTAAGATAACCCATTATGTTCTCAGAAAAAAAACAACGGAATTGACTCAAGATACTTATCCACATGATAAAGGAGGTCTTGAATGTCTCAAAAATATCAACAACTCATTTTTCAACCAAAAACGAAGTTACGGTCTTTTGCCTTTGCACAACAGAATAGTTCACCCAAAAATGAAAATGTGCTGAAAATTTCCTCAGCCTCAGACCATCCAAAATGTAGATGAGTTTGTTTCTTCACTGGAACAGATTTGGAGAAATTTAGCGTTGCATCACTTGCTCACCAGTGGTTCCTCTGCAGTGAATGGGTGCCGTCAGAATGAGACCAAACAGCAGATAAAAACATCACAATAATCCACAAATAATCTACAACACTCCCAGGTTTTTTTTTTTTTTTTTTTTTTTTTTTTTTTTTTTTTTTTTTTTTTTTTTTTTTTTTCTTTTTTTTTTCTTTAAATTCCATCTGTTAAGTGTGTAAAGCTGTGTGTTTGCAATAAAACAAATCTATCATTAAGGATTTATAACGAGTCCATAATATCCCTTCCTGCAGTGAAAATCTGTATCCCCTGTTGTCCTCTCGCATTAAAATCCCCCAACATATTCAGACGAGATGATTGAGACTATACTTTTTCACTAGAGGAAGCGTTATTATGGATTACAGTTTGAAGATAAAAACATAGTAATGAAGGATTTGCTACATAGCTTTTCACGTCACAAGACATTAACTGATAGACTGGATTAAAGTAATGCATTTATTAGCTGTTTGGACTCTCATTCTGATGGCACCCAATCACTGCAGAGGATCCACTGCTGAGCAAGTGATGTAATACTACATTTCCCCAAATCGGTTTCGATAAAGAAACAGAAACTCATCTATTCATCTTGGATGGCCTGAGGGCGAGTAAACTTTCAGCAAATGTTCATTTTTGCATTAACTGTTCCTTTAAGATTGTTTCAAGATAGTAAAAAATTTCAATTTTTCTTGGGGAAAAAAAAGCTTTTCAAAACCATATGAAGCAAACATGAATACATATTGCAAGACAATTTCAACTAGATTTTTAAAAGATTTGTCCAATAAACAATTCAGATATTTCACTGACAGCTTTCCAAAAACACCAAATAGATGCTAACAACACAGAGACACCACACTGACATAAGTGTTGGAAAACAGATCCTCACACTGAGCTTGCAATGCATGAGAAATCACGGTCACTAATAGAGGCATGCTGGTGTGTGTGTGTGTACATACCGAGGCTTGTGTCTTCTTTTGCATAGCCACATGCGAACAGTCTTCTGAATCTTGATGCAGGCACTGGCCCTGAAGCTCATTTTGTTCCTCACTGTGCCAAGTAAAAGAAAGAGGAAGAAGATGTAACACTGTAAAGGTGAATGGGAGGGCGTGGGATGCTTCTAATTGCTTTTTTGAAAGGCAGTTTCTGTGGTTATGAAGGGTGACGTACATTTAATAACTGACAGTGTGCACCACTGGACCTTTTTCCAGCGGCTGCACACCAGCCACTTATTGACCCGCTTTACAAGCTCGGCCAGGTGCTCTGGATCAGACTTCATGATCTGGTCAAACTCTGCAAACTGAGGCAAACACAGACACACATTGAGATTTATATAGCTGAATTTATGAGGTTCCCATGTGTGCCAGCTTAATGAAACAGTATAGCAGTTTTAACAGTCTTGTATTATTCCAACCCTCATGAGAAATATCATAAGAAATTATTACCTTCCCAGGGCGGAAGAAAACCCTGGTCAAGCCAAACTTGTAATCATTCTTGTTGAGGCCAAGTGCTTTAAACAGAGCCTGCAGAAGGAGACAATACAATCAAGACAGCAGAATGCGTACTTTATTAAATGCCTATCAGAGATCAATAAGAATGGCATGATGGCCTCAGGCCAGTGCTTACACTCTTCTGTTTCAATGATGTTACATTTGATGTTTTCATGCCTTGGAAACTTAAACATTTGGTTTTCTGTGCAGTTTTTAACATTATTGCAAGAGTGACTTGTGAGTTAGAATCAGAATGATTTGAAAACAAACAAGTCAGTAATGTTTTCCGACTTCTGCCACTTTGCAGCTGAAGTGTTTATGAAGTTTGTAGCTGTTAAAGAGTTACATTATAGTGGAAAAATTTCCAGCTGGTATTGCAAATGAAAAACACAAATAGTTGTAAACCGTTTTAAAATGACATTTATAAAGCAAATATGTTCCTAAAATATGCTAACCCAAACTAAAGGCCTGATTTTTCATTATCTAAATAACACATTTCTAAGAATTAGAAAATAGACTTTTAAAAGACTTTTCCTTTCCAATGAGCCAGTAAATAATTCATATTCGTCACTGAGAGCTCAGAAATACCAAATAGATGCAAAAACACCATGACCACACTGTAACCGATGTTTAGTAATGGGCACTGTAGTAATGTTTTGCAACTTATACCACTTTCCAGCAAAAGTGTTTATGAAGATTATAGCTGTCAAAGAGTTACATTATAGAGGTAAAGATTTCCAGCTGTTGTTGCAAATGAAAAACAAATTGTTGCAAACAGGGGAAAAACAACATTTAAAGTAAAAATATAAATACATTTTCGGACATAAAAAATGCTCCTAAAATATGTGAAAATCCAAAATAAAGGCCTGACAGGAATTTAAAAAAAAAAAACTATTGTTAAACCTTAATTATACTCTAGACATTGCATTACAAGCATGATGCAATCATCAGAATAAAGAAGTAATTTTCAATAACTGCAATCAATCATTAAATTGCAGCCTGCTCATATACTGTATTAGTGTAGGATATAATTGTACATTTTATGATTAAGTAAATACTTTATATTTAACCACGGGTGTATGATTAAAATGCAATTTGACTTTCAAATGCATCTGTAACTACCGATGATAAACCACTATCATTTATCATGGAAATCAATGAGGGATTACTCTGTGTGTGCTTTGGCACATGGATATGAAAGGTCATATAGCCTTTTCTAAAAAAATAATCCAGCTAGCCATCATCTATCATACTAATCCTAATTATATACACAAGAACATCATGTGAATAACAATAAGAATAGAAAGAGCTATTCATTTTAGATGCAAATCAAGATCAAAAACAATAGAGGTTTACTTTGCAAAAGAGTCGAGGATCAAGCCTTGTGAGCTTGTTGGGCATGTACTGCTTGTACATGTTGTAAAGCTCGTGAAACGGAGCTCTGGAGGGGAAGCCACCCTGCATCAGGTCCAGCACTGATACCATGCCTGAGAGGAGAAGAGAAGTACAGATCATGTAGCCGGTGAAGATACAGGATTTATTGCATTACAGGCCAGAGCTGAAGCATGAACCAAGTTTAAAGGGAGATTCAACATCTTATTCTTTGTAATGTGCACTCAACCTGTAACTGAACACTATGTGTGCTTGCCTTTATCAACAAAACTCACAGAATGAGTTTATAGGAGTATAAACTAGGACACTTAGTACTTACTTGCTACTAGGCGAATACTGTAGTTGATGAGTCTACATTTATCTCATGTGGTGCACGACTAGTCAACGAAGGTCTAAAGTATCGAACTAATTGGCAAATCGACATACCAGTGCAGCTCCTAGGATATACTTTTCTTATATCTCTTGCCTGAAAGTTTATTTCTAAAACTTTGCTAACAGCCTATAAAAAGCAATAACAGCAACCTTCAAAAACTCTTGTGGTAACACCACCTCCAAAACATAATGAAAAATCAGTGGAGCTCACATTTAATATGGCCACACCATAGGCAATATCGGGATTTGTTTTAAAACGGAGCTTGCAACTGATGAGTGCTGTATATTTGTGACAGGTTTTCTTAAATTGAAATATTTGAAGCATTACCACACCAGTGCTTGTGACGAATGGGGAACTTTAAAAAAATCCCTATAAAATTGTATACATACCCGAGCACTGTAGCTGAGAAAGAATCTGAGCTCCTTCAAACTGGTGGCTCACCATCTTCAGATTAGGCTTGACACAACGGATAAAACTAGAGCCCTTTACAACACAAAACCTGAGAACTATTCTATTTTATTTATAGTTAAATAATACTAGTGTTACGTTTTTTTTTTTTTTTTTTTTTTTTTATAAGTTATATATATATATATTATATATATAATATATATATATATTATGTATTATAGTCAGCATGACAAGACTTTGAATTTTTTTCCCTTCTTTCTTTTCATTTTTTTTCTAAAAAATAAAAAAAAAACACATAAAGATGGTTTAGGATCTGGTTACATGGGACCCTTTTCACTATGGCAGGATGAAAACAGAAAATAACTACAGCAGGATACAATTTAGAGAGTACACGTCAATGTTTTTTGTTTCAGAAGTAAGTTTAAAAAAATATATCATTATTAGTTTAATGTATTTTTCTAGCAGTTTTTTAGGCTCACCAAAGCTCCATTTACTTGAAGTGTAATGAAGTAAAACAGTAATAATGGAAATATTATTACAATTTAAAATAAGTTTTTTTTATTTTAATACATTTTAAAATATAATTAATTCCTGTGATGCAAAGCTAAATTTCAGCGGTAACTCCATCTGCCGTTCATTGACCGTCAGAAAGTATTCTAATATGTGACCCTGGAACACAAAACCAGTCATAAGCACGGGTATATTTGTAGCAATAGCCAAAAAACCATTGTATGGATGTTCCATGTATATCATGTTCCATGAATATATTTTGTAAAATTCTTAACGTAAATATATCAAAACTTAATTATTGATTAGTAACATGCATTGCTAAGAACTTCATTTGGACAACTTTAAAAGGTGATTTTCTCAATATTTAGATATTTTTTTTTGCACCCTCAGATTCGATGCATAGTTGTATCTAGGCCAAATATGTCCTCCTAAAACAAACCTACATCAACGGGGAAGGCTTCTTGATTGGTTCAGCGATGTATAAATCCCAATTCAAAAAATTGGCCCTTATGATGGTTTGTGGTTCCAGGGTCAATTAGATGCTTTGGTGTCAAGAAATGTTCCACATTATTGTCAAGTGAAAAGAGTGTGCTGCTTCTTAACATCTTGGAACCCGTGATACTTTTTTCAGGATTCTTTGCTGAATAGAAGTTCAAAAGAACAGCATTTCTTTGAAATAGAAACCTTGTGTAAGATAAATAAATGTCTTTACTGTCACTTTAAATCAATTTAATGCATACTTGCGGAATAATTTTTGATTTCCTTTAATCTTACTGAACCAAATGTTTAACGTTAGTGTAATGAAAAGACAATGATTTTCGGCAAGCAGCAAAATAAAAAAAAAAAAATGTAAAAAAAAAAAACACTCTTGTGTTTCTACGAAATTGAAAAAGAGGAAGAAAATAATAAATTGCAACAATCAAAAGAGACAAAGATGTCAAATTTACAGCCACTTGCTTAGCAGCTGTATTTTAAAAATAAATAAATAAATAAAAATTAATGACAACAGCATTGACTTTTTTTGTTTGTTATTAAATACCAGGATAATATATCTTAAGGTGTTAAATATAGGCATTAATTCATTTAACAAAATAAAATATAAAAAACAATAGCTAGATTTACTTTTTTGCATCATTGCACAGTCTGTGAAAAGGGATCAATTACAGCATATTCTGGCCAAGAATGGCCAACTTAGACAGCCTGACATGCAAAGCAAACAAGCATATTTTGTTCATTTTAATGTGTCATTTACTAGTGCCATAAATCAGCAACTGTCACGTTGCATCATTTGCTGTGCCGCCTGGTTTGCGGCATGCATTAGACACACTCGGTAATAACCAAAACAAGTGGCCAGCGTTTTTAAAATGAGTAAATAACCCATTACTCACTGTACTGCGTAGCTTTTCCAGTAGAAGGTTCAGTTGGGTCTATGAAAGTTAATCAGAAATGAAATGTGAGAGTGAGTACTGTACATTTTAATTAAGAGTATCTTTTCGTAAAAAAAAAAAAATCAGTTTGCACACAGTTGTAGAATTGTGCTGCCATGCAAATGGTATCACACATTTTGACACACACAGGAAGTTACAGTCATACATTATGCCGGTATTAGTCCAACTGTGAAGATCTTTTCTACAAATTCAGTATATAATGGTGACATAAATGGCATGGTGATGTGTTTACAGTGAAGGTTCTCTTAATGTATAAATTCCATGTGTATGATTTCATGACAAACAACTACAACAGAGACCAAAAATGTGGCAGCCACACTGGCACAAAGACATGGCAATGGACCAAGTGGGTGAAAGAGGTTTGAAGAAAAGGGTGGGAGAAAACTAAGATCTGCATTTGTTTATGAGGTTGCAGGTTACCCTGTGGTGCCGGCACTGAATATTTCAGCCAGGCTTACCCTACAAAAGCTTCAGTTTTTTCACTTTTTTTCCTTGTTTCTCTTTACATATTTATTTCAGCCCCAGAACTTTTCACAGGGAAAGGCTGAAGAAACAGGAGAAGGTCTAAGAGAGGAAGACGGAGAAAGGGCAAATGTTAGAAGGAAAGGAATTAGATCACCAGGTAAAAGGTAAAACGTCTCTCACAAAACTACCAAGAGGATCAAAAAGAAAACAACTTGATGAATAGCAAGCCCCACAAAACAAAATCTAAAGCGGTCTAAAGACAAACATTTGAGGAACTCCTAATCTGAGGAAAGCCTGTAGTTTTGAGGCCTTAATTTTTTTTTTGTCCTATCTTCAGGCCTGTTAACAACTTTGACAAAATGTGTTACCTGACTATCAGGAGAATAGTAATGTAAAGCTAAAGGACAGATTCACCTTGAATTTGTTTCCCACACTGATAAAGCTGAGTTTGCCAGCCTTCTGCTTTGAGTCCTTGGAATTGGAGTTGTTCTCAAAGAGATCCCGGACAAACTTGTCCTTCGACTCGCACACCAGGCTCTCCAAAGACATGTGGAGGGCGTCATTATTCTTCTCTACAAACTGGGTCTGCTCACACACATACACCATATACACACAAAACCCACAGGGCACAGAAATAAACACAAAGTCAACCTCACAAAAAAACCAACAACTTTACCAAAGGGATTCCCCCAAGGCCCCAATTGTTTTTACAGTGTGGCAGAAATTAATTAACTTATGTCAAACATTGTCACGTTACAGAACTAAAACAATAAGACTGTTTCCATACAAAAAGGGATTCAGAATGAACTAAGTGAATTGGGACCTTACAGTCTCATAGCACACGGCGCCAGCAAAATGTCTTATGATGAAGCCTTCATCATCTCTCAAATTCCGGTGGATTGTAAGCTTTGACTTCCTGGGCACCTGAAAAACCAACACACACAAAATTAAACTTTCAGCAAAACCCATCTTTGCAGCTGTATTTTTACTACTTCCTTCATATTTGGGTCTTGACATTGATTGGACTGTCAGGGTGAATCACATTAAAAACTACCAAGAAATGCCCTGGTCATATTTAACCCCATAAATCAAAAGAAATAAAGTAGCAAACACAATTTTACATAAAGAAAATGTAGCCTAATTATGCATTGTGCCATTGTATTTTCAAGCACATTAAGTTTCAGTAGCCTAATGTAATGCCAAAAAACATACACTATGCATATTCGTAGTTTATATTTAGTTTAATGTATTATTTAATTTTAGCATAAGACATGTTTGTTGTAATAAGCCACATGGAAATATTGATGGCGGAAGATGCCTCACTTAAAGGGATAGTTCACCTTCAGTTGCTGGTCCCCACTGACTTCCATAGTATGAAGAAAAGAAAAAAAAAACACTATGCAAGTCAATGGGGACCAGCAACTGAAGGTGAACTATCCCTTTAAGGTGTGAATTTATTGTTAAACTGTAACATATTTGGAAACAACATTAGTATGGATAACAGGATAATGATGCTTCATCCAATATATTCTTTAGGGAAATTAATGGAAATAATTGCTAATTTAATTCTTATAACACAAAATAAAAAATCAGGAAAAAAGGCCATCTTTCCCCACTGTGGTAAGATGACTCCCTATCCAGGGCAAAAGATATCCCCCTACGTTTTTTAAAACACATATTTTTATGATTTTTTTAAGTGTCAGTAACGTGAAATACTAAATTAAACATTCTGTAACATTCAAGTAAATGTATGCATTTTGACAATTTAGTGTAACAATTTACTCATGCCAAATCAGATGAATCCAGACAAAAAGATACATCTGAATCACTGTATATTTTTTGAATAAAGGCCTATGTATTCAATCAGCCTATAGGTTATGATGGCATAAATGAGGATGTATGTCAAAAAAAATTATTAAACAATGACGTATACTCCAAGGGTCTATCTTTAAATTTTCACTTTTTTTCACTATTTATATTATATATATTACAGTATTATATTATATATATATATATATATTATAATAAAATACAACAGCAGGTGCATCTCAATAAATTAGAATGTCGTTGGAAAAGTTCATTTATTTCAGTAATCAACTCAAATTGTGAAACTCGTGTAAATAAATTCAATGCACACAGACTGAAGTTGTTGAAGTCTTTGGTTCTTTTAATTGTGATGTTTTTGGCTCACATTTAACAAAAACCCACAATTCACTATCTCAACAAATTAGAATATGGTGGCATGCCAATCAGCTAATCAACTAAAAACGCCTGCAAAGGTTTCCTGAGCCCTCAAAATGATCTCTCAGTTTGTTCACTAGGCTACACAATCATGGGGAAGACTGTTGATCTGACAGTTGTTCAGAAGACAATCATTGACATCCTTCACAAGGGGGGTAAGCCACAAACATTCATTGCCAAAGAAGCTGGATATTCACAGAGTGCTGTATCCAAGCATACTAACAGAAAGTTGAGTGGAAGGAAAACGTGTGGAAGAAAAAAATGCACAACCAACCAAGAGAACCACAACCTTATGAGGATTGTCAAGCAAAATCAAATCAAGAATTTGAGTGAACTTCACAATGAATGGACTGAGGCTGGGGTCAATGCATCAAGAGCAACCACACACAGACGTGTCAAGGAATTTGGATACAGTTGTCGTATTCCTCTTGTTAAGCCACTCCTGACCACAGACAACGCCAGAGGGGTCTTACCTGGGCTAAGGAGAAGAAGAAAAACTGGTGAAGCACTTTGGGACCCAGTTGGTCCAAAAAAAAACAAAAACGTCCGATTTTCAGATGAGAGCAAGTTTTGTATTTCATTTGGAACCAAGGTCCTAGAGTCTGGAGGAAGGGAGAAGCTCATAGCCCAAGTTGCTTAAAGTCCAGTATTAAGTTTCCACAGTCAGTGATGATTTAGGCTGCCATGTCATCTGCTGGTGTTGGTCCAATGTGTTTTTTGAAAACCAACGTCACTGCACCCCGTTTACCAAGAAATGTTGGAGCACGTCATGCTTCCTTCTGCTGACCAGCTTTTTGAAGATGCTGACTTCATTTTCAAGCAGGATTTGGCACCTGCCCACACTGCCAAAAGTGTTAAATGACCATGGTGTTGGTGTGCTTGGTGTTGGCCAGCAAACTCACCAGACCTGAAAACCATAGAGAATCTGTGGGGTATTGTCTAGAGGAAAATGAGAAACAAGAGACTAAAAAAATGCAGATGAGCTGAATGCTACTGTCAAAGAAACCTGGGCTTCCGTACCCCCTCAGCAGTGCCACAAACTGATCTTTCTCCATGCCACGCCGAATTGAGGCAGGAATTAAAGCAAAAGGAGCCCCTAACAAGTATTGAGTAAATGTACAGTAAATTAACATACTTTCCAGAAGGCCAATTCACTAAAAATGTTTTTTTTATTGGTTTATTGGTTATTACTTAATTTGTGCGATAGGGAATTGGTGGGTTTTGTTAAATGTGAGCAAAAATCATCACAATTAAAAGAAACAACGACTTAAACTACTTCAGTCTGTGTGCATTTGATTTATTTAATACACGAGTTTTACAATTTGTGTTGAATTACTGAAATACATGAACTTTTCCATGACATTCTAATTATTGAGATGCACCTGTATATTTTAATATTCTCTATTACTATAATATATATATTAACAATACAAATCTAAATTAATTACTTTGCTTCAAAAGAGCATAACTATTAAATAAATGTGCTGAGATGAGATTCAGTGACATCTACAGTCAGGAGGAATATTAAAGGTGGGGGGGGGGGATCTTACTCCATCTTCCTCTTAACAATATTAGGCTACTCTTTAACAATCTTAAGTATGTACATGTTGACACTGAAGGTCAGATGAAAATGCAGAAAGTGAAAAAACTGACCTGTGGTCCAGAATGAAGGATAAACTATTAACTACTGAGGGGCTATATGAAACTATCCTGCAGGCTGGTGGTTTGTTTTTTTTCTTTACTCTAATGTATTGGCTGTTGGAATGAACCAAACCATATCTTACAGTGAGACGGAAGTGATCTTTGTGCTTGCTGTGAACCGCCTCTGCAAAGTGCTGATCACTGGGCTGGGGAAGACGGTTCTCCTCATCCAGAATATCCAAGATACCCACCAGCTTTGCCTCAACCAGATCTGCAAAGCAGTAAAGTCACAGAGAGAAGTTTGGGACTGACGACAGAAACTTTTCATGTGAATGAATTCGAGTTGAATAGTAAATTAATATATTCAATCCCCCCGCCGAAGGTATTACCCAAAGTGAAGTAGAACTCAGCAAGTTTAATGGACGAATGCAAATTCTGTAGGCACACATGGACCTATTTGCCAATCAGTGCGAAGGCATCCGTCATATGCATAATTCATCAGAGACATGCGCAGGTGAGAGAGGTGCGGATGCAAGCGCAGTCATGTATTTGCATGAGCAGACACCCGAGTATAATTGTGAGGTGAATGATGAAAAGACATGCAGGGAAAGGACCTATGCGTCCATTTGGAAGTCACAAGGACATGTGTTGCATCACTATCGAGAGAATTAGGAAAAGCAGAGCTGGCAAAAGGAAAGTGAGTTTTTCCCTTTGGAAAAGAAGTGACATCTGCGATCTGCAAGGGTTTTTGTGCCTGCTTTTTGCGCCGCATCAGACGTGAGATGTTATGTTAAGCCACCTGCATACTGTGCAAACTCACACAAGCCGCTCACACAAACAAAAAAAAGAGGTGGTTTCTTTTGCAATACATACGAGGAAGATCTTCAATAAGTCGTTAAGGGTTAAAATACTGACCGACTAAAAAGGTAAAAGACATTGGTTCTGATACCTCCAGACAGCACTGTTCGGTCTGGTGATGGTATTTGCATTCAGTGAACCCGGTGAAGATTTCACTGTGTGTCCTGAGATTGAACTGACTTTCTGTTTCTGACAGGGTGATTTGGGTCAGACTGCACTGCTCAAGTGATCACCCTTAAAGCCGGCATCAAAAAACTAAAACAGTGCGAGCTCTTCATCTTATCTCCTAAACCCTCTCCAGAGAGCTCAATAGAGGTTTCTCCCAGGATTCATTCCTGTGTTATCTCAGGCACCCAGCATGGATTTCTGCTGGAATATTCATCTTCGGCATGATTTGTCCAGACAGCAACAGACATGGCGATGTATACAAATAACTATGTTTTGTCATCTGGGAACAGTTTTTTTGACCTTTGAAGGTCAGAATTTGAGAAGAAATTACATTTGTGCTGTAGCACATTGGGTTTAGAGACCATAGCATTTCTACGTGCGGAGGACTTCATTATATTTAAGTTGGCGTCAATGGACCATAGTGCATCCTGTAATGAATGGAATGGAGGAAGGACATTGTTATTCACAGCCAAAGGGACACTGACCTATGCAGTCCTGATTATCAACATAATGAACTTCATTCACTCCCAGGCCTTCTTTCTGATACAGCTCTTGCTCCTGGGGAGAAAAAAAAACAAACAACACAAGATAAAAGTGCATCGTTTTTGCTGAAAGTGGGAAAATGCTTAACTTAATCTGCTGGAACAAGAACGTCTCAAAAGAAGTCAAACTGGAATCATTAAATCGGAACAGTTGTGTGCTTGCAAAGAAAAAAGAATACAGATGAAATGGCTTCATGCGTCAGTTTTAAGAAGGGCGTAGTTATGATTCACTGATCAATACTAAAAATCCCAATAACACTGATGACTCACCTCTTTCAGTATGCGTTCATTAAAAAACTGCTGCAGCTTTTCGTTACAATAGTTGATGCAGAACTGCTCGAAGCTGTTGTGCTCAAAATACTCTGAACAGGAATATAAAAAAAGCATTCTGTGATTCATGCTCTAGGTATATCTCTAAAAGCATTTAAGAGTTACACTATTTCAGAGAGACCGTTAGTGAGAGCTAACTATCATTAATCCTACTGCATATTCGTAACCTTATTTCTGCATAAGACAAGCTAATAGCTAATGAATCACTTCGTCTGTTATATTCAATGACTCATATCCCATACCAAGTTTATTTTAAAGTTTAGCATTAATGGAATATTCCAGGTTAGATACAAGTTAACCTCTATTAATAGACAGCATCTGCTGCTGTCAATTACCATGGTAAATAATTTCAGTTTGTAAAAACCCCAAAAAAATTACAGTTAGGCACTTGAAATGGAAATATGCTTACTCCAGAGGACAGCTTACGGATTGCATGCTTCCTCATTGCGATTAATGAAAGTGTGTTTTATTAGCTCTTTTTAATATATTATTATTATCTTTCGACCTGAAAGTGCCTTCGTCTTTTTTTATCTTGATTATTTTCAATCATTTTTGACAAATAATTTTGACATCTTGAAATACTATTTTTTTCAAGAACTTCCCGCAAGTCCAAATCCAGAAAGAGCTCCGTATTTACATTAAATGTCCACAACATATGTAATTTAGAGACTAATCCTTACATCATTTCAAACAAGAATTATTCCAACTTAGAACTAGGTTGTTCTTTCCTCTGCCTCTCGTTTTGCGATGTTTGAAAAAACAAAACCCCACTTTACACGCCCCCCTTGTGCTGAAATCAGTGTTAAGGAAATGTGACCACACTGCGATACACACAGCCTTCCCAAAGCCAGCGATGTCCAGCACGCGATGAGTTTGGCGGCGTCTCAAAGGGGACGCATGGTTGACCGTTTGCCCACCTGATAACGAGCCGGGTTGTAAATGGGTTGGCGCGGGGCATCGCGGGATTGTGGCCTGTTCACCTCAGAGGCACCCTGGAGAGGAGCAAGTGGACCAGGAGGAGTCAACAATCTGGGCAGGCCTTTTGCTAATGCCGCCTATCAATACATGTCATTCTGTTTTCCTTCGTCACTTGCACCTCTTAGACAGTTGCTGTTTTAACCCTCCAAGCAAAATGTGTAAAGAAACACTTAGGGGAAAGCACGCAGAACGCCAACGAGAAAAGAATGGAGGCCAAAGGTAATTTATTTTCTCTCCTTCCATTATGTGCAAATGCTCACAAGGCTGCTGAAAAAAACTGCTATTACTTTATTTGACGGACAATAGAGGGTCTACAGTTAGACAGAAGAAAAACTAATATAATAAAGTGCTACAGACTAATTTAAACATAGTTGAAATTGTTTGGCAATGCTGTAAAAGAGATTTTCCTTAGGGGGGGTGGGGGGTGGGCTTGGAGTTCTGGGACGACGGAAGCGGACAATTTTGCTCTGCAGAGTGCTGAAAGAAAGTTCTTGTTTTTTTTTTTCTTCCAAAACTGACAGTTACACGAGTCCCCCAAAGACCACTATTCCTAAAACTATGCAAGAAAATATGTTTATGGCATGCAAATAACTGGGTCTAAACGGCCTAGACTACTTTTAATACAAAAACATCCTTCATGCCAACATCCTCCTTTTCTGCTTTGTTGTTCATCAAGTGTATAAAAAAAACAACTTAATGGTTCTCCTGCAGATTACTTGCATAATTCAACTGAAAAAAGTAAGGTAAAGGTGCAATTCATACTTATTTTGCAGTGGTAACTTTGATAAATGTATACACACAGAACAAACAGCACTTGAAATCCCGGTGAAGCTTAAAGGGCTTGAAATGGAGCAGTGCAGCGATATTACATGAAAACACAATAAATCTCTATAACACACGCCTGTTAAAGCAAAGCAGCTCATAATCACAAGACACAATGGCTACCCACTATCCTCAGGAGGCATACGGAGACCAGCGAACTGAAACTCCAGAACTGGATGATAAAACCTTCTTCGCTGTGGGAATACCTGCTGTGTGACTCTTATTGCCTGCACAGTTAATAAAAGCTGGACCTGGCTCACAATAATCTCTACGATCTTGAGTCTGCGAGATTGCTTTTCATTAACTCGCTTTTATGCTATTAGTGTATTCCCTCCATAGCATGTGTGTCGAGAGGCTGCTGCGCTCTTCCTTCTCAATGTCACCTGCTTTGTTGCGTTTAACTGATATTTAAAAATCACAATACGCCTCTGAAATGAAGCTCTGTCTGGCACAAGCTGCTGCCCTCTCCGGTGTTTAGCAGTGTGAATGGCAAGGGTCAGTGTAGCCTTGTTTGAATACAGTCGCCATAATTTTCCATAAAACACATATCGCATATGTACGTGGTTGTGCATCTGTTCGCAGTCAAATGAGGAGGGCAGTGAAACCTCTTGCGACTTTGATTCTCATCATACCTAAAAGACCCCAGGCCACTCCCTCAGACAAAAATCCATTATTCATGCAGTGCAAACACTCCCAGTCTAGCATCTGTGCTTGGTTAAATATTAATCCACCGAGCAATGGCCTATCATTCAGACGGCACCGAATATAAAACCCCACCTGGGCGACGAAGAACGGAGCATTACGATTCGGTCGAGGCAATCGAGTTTTTCCCATTTCTCTACTGACAACAGGCTTGTGCAGTAATTGGACTGTGGGTTTTGCATGGAGAAAGCTGAGAAGACCTGGGCTTTTGTTTCACAAAATTGCAAACCTGAGACTTATCTTTAAAAAGTAGTGGAGCGTTGTGGAAAAAGCTGCTTGGTACCTCAGCCTATTCGTGAAAGGCCTTCTCTGTTACGTAATCAATAAATAGAAATACGTCCGTTTAAATGCAGAAGTCTTTGGAAGGCAACTAGACTATTACAGACCCTCAGCCAATTTAGTCTATGCCACATTTGATTATACTGACCATATCTCTAATGGAAAAGCTGCGAATAGCTATTTTCAGCTCTCCTCTCATCTGTGAGGGGGCGACCGGAGAATTCATTTAACAGTTATGTGAATGCGAATGGGGTGAAATGATGAAATGTAATACTAGAAGACGTTTTGCATCGCGGGGAAGATTGAGATGTGAGGAGAGTGTGGAAAATACCAAGCAGGGATCTGTGGTAACTTTTTGGTCATCTTTTGATCCTCATTTGGACAAAACAAATCAAGCTGCCGGAGGGTCAGTGGCTGAGCAGATGTTAAGGTAAACATGTGGGGTCACTCACTTGATGACTGTGCCTTTGGCGCCCCCTGCAGTGGTGAGCATGACCCTGGTGGTGAGGCTGACTCTCAGGTCGTCCTGGTCCAGGCCCAGGAGTTCGGCACAGTATTCAAGAGTCTGACTGGTCTGGTTCTTCAAAATGCAGCCACCTGAGACCAGATGAAAATTTTTAATGCTCATCTTTAAACTGTGGCTCATCACGTTTCTTATGCTGTGTCTGGACAGCAGAGATTTATAAATGTTTCAATGTCATTTGATTTAGAATCGATTTGAAAAAAGGTTCGTTTGTGTGTGTGTGTATATACACAGTGGGTACGGAAAGTATTCAGACCCCCTTAAATTTTTTTCTCTTTGTTATATTGCAGCCATTTGTAAAATCATTTCAGTTAATTTTTTTTACTCAATGTACACACAGCACCCATATTGACAGAAAAACACATAATTCTTGACATTTTTGTAAATCTATTAAAAAAGAAAAACTGAAATATAAAATGGTCCTAAGTATTCAGACCCTTTGCTGTGACACTCATATTAACTCAGGTGCTGTCCATTTCTTCTGATCATCCTGAGATGGTTCTACACCTTCATTTGAGTCCAGATGTTTGATTATACTGATTGGACTTGAGTAGGAAAGCCACACACCTGTCTATATAAAACCTTACAGCTCACAGTGCATGTCAGAGCAAATGAGAATAATGAGGTCAAAGGAACTGCCTGAAGAGTTCAGAGACAGAATTGTGGCACGGCACAGACCTGGCCAAGGTTACAAAAAAAATTCTAATGCACTTAAGGTTCCTAAGAGCACAGTGGCCAATCCTTAAATGGAAGACGTTTGGGACGACCAGACCCTTCCTAGAGCTGGCCGTCCGGCCATACTGAGCTATCGGGGGAGAAGAGCCTGGTGAGAGAGGTAAAGAAGAACCAAAGATCAATGTGGCTGAGCTCAGAGATGCAGTCGGGAGATGGGAGCAAGTTGTAGAAAGTCAACATCACTGCAGCCCTCCACCAGTCGGAACTTTATGGCAGAGTGGCCCGACGGAAAACTCTCCTCAGTGCAAGACACATGAAAAAAACACCTGAAGGACTCCAAGAATGGTGAGAAATAAGATTCTCTGGTCTGATGAGACCAAGATAGAAATTTTTGGCCTTAATTCTAAGGGGTATGTGTGGAGAAAACTAGGTACTGCTCATCACCTGTCCAATACAGTTTCAACAGTGAAGCATGGTGGTGGCAGCG
This sequence comes from Sinocyclocheilus anophthalmus, assembly GCA_018155175.1. Classification (NCBI taxonomy): domain Eukaryota; kingdom Metazoa; phylum Chordata; class Actinopteri; order Cypriniformes; family Cyprinidae; genus Sinocyclocheilus; species Sinocyclocheilus anophthalmus. Next base: position 344,849 of record JADLZN010000566.1, on the reverse strand, counting down.
CAGCATCATGCTGTGGGGGTGTTTTTCAGCTGAAAGGGAAAGGGGAAGATGGTCGCAATCAGATGGGAAGATGAATGCGGCAAAGGACAGGGATTCTGGACGGAAAACCTTCTCCAGCGTGCTAAGGATCCTCAGATGGGCGAAGGTTTTTAACTTCCAACACAGCAATGACTAAGAAACAGCAAAAATAACGAGAGTAGTGGCGAACAAAACTCTGTGATGTTTTTAATGGACAGACAGAGCATGATTAAACCCAATGGGACTCTCTGGAGAAGAGCCCTAAAAAGGACTGTCCACAACGTTGACCATCCAACATGACAGAATGGCAGAGGATCTGCAAGGAGGAATGGCAGAAGATCCAGGTGTTAAAAACTTGTTGCATCTTTCCCAAAAAACTCATGGCTGTATTAGACTCAAAAGGGTGCTTCTACTAAATACTGAGCAAAGGGTCTGTATACTTAGGACCATGTGATATTTAAGTTGTTCTTTTTTAATAAATCTGCAAAAATGTCAACAATTCTGGTTTTTTCTGTCAATATGGGGTGCTGTCAGTGTACATTAATGAGGAAAAAAAGTTAACAAATGATTTTAGCAAATGGCTACAATATAACAAATAGTGAAAAATTTAAAGGGGTCTGAATAATTTCCATACCCACTGTATACAAATCCTATATGTTGTTGATTTTTTTTATTTATCTGGTATTTATAACATGGATTCAGGTGTTTTTTAAATAGTATCATATTTAAGATAAATTTCCTGGTTTGTCCCACCTAAATAATTAGCATTCTTCTTACAAATAATAAAAGGCTTATGCCAAATATTAAAAGATTTCCTTCCCGGTTTCATTCTTCTTACTGGGCTTTATTCCTCAGATCAAGTACAGTTGTCTCCCGATAATTTTGCATTTATGATCAAAATACATTTTAATTAGATATCAAAAAATTTAATTAGGACAGTGCGGAAGGTGGCCAAAGTATGGTGACCATAGCGGACTTAGTGCTCTTGCATTGTACACCAAACGTGACCACGCAGCATTGAACACACACCAAAATGAACACACACCCGGAGAGTGGCAGCACCATTATGCAGGCGGGCCCCGGGGAGCAGTGGGGCGGTGCATTGATCAAGGGGCACTCAGCGTGGTATGAAGGGGGAGTGAGCGCTGGTCATTCACTCCCCAACACCTCCCTGCGGGAGGGCAATCGGAACAGCCACCCTTTAGGTAAGAGTCCGATCTATAACATAGGCCACGACATCCCGTGGACCTTCATCTGCAAAAAAATGTTCCTATAGATTAAAATAGCACAAACAAAAAGAAAAAGTTGTGCCTTTGGGAGCATCAGTTTTTCAGAAGCGCTTAAGTGTGTAAACCAATCATAAAGCACATCCTGCTCTTTCTATATATCAGCCCTTTTAAAACATGTGCCATACACAATAGTCTTCAGGTTGCTGTAGAACCTCTATAACATCAGATTCCGTCTTTTCCAGCTAAAAAGTATCTCATTGTGAGCAGAGAAATGGAGCAGGCCCGGGTTTCAAAGGTGTGTCCCTTATCAGAAGAGGAAACAAATCTGGTGCCTGTATGGCAACACTAGCAAGAGCCCGGTTATCCCCACAGCAGCTCTCTAATGAGGTCTTTTGAGTTGGAGGAGGGATGGGTGTGGTGTGTGTGTGTGTATGAGTGTGAGGGAGTTTAATGAGGCGCCATGCGCATGAGCTGGAAAAATACAAAAACTTAAACTTCAGCATCCTGAAAATTTCTTCCCTGACTGAACGCCGATGGTGCAAATTCTATATAAAAGCAAAATTGGTCATAGTGAAGTCTTCCTAACGATAGAAACCAATTATTCTAAGCCAAGCATGACATGACAAAGCAAAAAGCATAACCCATCTCTTTTTTGTCCTAACCAGCATAATTGCAAATGACACAAGACATTTTATCGGCTGTTTGGTTTCTAGTTCTGCTTTATTGCAATAGATATAGATGAAAATCTCATGGCTGATATGACAAAGCATCCATCTGGCGAGTGGTTGTAATTTTGTCACTTTATGCAGGATACAAAATTACTTTATGCTTGAAACTTGTCACATCATGCTGGGTTAGGACATTAAATCTATTTTTCTACAGATGCTATATGAATGGCTACCAGAGGAGCTTCCTGTCTCCTCAAAGTCGATATTGCCGAGATGAAGGACACCAGACACCACTCTGAAGAGATTGAGCTTCTCTGTGTCATCCAGGCCGATTTTCTTCATGGCCACCACCATCCTGTTGAAGTCTCCCAGGTCATCCAGCAGAGGGTCCTTCAGGGCACCCACCTTCCCGTGCTAGAGACACAATGGACCATCAAGACACACGGTTCCAGAATCAACACTATCCATACGTCACACACACTGCAAGTGCCTGAGAAGGAAATGCAGTGGCACAGCAGCTGTAATCAGAGATCAGAAAGGGCTGTATACACATCTAGATCTCTGATTGAAGGAAGGAGGAAAAGAAAACAAACCACACCTGAGGGTCAGTGTGCCAGCACTTCCTTTTTGACACTCTCTTACAGTCGTATTCCAAAAAAATATATAATTATGTCATCAAGTATTCACACTTTGTCCAAAACTTGAATGATTTTCTGTTCGAGGAAAGCTTTATGCTGCTGTTGCATTGAAAAGAGTGACATAAACTTTTTGTGTTTAAAGGATACAAGAGCGAGTAAATGATGACAGAATTTTTTTTATTTTTGGGCAAACTATGCCTTTAAGTCACTGATGTACTGATAATCTGCAGTCGGATGACAAAACAGATCACACCACTCTGACCACAATAGAGCTTAAACGCTGTTTAATACCCATAACTACAAGCACCCCTTACAAAAATACTTTTTTCACACAGAAAGCCTCATGCATATTAGCTTGCAGACCCATGCACATACTAATAACTAATTTCATGCACAGAAACCCAGAAAGTTGAAGAACGTAAAGCATGAAAAGCGTTTAGAAAGGCCAACTGGTAAAACATCACCTTATGATCCTGAATTTTAAAAAGATCAGAGAAGGCAAAGACACATAATATTCAGTTAGAAAACTACTAATATAAACAAAATGGCTAGAAAAGTAGTGCTCTGTTTCAAAGCATACATAGGTAGGATTTCAATGATAAAACCTTAAAATAAGCTAAAACATTTTTTTTTTTTTAAATAGTAAGATTATACTGTATTTCTTAAGTTGTTTGTGATTACTTTAATACATTTCTACTTTTTTCTGTAAATAAGAAAATGAGCAGCTTTGTCATTATGGAATACAGTAGATAAGAAAATATCTTGGGGGCCTTTGAATATAGTCTTTGAGAAGGGGAGGTTTAAAATCAAAAGGGTTGAGAAACACTGGGCACTTTAAAAACATAGTATTGGCCAAATTCTAAGGCAGCCTTGCATATATATTTTGTTCATTTGGCAATCCCAGAATGCACTGAGTTCAATTCAAGATGGCTAATTGGAACAAAATCATAAATACACTGAAATCTTTTTACAGTAACAGTTTCTTTTTACAAAAAATTTGCAGTAACAGTTTCTATGAAGCCCGTATTTATAATAAATTATAAGGGTATTCTTAAGGCATTATAATGAATTAATAATGCATTATAAAAAACACTTATAATATGTTGTATCATCGCATAAATAATCATAAGAACAGTTTTAATGTATTATAATACTTATTTATGGTTATAGCTTTTAAGATTATGATTATTTATAACACACAATGAACATGTTGCATCCACTTAAGTAACAATGAATTATATTCCCCATAGTTATGATGTATTATAAGTCTCATAACTTACCATTGCTTAAGATCTGCACAATAACTTAGTACATCTTATTATTTTCTGAGTATTTATCAGATCAGATGAATGTGTTCACATTTGCATTGAACTAATTTTATTTGTAATATCAGTATGGTTATTTTGATGGTACCCTTTAGACAACTGTTGATAAGTAACTTTGCAACTACAAGTCAACTAGCAGTCATTGGATTATTAGTCGCATGTCTGCTAAATATCTGCTAACACTTTATTTTGATGGTTCCCCAACAGACATTCAACTGACTATTAGCAACTTTGCAAGTACGTCAACATTCTACCAATCCCAACCTTAACCGAAGTCTACTAATACTCTAATGAAAGTTAGTTGACATGGAGTTGCAAAGTTGCTTATAGTCAATAGACTAAGGGGACCATCAAAATAAAATGTAATCTAATAATAAAAAAAATTTGAAAGTATTACAACTGATCTTAAACTAGCTAACACAGGAAACCCTCAAAAACACTCAACGTAGTAAAATACTGTGCATATCTAAATTAAACAATGTCACGTATAGATAATCCTATAATTACTGGATTTATATGGTATTACTGTGGTATATATAGTCCAACTCTTAAAATTAACCCAATGCCAATATTACAATGTATTATAATTGTTGTTATGATTATTCATGAGATGATACAACATATTAGAAGTGTTTTTATAATGCATGATGCACTCATTACAATGCCTTAAGAATACCCTTATAATGTATTATAAATATGGGCTTCATAGAAAGTGTTACCAAATTTACAAGGCTATTTTACCCAATTTTTGTGTGTGCTTTGTATTTTAATGCTTATTGGAGTATGATGCTGTTAGCTTAGCAGCATGCTAATCTAAATCTATCCGCTTAAGTCGGACGCCACACATGACCTTTTCGGGGTCTGAACCCTCTATCAGATGCCAAAAGCAAAGAATAAATGGTGCTAAAATACACTCACGGTGTGCTGTAATACTACAGAAAAATCACATCTTAACCGAAATCTCAGATGGCCATACAGTGATTAATCTTTTATGAATCGTTAAAATATTGGTGTCTGGGACACCGTGACTTTTTAAAAGCTTAGCTTAAATTTGAATACAAATATACAGTTCTCATAAAAGGCTGTAGAGATAATATTCATGGGTCCAATTCTCTACTCTTTTAATGGAGAATACTAAGTATTCATTATTTCACGACTTAGATTGGAATAAGATTTGAAACTGGATAGATTAAAAACTGTCAGTTAAGTCAATTTGAGTTCTGTTTGTATGGCGCAGACTTCCTGCCTTTGTAGAGAGTTCCAAGTCAGTCACTTATAAGGTTCTTTGATTAGGATTCATTCCTAAAAGGCTGTTGCCTATATAAGCACTAGACTGCTCACTAGGTTTTGGACCAGAGCCTGAGCGAAGATAAATCTCAGTTGATTCAGAATTAAAAATGGATTGCATCCTAATCCTAATACCAACCCAAACTCATTATAATATTCAAGTGTTCAAGGATGATTAAAAAAAAATTTGAGAAAATAACAACAAAAGTACCATCTGCAAATATGGGGTAAGAAACTAATCTCAGATCTTCATCTGAAAATGTAGTGAAACAGACGGTGTTGAGCTAGCAAATGAACTACTGCACCAACAGAAACAGCAGCTAATGAATATCTCATCCCCTCCAGAGGGATTCAACACAACGATGATTTATAATAATGGCCCTTGATAACAATAACATCAATTGATGGGCTTGGTCTCCAGAGAGGGCTGTGTGCAAACACAACACAACAATGCTGGAATTTATTACACTTTACATAATTCATCAAATACATGAACTAATTTCCGAGGGTAACATTCAATCTGAGGCAAAATGGTGATCCTGCAAATGCAGAGATTCTGGCTGCGGTCAAGGTCTATTCATTCAGCATGTCCTCTAGTCTTAAAGGGGTCATATGATGCAATTTCAATTTTTCCTTTCTCTTTGGAGTGTTACAAGCTATTGGTGCATAAAGAAGATCTGTAAAGTTGCAAAGACTAAAGTCTCAAATCCAAAGAGATATTCTTTATAAAAGTTAAGAGTCAACCATGCCTACCTAAAACTGCTCGTTTTAACACGCCCCAACATACCTACGTCGCTATGTGGGAAGATTTGCATAACGCCGCCCAAATGTTCACGCAAAGAAAGAAGGCGTAACTTTTATTCTTGCTGTAGTATTGTTGCCGCCGCCATGTCGTGAAGATGCTGTGTGCTTCATTGTGAAAGCGAAACTACTTTGTTTGGCCTTCCAAAAGAGGACGATATTGCTTCGTCATGCCTAGAGCTGATCCGTGCTGGTCGCTGAGGGAATACATCAACTTTCACCGTGGACGAAGCGGAATCCAGCCCGGGGTCCGTCACATGTGGTTGCCGCTCATTCGTCGACCCTGCCGCCTCAGCTCACTCTATCCCGGCCTCGGCGCACGCTAAGCCGGGGCTTCCCCTCACTCTATCCCGGCCTCAGCGCCGCTAAGCCGTGGCTTCCCCTCACGCTAGGCCGCTGTTTTTTTTGTTGTGAAAGCGAAACTACTTTTTGGTCTTCCAAAAGAGGACACGACAAATGCATTGTATTTACAACCTGGTTCCAGAACAGTTTAACCCAAATGTCCAGATGTTTGCAGCACATTTTATGGAGGACTTTTTACTGATCCTGGGAGAGTAACGTTTAGACTAAAATGCCGGCAGTTCTGACAGTCTGTACTACGTTTTCATATTTTAAGGATTTGCCACTGATGATTCAAACGCGAGTTTTGGGCAGTAGAGTAGCACTTGTTGTTTGTCATTTCTCTGATCACAAATGCAGACAGAGTTTTATGTTTACGCAGCGCAATGCAATGCAACGCATAAAAAGACAGTACAAGTTATTATAATCAGTAATTATGTCCCCACTGGATGCAACAAATGCCTCATTTGTAATGGGTTTTAATGTTTATGTCTCGTCGCTCCGGCCGGGACACGGCATCAACAGTATGTGAGGGGCGTAACATTTCCGTCTCACGCTTGAGGTATTCGGCCAATCACAACGCACTGGATAGCTGGCCAATCACAGCACACCTCGCTTTTTCAGACCGATGAGCTTTGTAAAAATCGACGCATTTCAAAAAGGCGTGGCATAAAGGAGAAACAATAATGTACAGTATGTGGAAAATAATGTGTTTTTTTTTTACTTTAAACCGCATAAACACATTTCATTACACCAAATACACAAAATAATGTTCTTTTTAGCAGCATCATATGACCCCTTTAATTGTACTACACAAACAAACAAAAACGCAAGGATTTGATCATACATCAAAAATAATTCTGAAATCTTAACTACAGCTTAGCTTAGGGCTGTTTATTACGTTAAATTTGCCACAAATGTGTATCAGAATGCAGGAAGGAGGACACGGACTCATCAAGTTACTGACCCAGAGATTCCCAAACACAGATGATTCTACGTACCTCAGGACTTTTCCTGTTTTGCATGATCTGTTTATCTGAATCCTTGTTTGCAAAGTATCGGGTGCAGCCACGATTCAAATACTGAGTGAAACACAAACACACAGTGAGGGAAGTTAATATATGAGACCAAACATACATTCCTAATCATTGTAAAGCAAATATGCCATCTAGTGGTACATATACATTTTCATGGTCTCACGTATTTAATGTTTACTGTATATTAGGCCTGGAAATCACATATTGGATTTTATTTGACGTGTTCAGTAGACACTTCCTGCAGTTGTGTGCTTTGATACAGTCTGTTTGCTATGGTCACAGTTGTCAGATTGCTTTCATTGCACCAATTATAACACAAAGTCTCAAGGTTTCCTGTTGAACAGAGTGTCTAAGCTTGGTAAAATGCTTTCCATATTCCTGACACACACAATACACAGGAAACTGACCCGGAAGTTGTCCGGAGAGTTGAGATGAAGCATGTTCCTGATGTCCTCGGATGCCCCTGCGCAAAGTCTGTAAAATATATGGTAGTTTCGCTCTTCTGCACTCTGCATGCAAATCCGAGACTTCTCCAGCAGATAGTGTGAGACAAATCCGCCCACAACTGCATTCTGAAGACACAATGAACACAATTAGTAACCAAGTCTTACAGTGATCACACTCTAGCCTTCAGAGTAAGAGAAAGTTTACCTTCTCATTAAAGTGAATTTCCACAAACTTTCCAAACCGGCTGCTGTTGTTGTTCCTGACAGTCTTTGCATTTCCAAAAGCTTCAAGCAAGGGGTTGGCTGCACGGAACAGACACATTATTTAAAAACAGATTTTGCATCATATGCAAAAAGCAGACATTACTGCACTAGACACAACCAGTTCAAAGTGTCTTTGGAGAACCTACCCTCAACAATCCTCTCATCTATATCTTGACATGTTCCATAAGATGTGGTTAAATACCTGAAATTAAGCAGATCAAGACATGGTGAAAATGACAAAACTTGTTCAATAAAACACAAAACATATTTACTTACCAGTAACATTACTGAGCACTGCAACATGCTACCATTCAAACGTTTTGGGTCAGTGAGACTTTTCAATGTTTTTGAAAGAAGTCTCAACAAGGCTGCATTTCAGTGTCACATGATCCTTCAGAAATCATTCTAATATGCTGATTTGCTGCTCAAGAAACATTTCTTATTATTATCATTGTAAAAATAGTCGTGTGTAATAATTTATCTGAAACAGAAATCTTCTTTAACATTATAAACATCTTTATGGGTCACTTTTGACCGATTTAATGAACCCTTGCTGTATAAAATATTCATTTCTGACCCCAAAATTTGCATGGTAGTGTAACACTATTACACTATTACAGAAAGTTTATTCAGGCTCCCTGAATAATCCTCATATCAAGTCACAAAAATGAAAACCACAATGGGTTATCATGTTTTTGAACAGTTCCATAGGCACGCCATAATATTTTTTTATAATTATATTTTTTATTAAAAAATATATTTTCATGTCTAAAAAGAAATATTGTCCTAACTTCATCACTACTGTCAGGTATGGCAAAAACTATTTTTTTCTAAATTTGGACCCTGTATGCATGTGAGAAATACTAATTGAAGTGTTTTCGTCATTCAATAAAAATACTAACAGTTATCATACCTGAGAACAAACTTAGTGTTTTCTGTTTTTCCAGCACCCGATTCACCGGACACAATGATGGACTGACTCATCTTCAGAACCCTCATGTCTCTGTAGGCTTTATCCGCTGAGACAGAGACAGAGAGAGAGACAGACATTTCTTAAAATCACTGTCAACACTGTAGCCATCTAAAAAAAAAAATATCTACAAAAGAAAGACTTAGAACTGAATCCTCAAGTGTCCTATTAGACAGACGTTCAAATGCCCACTCACCAATAGCATAGACATGAGGGGGAAGTGTCCCCAATGAGCGTCCCTGATAGCTCTTAATGGTCTCTGGGGAGTAGAGTTTAGGGATGTCGAAATACGGGTTCACAGCAATCAGGATGTTAGCCACAGACGTCTGAAATAAAACACATAGTCAGAGAACATTTAAAACTTGCATTGTTATTTGTGTGATTTTGTATTTGCAGTCTTCCATATTTTGGACAAACAGATCAATGGCTGAAGTCCCAACAATTGTTGATGTTTTAACCAGTGTCATTCAAAGCATCATACTTTCAGGTTAGCTGCGCCGTGTGGAGCGTCACAGGACCTAATTAAGTGCATTGGGCAACTTGATAGCGTCTGAGCAGGATTAGCTGGGTCATCTGAGACGTGAATCATGCTAGCTGGGTCATCTCCTGACAGGCTCGGGCACTGTGCTGAAGAGCGTACACTGACAGTGGGACTGCCGTCTCTCAGATGAGAGGCTAATAAGGGCTACTGGAGCACGACAATAACATGCCCATCAGCTCCATACCTGCAGGCATGCCTGCCAATGAGATCTACGCCCTACACTGCCCTGAGGTGATTGTTAAGCAAAATATTTGAATACATCATGCATTTTTTTTTTAAGATTTAATGACCCACATCTGTTAAAAATTTTAAGTGCAGTTTCATTAAAAGAGGCTTTAATTCATCAGACAATCAATTTGTTATACATATTTAGGTTATGGGTGTAATTTAAAATGCTTAGCTTAAAGGTGTCATATGATGCAATTTCCATTTTTCCTTTCTCTTTGGAGTGTTACAAGCTCTTAGTGCATAAAGACGATCTGTAAAGTTGCAAAGACTAAAGTCTCAAATCCAAAGAGATATTCTTTATAAAAGTTAAGAGTCAGCCACACCTACCTAAAACGTCTCGTTCTAACACGCCCCCACATATCTACGTCACGATGTGGGAAGATTTGCATAACGCCACCCAAATGTTGACGCAAAGAAAGAAGGAGTTTAACTTTTATTCTCACTGTAGTATTGTTGCCGCCGCTGCCATGTCGTGGAGCCGCTGTGTGTTCCGTTGTGAAAGCGAAACTACTCTGTTTGGTCTTCCAAAAGAGAATGATATCTGTTTTGTCATGCCTGGAGCTGATCCGTGGTGGTCGCTGAGGAAATACATCAACTGTGCGCTGTGGATCACCGGATCGGCTTACACCGTGGACGAAGCGGAGTCCAGCCAGGTGTCGTCACATGTGGTTGCCGCAAGCCGCCGGCCGCGCTCCTTTGCGCTCCCCGGCCACCGCTCACTCTAGCGCCAGCCGCCGCTGTGTTGAACGTTTCTTTGTGAAAGCGAAACTACTTTGTTTGGCCTTCCAAAAGAGGACACACTAGAAATCAGTGGTTAAGTTGTATTTACAACACTGTTCCAGAACAGTTCAACTCAAATATTCAGATGTGTGCAGCGCATTTTATGGAGGACTGTTTCCTGATCCTGGTAGAGTAGACTACAATGCCGGCTGTTCTTACTCGCAGACTGTAAGTAGGTTTTTTATTTATAAAGAATTTGCCACTGACGATTCAAACGCATGTTTTTTGGGCAGTGTAGAGTAGCACTTGTTGTTTTGTCATTTCTCCGATCACAAATGCAGACATGTTTCTGTACTGTAAAAAGACAGTACAAGTCATTATAATCAGTAATTATGTCCCCACTGGATGCAACAAATGCCTCGTTTATAATGGGTTTTCATGTTTTTGTCTCGTCGCTCCGGCCGGACAGGGCATCACAGTATGGTAAGGGACGTAACATTTCCGTCACATGCTTAAACCTTCCGATGAGCTTTGTAAAAATCAACGTGTTTCAGAAATTGCATTGAGGAGAAACAATAATGTACAGTATGTGGAAAATAATGTGTTTTTTTAACCTTAAACCGCTCAAACACATTTCATTACACCAAATACACAAAATAATGTTGTTTTTAGCAACATCATTTGACCCCTTTAATATGCAGAGACAACTCAGGTAGGTTCTGTGGTGCTTTAAAAACCCACGAGCAACCCAACCTACCAATACATCAACATTGGCTCCAACAATGGTGTGAGCTTAGGGCGGGACTATCTGTTCGTCTAACCAATGGAAAACGGGGGGACAGCAATAGAGCATGTGTGAAGACTTTTCAATTTTCACCTTTTCTGTGAAGTTGGATCTGGAAGTATTTTTTCCATAAATTTTTCCCATAGAGATTTAAAAAAAGTCACAAGCCAGCCAGCTATGAGCACTGACTGCTGAGATCTTTTAGCATGATTTGCTCTTTACAGAATCATGGGCAATGTAGTTTTTCCATTAGGAACTCCGCTGCTAAACACGATTATTTGAAAAACAGTTTGAAATAATGCGGGCTGAAGGCTTCAACAAAAGCATATACCATTGATTAACATCCTCGAAGCTCACAGTAAGTCTGTTTTCAAATGTTTATAAGTAATTGTTAAAAATCAATTTCCCTATGGTGAAAATCAATGACATTTTTACTTGGTTTGAAAGACTTCTGTGAGCATTGCTTAATGCATCTTTACACTATTGACAATAGATAATGGACCTTTTTTCTCTGCAAAATTTTGCTAATGTGTCTACACCCTAAATCTGTCAAATTGTACCCTGCTTATGTTATGAGTTGGCCAAGTATTTGTGTATATGCATAGTTTTGGCCTTGGAAAAGGGCACAGAAATTATGGAAAACAAGAATTCAGAACAGGAATTTGACTTACATAGATCAAGTCTTTGCTGTAACGGACACAGATGTTGTTTAGAAGAGTGGCCTCATTTAAATACATAAGAGAACCTGGAAGTAAATATGTAAACACGTAAGTAAATATATTCCAAGTAAATATGGGAATATCATTGAACATCATAAGATTAACTATTCAACATGATACTAATGGCTGATACGGTTACAACTATACTTACAGTTGTCTTCAACATGTTTGTTCACATCGTCCTCAGCAGGAAAGACTTGATTGATGGGGGCCAGGAACGTCTGCAAAGTCAAAATGAGCATTGTCAACTCTTGTGACCTCTGGCCAAATGAAAAACTTGGCCTAACAATACCTGCCTACATTGACCTGTTTCTCCATATTATTAAAAGCGCACACCATTTACGACCACACAGAAGATTAATGGGACAAAAAACAAGTAGATGATGACAGATGTTTGTTCTCTCATTTCCTACTCTGTCTGGTTACTTTCAGCGAGGTGTAAAGCTATAAACACTCAAGGTCTTCATACATTACGACTGCGCAAACGACACTGAAGAGCGGTGCTAGGTCAGCCATGACTGATTGTGTCTAATGGTGGCCATAATGTGGAGAAGAAACAGTAAAGTCATGTTAATGTGAAAGGTAAGAACATAAGCTGTGAAATCCATTACATGACACATTATAAGACACCCAAAACTGCCCATCACACCAGTGCGTTATTCAGAGCTAGATGAGACAGGCTGACCTTTCTCAGACAACTCATCTCATCCCTGCTGACTTTCCTGCTTTACATTATTCCACTCCCTCACTTTTATATAAGCCATTTAAAGTTATTATCTGCCTCAATGTCATGGTTATCATCTACCTCTTTGACCTAAAAAACACACACAACCTTGATATATATTCAAGTGGGAACTTCTCACACATTGTTTATCTTTGTTTAATAAAAGCTAATGTGCCACTGACAAATAAGAGTCACTGATGAAGAAAAAAAATCTATAGCTTCTTACAGTTCTTAGAAATTTACTCTTTGTATTATTCTTGTTGGTTTCACATGGTTTTGAAATAGATTAAAAAAAGTTAAGAAATTTAGGGTTAAAAAAAAATTAATCAGAAATAATAAGAAATACCATAATTTAGTAATTTCATAAAATAATTGTATTTTAATAATTATATATTAAGCAGTGCTTATTTTAACTACGTTTCTGAGATTTGCACCACATGACATTTTACAACTTGAGCTGACTTTGTCATAAGAATGTCAAAAAGAAAACTGATATTTTCAGACTTACTGACCTTGACAAATAGTCATAAGGATTTGCAGGCGACCTATCTATGATATAATTTCCTGTTCTGTTCGTTTGTGTGTATGTGTCTGGCTGCACCACATGACTTAATTTCAAATATTAACAACATGAAATCAAAATGGACTATTCTTATTTTTTATGGAATATTGCAGTGTTTATTATAAATTATTTATCCGTGTACATCGTTCCTTTTTTTAATCCATGTCCCCCGTAATCTGTATCAAATACTCCCATCCTCCTTTGCACTGGCATCTCTTCTTTGGCTGCTTTTACACTTGGCATTAACATGCGATCACCGTGATCTGATCAAGCAGATCGGATCATCAGTCAATCAGGACACGGCGCGTTTACACTTGGCAACATCAGCTGACTTCTCGATCTGGATAACCGATTGGATCTGTATTTCCCGCGCTATATTTAAATAAGTCTGCGGTGCAAAGTCGGTCTGAAGTGGTGGGTTTTCTTTTGAAAACTATTGTCAGTCGCGGGACATTTTGCAAATTAAAATAAATGTACGAGTCTCACTAGCGCTCTGTTCATCCGACAGATCGGGAGAGAGGGGGCGGCGTTTGGCGTGATGTCGACCTGCGAATGCAGACACGATGGCTGGATTGCGTTTACATTACACTGAGATCCGATCACAATGCATCCTCGACTACCTCTGGACCAGGACACGCTGATCGGATAACATTCCGATCAGAAGCGCGTTTACACTTGTCTTTTCAATGTGTATGTGGACAACATCTGGATACAGGTCGCAGTTTGCCGTGTAAAACAGCCCTCTGATGACATGTCTGCACCAGCACGAGGACCGGGACAATAATCAATCCCCTCCAGCAATCTGTCACTCACATGAGATCACAGCAATTAGCAAATGACAACCTAATCAATTCCTGATGGACAAAATCAAGTCCATGCTTAAATTTTTTTCTTTTTAAACTTTTCCTTCATGCCAACTTTAATGAGCAAGTTTTTTTTATAATAATACAATTATTCAGAACTAATATTAACTTAATTTTACCTGCTAGTCAGATTTCAATTAAAGATCCTGAGGATGAACCCTAACCCTAAAATACACCTTGCACCACTTTTAGACAAGAGTTATTACATTATTTAGTCAACTTTCCTTGTGAGAATGTCCTCACAAGTCGCTTTTGTCAGGTTTTTCATTTTCAGAAATATCACACACAGTGCTACAGTCTCTAAGGGAGCATGTAAGCAGCTGAGACACAGGTGGCTTTTTTTAGTCTAATGAACCTACACTGTGTGTAACGTGATTCGCACACCTGCAGCAGGTAGAGCTCATTACTTATTCAAAGCCCCTGCAAGTGACACCCTTACATGGCACAGCACAATTCCACATACACGTTCTCACATTTTACCTATTGCTCAGATACCTGGAGGCCTTTTATACACATCATGAAGTTAATCAAGCGTGCGGTGGGAAAAACTCAGCACGTTAGCAGAAACGCTGATCACATGACCACCTGTGGTACCCTGGTCTCAGTGGAGGGATAGAGCATCAAAGGTGCTTGGCAACTAAGCTAAGTTGTCCCTCGTATGAGTCACAATAATGTGGCATTAAATCAATGGCCGCCACCTGCTTGATCACTGGATAAATGCTAACAGGATGCATTTCAAGGGCAGTAAAGCTGATGTCTTACCTTTCCTCTCTGACTGAGAGGTTCTATGGTCAGGGCATCCGCACCGATATCCACTATCATGCCCAGCTGGAACCCGTCGGTTGGGTGGGGCGCCCACACAGGCTTCCCATCCTCCATTGCACCCCGCAGCTACACCGCAGCTCTGGAAGACACACACACAAGTTTAAACACTGACTTGGCTGGCAGTATGCAGAAAAGTAATTGTTTTGTTTAACACAAACCACGTGACTGTAAACAAAATGTCTTTCAGCATGCTGCAAGTGGAGGCCGACAAGGTTGTCTCTAGTACAGACGATGATAATGAAAATAACAAAACAACTTACATTCATTAGCCACTTCAAATTCTTGATATGCATAATGAACAAATACACACTGAAACTAGACCATGCAATTCTGGCTGCCTCAATATTAGTGTTCTGAGTGGTTGCCAGAGAATTGTTAGCGAGTCCTGAGAGGTTGCTAGATCATTCCTAGTGTGCTCTGGTTGCAATGGCATTGGTAAAACCCCTTTCCACTATGTCCCACATTTGTATATGATTTTCGCATTTTGCTCCCTAGTGGCAGATGTGCAGAACTTTCAATTTGGCCATGAAGCAGCTGTCACCCTCCACTTATTCACCATGGCAAAATAAATAAATAGTGTAGGCCTATACAGGTGCATCTCAATAAATTAGAATGTCGTGGAAAAGGTAATTTATTTCAGTAATTCAACTCAAATTGTGAAACTCGTGTATTAAAAAAGTCAATGCACACAGACTGAAGTAGTTTAATATCAATAAATACCATTTCATCTATCTCAACAAATTAAATACTTCATAAGACCAATAAAAAAAAACATTTTTAGTGAATTGTTGGCCTTCTGGAAAGTATGTTCATTTACTGTACATGTACTCAATACTTGGTAGGGGCTCCTTTTGCTTTAATTACTTTCTCAATTCGGCGTGGCATGGAGGTGAGCAGTTTGTGGCACTGCTGAGGTGTAATGGAAGCCCAGTTTGCTTTGATAGCGGCCTTCAGCTCATCTGCATTTTTTGGCCTCTTGTTGTTTCTTTTTCCTCTTGACAATACCCCATAGATTCTCTTTTGGGTTCAGGTCTGGTGAGTTTGCTGGTCAATCAAGCACACCAACACCATGGTCCTTTAACCAACTTTTGTTGGCTTTTGGCAGTGGGCAGGTGCCAAATCCTGCTGGAAAAAATCCAGCATCTTCAAAGAGCTGGTCAGCAGAAGGAAGCATGCGTGCTCCAAAATTTCTTGGTAAACGGTTGCAGTGACGTTGGTTTTCAAACAACACAATGGATCAACACCACAGATGACATTGCACCCCAAATCATTACAGACTGTGAAAACTTAACACTGGACTTTAAGCAACTTTGGCTATGAGCTTCTCCACCCTTCCTCCATACTCTAGGACCTTGGTTTCCAAACTTGCTTTCATCTAAAAAGAGGACTTTGGACCACTGAGCAAAAGTCCAGTTCTTTTTATCCTTAGCCCAGGTAAGATGCTCCTGATGTTGTCTCTGGTTCAGGAGTGGCTTAACAAGAGGAATATAACAACTGTAGCCAAATTCCTTGACAACGTCTGTGTGTGGTGGCTCTTGATGACTTGACCCCAGCCTCAGTCCATTCGGACTTCACTCAAATTTTTGAATCGATTTTGTTTGACAATCCTCATAAGGCTGTGGTTCTTTTGGTTGGTTGTGCATCTTTTTCTTCCCACTTTTTCCTTCCACTCAACTTTCATTTAACATGCTTGGATACAGCACTCTGAAAACAGCCAGCTTCTTTGGCAATGAATAATTGTGGCTTACCCTCCTTGTGAAGGTGTCAATGATTGTCTTCTGGACAACTGTCAGATCAGCAGTCTTTCCCCATGATTGTGTAGCCTAGTGAGAGTCAAACTGAGAGACCATTTTGAAGGCTAAGGAAATTTTTGCAGGTGTTTTGAGTTGATTAGCTGAGTGGCATGTCACCATATTCTAATTTTGTTGATATAGTGAATTGGTGTTTTGTTAATGTGACCAAAATCATCACTATTAAAAGAACCAAAGACTTAAACTAGTTCAGTCTGTTTGCATTGAATTTATTTAATACATGAGTTTCACAATTTGAGTTGAATTACTGAAATAAATTAACTTTTCCACGACATTCTAATTTATTGAGATGCACCTGTATGCCACAAAAATAAATGACCGTCCATAGGTTTGAAAGCAAAGCACAGCAGGTTTACTAAGGATAAACAATTCAAATAATTATGTAATAATTATATTGGATATTATTCATAACCGCCAACTTTACATTCACATTTGACACTTTAAGCCAAAGCGACTAGCATTCAAGATACATTTTTCCAAAGCATGCATTCTCTGGGAATCAAACCCATGACCATTGCTTGAGGTATTCCCTACTGTTGGACGTACAGGAAGGCTACTTACAGAAATAGCATTTAAAAATTAATATTTTAGTGCAAAAGTGTTGGCAATTCTTACCTCACACTTACAGTTTTGATTAGAATTCATCACATCCTGTCAGGTGGTCACATACTGTACGATCTTAGCTGCAAAACTTGAAATATTTCAATGCATCTGAAGCTTAAATTGTATCCACAAATTCTGAATAAATTTGGTTGGAACGTCATGAAGCTCCTGTACTACTCTTCATTGGAAATTAATGACTTTTGTTCTGTCATTTGTCAGAGATGAAAAGCACAGCTTTAGTGTTTTCTGAGTGGTTGCTAAGAAATTGCTAGGGTGTTCTGTGTGGTTCCTAGGCCTTTTCTGGTATTTGTTTACTGGCCTAAATCAAAAGTCAATGCTTGTGTCTCATAGAAGTACTTAGATTTCGTCACTTCATGCATATTTACTGATTAGATGTCTATTGAATCATGAAAATGCCAAGTGTAAACACCCTCCAGTATGCGAGAAGGATAGCAATCTGATCACTCAAACTTTAAACTTTGAGACACATACGAGACCCAGTTTAATTGATTGGAAATACATCTGGTTATTCAGGCCATATATGCAAACTTTATTCTTCCATTAACAAGTGTATGGGAAGTGTATGGAAATGTTATTATTCTATTAATCATCTGTAAGTTGAAAATCCTGCAGTTTGTTCAAATTCCATACTATGAACAATATTAATTGTGATGCATGCCTTAGCAAACACTATGGTTTGATTTAGGGATGCGCAATATTATCGGAACATTATCCGAATCGGCCAATGATGGCTTAAAATGTAAAATCAGCATCAGCATCGGCCCAATGGGAAAAATTAGGTCGATATGCCTTGCTGATAAGACGAATAACTCACATGTGCTCAGGGTGTGCTAACGATAAGATCACGTCGGCAGTGTAGTCATTCTTGAAGCGAACTTTTGCCTGAATGGTGATTAGATTCACTGTTTTGGATTGCCACATTTAATTTGAGAATACAAGTACAGAATGACGCGAGTGGCGTGCCATATAGAGTCATCAGTCACTAGCCAGTGCAGCAGCAGCAGCAGCCTCCCCCAGGTCCTAATGCCCATCCAGTAAGTCCTTTTAGGCCGCTGTTGGCCTACTTGTAATAAAATGAAAGTAAAATACACAAATAACATGGTGTTTCTAATAAAATAAATCAGTAATTGATGTCATAATATCATGAGTATATTTTGATTTAATATATTGGTATCAGCATCTATGAGTTGAAAAATATCGGCATATCGGATATCTGCAAAAATCCAATATCGTGCATCCCTAGTCTGATTGGTCTCATATTATTACGAAAGGTAAAAATGTGTTCTTTTATGCCGACTAATGATGTTTTGGAAAATTAGGCCACTCTCAGACAAATGTGCCATCTACTGTGGACTTGTCATTTCAACAACAGGTCTATGGAGATATTTTAGTCTCCTGGCTTGTTTCTCCATGTTTTTTTGTTGATCTTGTTATTCCCTTCAGGTATGGGCTTAACCTGTAATAGTGGATTGCTCTCTGAGCCATCTTTATCTGCACTGACTCTCCATTTGAGAGAACAGTTGGTGGCCCTATCTGATCTCTTTCTGATCCTACCATAAACCATTGACTTCTTCAATATAATTCCCTATTAAATCAGGTGATATAACTGAAGCACTGGATGCCATCCGTTAAGATCCATGAGATCCACTGAGGGCCGCAGACTGCATGACCTGTAACTGAACTGCTGTCAAAGTCTACAAAAGCAATAATGGCTCATCACAAGGACATTATTACACCTGGCAAGAATACAGCACTGACTTTATGTCAAAGACGTCTGCTGTGCATAGGGCTGGGTATCATTCAAAAAAATGTATATCGTACCGATATACCTTGACTTCGATACCGGTTCCTGAGCGATACTTTTTTCGATACCAATTTTATTAAATCCATTTTAACAAGATTACATTACCTCAAAAAAAATTTGGTTTTATTTTTTCAGCTCGTTGAGGTTTTTACAGACTCAAAGACTGATCTCCTGAGCCACTGCACAAAGGAACAAAATGTAACTAACCAACAAAATAAATCAGTGCAAATAGTTTTAATAAAGTTCAAATAGTTTTCAGTTTCCACATCTTTTAGGCTACGTTTACACTAGTGCGTTTTTGCTTCAAAACGCATAGCTTAGAATCATCATTTCTATGCATTTTCCACTGATTTACTGATGAGCATTAACATTTTTGGTCGTGTAGTGTGGACGGAGATCTTTTCTGAAACGCAGTATTGATGGTATTGAGGCAAATCGGGTCGGTGCTAAAAAGTATCGAACACGATACCCAGCCATACTTGAGCGGGTGAGGAAGAACGTGACAACCACTCCAGGTTTGGTCCAGGGCAACTTTTCCTCTCTGGCACTCTGACAACGGCCCAGTCCCAAGAATTCACCACGGCGCAATTATCAATTGTCAAGCATGCTAACTAACCTCATTACATGCTCAGAAGTGTATGTGTGCCAATCACTCGAGTCTCACATGAGTCTTTTGAAAGGAACAAAGACTTCAGAACAAGGCATGGGTATATATGCTTGTTCTGGAGCATTGCTCATCAGAAAACTATCTGGCACGTCACTTCTCTCTGAATGCTCGGTTCTGTGCTGGATCAGTCTTGGGAAAATGAGATGTTTGATGTGATGTACTAAAACATAACGATCTGGTGATTATGTTCGTCTTTGTAATGTACGTCTTTTTTAACATGTACTCACAATGTGAACATATTTTAACTGTGAAGCAGAAGTTATAACTGGAACTAAACCTTTTGTCCAATGACTTTCCTTGACTTAGTTTTCCTTGTTCAGACTGAGGTTATTTTGAAGATCCGGCTGATTTCTCATTGCTTTGATTTGTGACTTTAACACAGTAGCATGCTAATCAGATGTGACCCAAATATGAGCGATCAAGTGGAAGTACTCAAAGACTAAATGAGACCAAAGTTCATGTGGCACAATGCCCTTCACTTGGATTTTCAAGGATTTAATAAGAGCCGGCAGCTATATGTGCAGTATTATAGTTCCCATGGTTAATCATTCTAGCTACCAGATAATGATATAAACTCGGTGGCTCCACCAGTCCCAAAGAAGGAAGTGCCATGTTTAAATAATAATAAAAAAAAACAATAATAATATTTATCAGGATGAACTGTGGGTAACCTTTAAAGATGAATCTTCATTATAAGTTCTTATATCAGTTTTAACATTAACTTAATGCTTACACAACATTTCATTTTGATAAAAGCTTTATAATTATGCGTCACAATGACGGCACTGCATTAGACACACAATAAAAACGTTTTATGGCTATATTCTGTGCAGATGGCCATCGAAAGTGAAGAAGGCTTTGTTGAAAAAGCCTGAGAGACATTGAAACAAGTGATATAAAAGAGAAAATGACCTCTAAACCAAAGTTGCCTATAGCAACATGTAAATATTGGTGCAGAAATTTCAAGCAAACATCATGCAATACACTTTTTATCATAAAAAATAAACCATTAAAAAAAACAATCTAATAAAATGGCTTAATATCCACTGCTAATGAACACACAAGTCCTTTTAAAGCATACTTGGCAATGCAAGATACAGTCTCTTCCACAAGAATCAACACAGATCCAAAATAACAACAAAACTGTGAGAAACACTCCACGTCCGCATTACTGTGATAGTCAACAACAGATATTTCTTTCAAATAAACATATCATCTGAAGCTACATGTTTCCAGTGAGACAATCATAGAGATGAGTAAATGCACATAATTACATTGTCATAGGCAATGGCTCGGGGTCAAAGAGCTGCGAGTTTCCTGTACCACACATACTGTATCCCTCCCCCCTTCCTCTGCTCCTGCTCTCTTTATAGCCAGAGAATATGGAAAACAGGACGCAACAGGATGCAAAGAGGCCAGTGTCGTTGGGACTTCCAAAGCCAACATTTTACTGCGCTTTTGCTGGGTTCTATAAATATTCAAATGAGTGTTCTAATATGCAAGAACTGAAAAAAAAAACCTTAAGCCAAATGTTAGTTGATGTGCAGGTTTCTAGTTGGTAATGAAAACTAACAGGCCTATGCTTTTGAAACGTCATAATCCTGATTATGCAGAATTTTTGAAAGCCATTGCTTTGATGATCAGTTCAAATAGATTTTGCATAATTGTGTGTCCTCAGCAGGGATGGGAGGACATTTCTTCTCTGTACAAAGGCAGGGATGTCATTTATAGAAATACAGGGCAGCTGTGAGTGAGTGAGTAAAATGTTTAAATAATCAAATTTTTTTAACTAGCTTTTATTGCTAGGACTTATTTACAATATTTGTAAAAAAAAAAAATTGCAAAATTAAATAGAAAAAAAAATAACACCAAAATGTACTGGTAATTTTCTGCCAGGACATTATCCAGTAATTTTACGGACATTTCCGTTAACCCTAAAACACAATGGAATGAAGTGCAAAACTCAAAATACAAGTGAAACACCTGTAAGTAAGTAAATAAATGTATAGTTGAATAAATAAATATAGAAAATTCCTTCATATTAATACAGTACATTGTGCCCCATTTTATCTGATTTTTTTATAGGATATATTAGGGGTGTAATAATACACTCATGTTTACATATTAATAGTTTAATAGAAATTTTATTAAATGAAGATATAAATAATTTTACATATTTAAAAAAAAAAATATCTATATTATATATATATCACATTGTTTCTGCTTTAGTGTTAAAAACATTGTATAATAGACAAAGTAAAAGCTTTTCATTGTTGAAGTCAGTGTTCACACACATTTCG
Source organism: Sinocyclocheilus anophthalmus (assembly GCA_018155175.1). NCBI lineage: Eukaryota > Metazoa > Chordata > Actinopteri > Cypriniformes > Cyprinidae > Sinocyclocheilus > Sinocyclocheilus anophthalmus. The sequence goes on along the minus strand of JADLZN010000566.1, from coordinate 322,655 downwards.
TGGAATGACACGAGAGGGATTATAAAGGTTAGACGTTTAACCGGAGCAGTCGCGCATGCGCACACACTGAAGTTTACAGTCACCTAATACGGCGTTCAAAGCATCCATCATTCATATGAATGAAACACAAATAAATAACGTGAACTCGGCCCTTCAGAACACAAAAGTTAAACTCTTTAACAATGCATACAACCAGTCGAGTTTCCATGACATACAGCCTTTACTCATTTTCTGGAAAACTTTGGTCACAAGCGTAACTTATCAAAACAAAGCTATTCTGACTAATCGAAAAGCTAAATAATATAACTAAAGCCAACCAAATGCAAAACTATGAATAAATATAACTATCTCTGACAGGCAGGACGCTACACGAAGTGCAATATTTGCCACACAAAAGTCACAATTAAAATCCCGTACTTAAACAGAATTTTGCTTGTCACTAAAAGAAATGATCCGCGAAATTCACCTGACGACTGTTAATAATATGGATTCATTCATTAGCAGCATGCTAGCTCGCCAATGTAACGTTAAAAGCAATTAAACACAACCTAACAACAAGCCTCTAGGTGCTCTAAATAGAAGACACGCTCCAAATAGAGTAATTAAAGTCACTCACATTATCTGTAAGTCCGGCAAGAGTAGCTGTCTTTATGAACACAGAAGCGACAGACTGTCCCGGTTAGCGGTGACAGATTCCCTCGATGTGAAATATTCCCTTCAAAAGCTGTTCTTGCTCTAAGTGTGCCCGGCTTCAATCTGAAGTCCACAGGAATAACAGCGACTTCAGTGGTGACACTGTATCTGTGACAGACACAGGCTGTGTTTCAAAACACAGAGAGCTGACTATCTATACAGCTTGTGTGGGCGTCCTACAGTCAGCGCGTGCGGCGACTTCAAATCTTACCTGATGGCCCAAAATGTCTCCTAGGTAGGGAGCTCACTAGGTTATTGAGACACAGCCGCTATTTTCGTTCATCTAATCACTAAAATATGACTTTTAACACACAACCAACACCATTTGTTTACTATAAAAGTAGAGTAATGTGTGTTTACGTGGAAATATTAGGCTATGACTATTTTAATGACTGTGTAGTAGCCTATATAAACGAGTAAAATAAATTTTTCTCAACAGGAGCTTTATAAATATATATGCACACTATAGAATGAATAACTCATGTTCCTAGTGGAAATAATCTAGGAATATGAACCAGGTCCAATATCAAAACAATGATCAAATCGTAAAATGATATTCTAAGGAGAAGTCCCACTTTATTGTTGATAAAGTTGTGTTGAAAATGAAAAGGTGTCTGTTGAGGGATGAGGAGAAAGTCAAGAGCTGCCTACTGGATTGTCAAGGTGCGCAACTGATACAAACTGGAGACTCATTCATATTGTATTGGCTTGTAATTCAAAACTTATAGAAGTATTCCTAAGTTGAAATCTAATACCTCGTTGAAAGCAGACTTTGTTTGTAAATCTAATTAGGACACATGATATCTCACTACGTGGCATTGTATCAAATTTCTGAGCAAAACAGCTAGGAGAAAAAAAATTTAGTTTAAAGACTTATATTTTTACATGCTGAAATGTTCCTCAGGGTGTTTATAGAGTTAAACTAGCAGCTTGGGTTAGTCTCACATATAGCCATGAAGCATTGTAGGCTAATATCTGACAAGATTTTACAGAATTATATCTTGTATTTGAACACATACTAATATTAAACATCAGTTCCTTCAGAAACGAGTTTCAAAACAGGAGTTTTACAGTCATGTCTGGTGAGCATGAAGAAACACCATTAATTAGATTTAATGCCACACTGACTTTTGCATTTCCCAGGAGCTTTGCAGCGATAAAAACAATCGTACAATGTGCTCCAGAGCGCATGTGCCAGTAACACAACATAAGCGAACGTATAAGAGAAGAACAGCTTGATTTCCAGACACTGTGACTCATCTTAATGATGGCTGTTTCTAATGAAAAAGCCTGAAGTGAGGAGGAGTGTTATGCTACACTCTTAAAAATAAAGGTGCTTCACGATGCCATAGAAGAACCTTTTTGTCTAAATGGTTCCATAAAGAACCTTTAACATCTGAAGAACCTTTCGGTTTCACAAAGGGTTATTTGTGGCGAAAGAAGGTTCTTAAGATTACAAAAAGTTAAGAAAGACATGGTTCTTTAAAGAACCTTTGACTGAATGGTTCTTCGTGGAACCAAAAATGGTTCTTCTATGGCATCGCTTGAAGAACCTTTTGAAGCACCTTTATTTTTAAGAGTTTAGCTGGGAGATATTCTAGTTGTTTTCCAGTTACATGAAAGTATAATAGAACTTGAGTCTAAATACGCAATTTCAGCCCATTTCTGGAAGTGGAACTGTAAAATTATATGGTTAACATGCACCAAAAAACCTTACTAATTAAACAGATGTTATACACAAATTTCATAGTGAACTATTGAAAATCATTTTCATTGTCTGAAAATAAATACGTAAAGTACTAATATACACATTTAGGCCTATCCAAATGGGATAATACATAAATTATTTTATTAAATATATTAATACTATCAATCATAAACACAAATCAAACAGCAAATTGAGTATTTGGGTTTGCCCTCCTTATACCCTCAGTGGTAACCAATCCCTCAAAAACATTTCAGCTTAAATTACAGCTCATTCCATATGTTGCTGGCCTTCTGGCAGATGGGTAATTCCACAAAGCACTGAAGTAATAACTGAGCGTTGAGTGTGTGATCCACTCAAAGAGTCTCATTAGCTCTAACACTTCAGAATTAAAAGAGATAAAGGAAGTTTCTCATATGGAGAACACAGCAGGGACGCAATCTCAAGAGAGGGGAAGAAGTTGAGGCCGTCACAGGTGGCCGTTTTCAAGGTTTCAAAGTTGATCAAATGATACAGGCTATGAAACGTTTCTTTTAAACTAAGAATTTACTGAACTTCCGGGTCTTACAAATCTAGTTTATTTGCTTATAGTTCTCATACTTGCTACAGTGTGCACATTAACCCTTTGAAGAAGGATTGTAAACCACTATCTTTAAACACCAATATTCGATATGGTCAGCCGATATATTTTAAACGAATGATTATTTTATTTATTTTTTTTTGCATTTGATTTCCCCAAGTCTTGAATATTATATAATCTGAAGTGCAGAGGGATCAGGTGGTTCATTATCATCCAAAAATTCTTGCCCAGGGTGAAACCTTGACTTGAAAACGGCCACCTGTGAAAATACATCAAGCATTTCAATTTGAGGATTGGAAGGCAGACGGTCATCTGCCTTGAGCGTGCAGGATGCCAATCTGATCATCGGCATAAACAGGCAAAAATTCTGCCCTCGAGCAGAGACAGAAGCAAGTCTGGAAGAACTAATGAGTTTAGAATATGCATAAGCCACGTTCTGTGTGCTTATTTGGTCCTTTAACCACAGGAATGCAATCTTAATGTTTGGATTGCTTAAGGAAACAGCAAGGGCTCTTGGACATGACTTTCAGTCATTTTCAGACAACTACAAATAAGCCATTTATAAACTAATTTCCTTGAAGAATTCATAGAGTTGCTGTTTATTTGAGCATCTCAACCAGCACAGTACAGCAACATAGACTCAACCACTGAGGTGGGTTTGAGACGGGACTAACCCTTTTACTGAGTATTTGGGGAAACCTGTTGGAAAATAGTTATTTTTTGCAATTCTGTTTAGAAATTACACAATTCGGGTTTAAGTGAGTCTTTCACCACAACAAGTATAACTTTTTTAAATAACTCGCACTTGGATTCAGCATCTGGCCATTTTATTTTGATAGATTCTATTTACAGCAAATATTTTATTGAATTTCAAGAACAAAACATCCATTTCCAAAGCAAATGACTTATTAAATTTCATAATTATTCATTTAAGGCATCATTAGAATGAAACAGATGCTCATCAAAATACCTTGAGGAAGCTCTCTACATACTGCAGAATGTAGATGCCACAGTCTGTATAGTTATCCTGTTGTGGGACGAGGGGGCTCCATCCATTCATCACTCCATTTCCAAAACTCTGTTCAGAGCCCGTTTTGACCTTCCATTCCTCTTGTAAGTACCTTGGGTTTACAGAAAATATGTGGCTAGAATGGCAATGTTGTCTTGCGCTCATTGATACGCCCCCCAGGTAAATATAACTAGCCGGCTAACATGCATGTGGTTTGCTCGGTTTGTGGGCAGATTTCCATTTTTATGTCAGCAACGAGTCCTTGGAATTGATTTAAACAAATGATTCTTTCTAGCATACAAACGTCTCCAATGAGATTTGAATGTGGTGAAGGACTTGGCTTTCTGAGCTGCTCCCCCTTGAGAAAGACAGCATTTTGGCGACATTTGACATTAATTGCCGACATTTGCTGCCTAACGCAGGATACAGAAGTACAAGAGAAAATGTGTGCTCTCTATTAATGCACAAGTGCAAAAATAATCAAGCACTTGAAACAGAAGATAATTACTCTTGGAGTATCTGCAGCACTGATGATCTTCCACTGCAGGCGAGGGAGTCCATGATGAGCATGCATGGCCTACAAACACAGACAGTCCATCAATGACTGGGTACAATGGAGCATTTCATTGACTTGTTACTGCCATCTAGTGACGGGTAAAGGGAAAGCATGGGGGGGAGGGGAAAGTAACTTTTACTGTTAAGGACAGATCTGTTCTTGACCATCTGTAATTCAAAAATAGAAAAGGTTAATTCACTCTCCACTGATTTGTTACAGAGTTAGAAAGCGATTAACTGAACATCATCCTCAGCCTCATCCTCTGAAAGGGAGCAGAAACACTGGTCTAAGTCGTCTATGGGGGAAAAACATGCATAATGAGAGATAAATCACAGAAAATAATTTTCACTCATCCCTTAAAAAAAAAGGAATACCTTTCTTCAGGAAGGATGCATCAAATTAATCAAAATTGACAGTGAAGACATTTATAATGTTACAAAAGATTCCTATTTTAAATAAAAACTGTTCTTTTAAACTTTCTATTCAACGAATCCTGAAAATAAATGTATCACGGTTTCCACAAAAAATATGAAGCAGCACAAATTTGTTACATGACAATAATAAATCTTTCTTTAGTATACTGAAAATTCAGTTTTGCCTTCACAGAAATTAATTACATCGTTTTATTTTTAATTGTAATAATATTTCACAATATTAGTGGTTTTATTATTTAATGTTTTTTCATTTTTGATCAAATAAATGCAGTCATTGTGAGTATGAGACTTCAAAATTATATATATATATATATATATATTAATATATATATATATATATATATATATATATAATATATAAATATATATATTAGTGTGTAATTTATTAGTTAAAAAAGGAGTGTTACGAATAGTTCAGGTATTTTCAGTTTTACACCCTCCAGAATGTTGGTCCAGTGTACATCCATTATATGCATGTTAAAAAAACTAACAAAAAAAGTAATTTAATTCAATTTAACTTGTATTAAGTATTTGTGGCTATACATTCGAAAGTCATAGACTTCCATTCATTCCTTTGCTTGAGTCAAAATCAACAGCATGACACATGACACTGAACGGGTTGTAAGTCGTTACAAAATCAGTGACCAAAAAGAACCAAATATACACAGAAATCTATCTAGAAAATAGAAAACATTTTACTAAGTGCTGTATCGTGGAACAGTTTGGATTTCCATGTTCTCTCATTCAAAAAGAAGCAAAATAATTAAGCTAACAGATTTTGTCCTTTATCTACACCACCATTTTGCTCTGGCACCACATTGGTTTTCTAAATTACCTATGGATTGACTCCATCTGGAGAGCTGCTTTGAGGATTCTGGAGAGTAGAAGAGGGGCATGGAATTGGGTGGAGATTGATCACAAAGATACTCCACTGAATACCTTCGCCCACTGATCCAAACCACTGGTCTGTGAAATCTTGCCAGGAAAACAGATGACAGCCAGGTACCAGTGAGCCCTGAGGACACATTACACAGGAGGGGCTCTTATTAAGACACACTCTTTATTTTACCTACAACCTACACAACCTGAAAGTCTGCAAGAACATTTTGGGATGCAGGATGTGCAGCTTTGTTAAGAGACTCACATTTGATTAATCGGGACAAATATAAAGTCCTTGTCAAAAAGGTTGACGCTCCTGGTCCACGTTTTCACCCGACAGTGCCGGTGCTCTTGCATGCTGCAATACAGTGCAGTGCAGTGTGTTCACACCAGTTATGGTTATGTACTTTTTACACTACCATATTCTATACTTACGATAAATGTGTAGTTCCTGGAAGCCTTGTATGATCTTTTTGAGTGAGGCACTTGAAGAAGAAAGAGCTGAACACATGGTACTTGGAGGCATCCTCCTTTTCCAGCTTCTCGCAGACCAAATACCTGGCCAAAATACAAGACTTATGTCATTACAGTGCCAATATACTGAAGTAGATAGCCACAATTTCAAAAACGTTAACCTAAGTCTATTATCACATCGTTTAGGATTTCTCCTTCCTCAAGACAGTTGAGGTCCTCCTCGGGGGTGGTTATACCCCCCTTGACTGGAGGAGGTGGGTACACAACCAGTCTGCAAAGAGATGGTGAGAAGAGTTCTTCTAGATAATAATATCACAATAACTGAGGCCGGGCCAACTGACGTTTTGATATCCTGTTGAGGCGATGAAGGAAGCTCTATCAAATTGTCCTCATCACTGTCTGAGACACTGAGGGCTGCAATTTCATATCGATGAGGATCAGGAGAGGCCGAGCCCTGCACCAAGCCCTGCTAAACACTGAGAGAAAGAGCTAAACAACTGAAAAACATGTTAAAGGAAGATTTATTTTGCTCTATTATATAACTGGTGCTCAAAGATGAATATCTTGTTGATTCTGTGGTAATATAAAAGGAAAAGGAAAGGTACGAGAAAGAGGAAGTATGAAAAAAGAAAAGAAAGTTTAAGAAATAAATAGTTTTCTCTAATACTGTAAGAGGACGTGTGTCTATATCGTCCTAATGCACGGTGAGGAGGAGAGTGTGAGTGGCCAAAGACTCCAAGAATCACAGCTGGAGAACTGCAGAAAATAGTTGAGTCTTGGGGTCAGAAAGCCTCAAAAAACAAAAACAAACAAAAAAATATGCAATAAATATGCAAAACAAACTCCAGCATATTTATTTGCTAGACACGACTGGAACTTTAAACGGGACTGGGCTCAATTGTCAGATGAAACTAAAAAAAGTAGCTTTTTAGCAACAAACACTCAAGATGGGTTTAGTGCAAACAGGGATAAAAAGTACCCCATTGCCCACAGTTAAATATACTGCTGGATCTTTAATGTTGTGGGCCTATTTTTCTGCCGGAGATCCTGGATATCTTGTTCAGATAGATGGCAAAATGGATTCTATAAAATACCAATGGATAAAAAATTTAAAACTGACTGTCAATGAAATCTTATAATGGGCCATGGTTAGATCTTTCAACAGGACAATGATCCACAAACAAACAAAAATGGGTCACTGTGAACAAAACCAAGCTTCTGCCCAGGCCAACCTAGTTCCCTGAGCTGAACCCTTTAGAAAATGAGTGTGGTGAACTGAAGAAAAGAAACACCAACATGGAGCTGAGAATCTGAAGGATCTGGAGAGATTCTGTATGAAGGAATGGTCTCTGATCTCCTGTCAGATGTTCTCTAAACTCTTCAGGCATTATAGGTGAAGACTCAGAGCTGTTCTCTTGGCAAAAGTAGGTTGCAAAAAGTATTGGATAAAAGGGTATGATTAATTGTGACCAATGTGTATTAGAGAAAAACATTTATTTCATAATGATATTTCCCCCCATTTTAAATTCTTATTCTCCAATGAAAGGTTAGATTTTAGTGAATTTAAAAAAAATTAAATATCTAAAGGATTGATGATACAGATAATTTTCACAGCCTTCTTTGATCATATTTACCAAGGGTATCAATAATTTTGAGCACAACTGTATGTACTAAATTTAGCACACAGTGTTACGGTAAAGTGATGCCGGAGTATGGAAGGGCACGAGAATCATTTGTTTACTTAAATGAATCGTTGAAACACGGATTCGCTTCCTCAATGAAGCATCACTATTTAGCGCAGCGGCCATACAGGTTTGTTCACATCAGACAGGTGTCGACCATCTGCTACAGAGTATCAGAGACTGAGCGTTTATCACCTGTGAGGTCAGTGACCTCTGAAGTTTCTAGTTTTGCACACTGCTTTTATGTGCGTGACCTCTTGGTTCCCCTGATCTGTTTTTTGGGTTGGCTGACTGTAGAATTGAAGTCAGCAGATGGTAAGTGCTATTGTAAGTCAATGGTCTGTTGTATTCTTGCAAAGTACAGTATTATTGCTGGTAATCAGCAGGTTCTCGATTTCAGCAGGTACCCCCCCCCACCCCCCCCCCCCAAAAAAAAATGGACTAGATTTTCAGAAAAGATTGATTGCATTGACATATATGCATTTTATGAAATGCATGGACAAAATCTATTTTCACGAATGTTTATTTACTCAAAACAATTTATGCAAACACAATTATAGCCATATACTGAGACAATACAAGATGACTCAGGTTCTCAACACAGAGAGAAGTAGATTCAAACCAATGACATCTAGCGTCTCTGTTTAATTGGATCAGGGCCTTTTACAAATCTGATATGATTTACAGTTAAGAATGCACAGTCCATATTCTATTCAATAGCTGAGCTAAATAAATACAAAACAAAACACATAAATGCAGCAACACTAGCTAGCAGCAAAGGTCAGTTCAATTCAACATGACATCATCTGATCAGTAGTATCACATTTTTGATTGCCACTAAAATAAAATGTCCACAGTAACAATGAGTACTGTCCCTCATGCTCAATGGTGTCGTGAACACTAGATGAATATGACAGTAATACAAATTTGCATCTATTTGGTGAGTTTCTATTTTGCAGTCTATGAGGTGTCAGAATAATGTCACAATCAAGCACAACAGAAAAATATGATTTTCAAACAATCACTCATCAATTGTCAATGTATAACATTTACATGCTCCCTGGGTATAAGCAAAACAACCTGTGCCATAAGTTACTGTTGTCTCACGTATTTGAAAGCCTTGCTGACATATTTTAATGTCGTTTTTTTTTTATTATTATTATTTACCCTGTCACTGGCTCATCCAATTAATTAAAAGTATAAAAGTCCTCTCTACAGCTCAGCATTTATTTCCATCATGTCACTGCCAAACTTGACATCAATATCTTTGCAGATATAAAAGATTCATAAGTTTGATATTACTGGGATTCTTCCTCATAGTGTCTGCTCTTTTTAGTCATTTAAGGGGATAGTTCATCTAAAAATGAAATTCTGTCATTATTTATTCACCTTCATGTCATTCCAAACATGTATGATATTTTGGTTGTACAATGACATACAATGCATGGAAACCAAAGCTTTTAAGCTTCAGTAAGGACACAAAAGCACCATAAAAAAAATCATAAAAGTTGAACATATAACTTGTGTGCTCTATTCCAAGTCTTCTGAAGCCGTATGATACCTTTGTGTGATATACAGACTGAAATTAAAGTTATTCACTGAAAATATTGACATCTTCTCTAGCTCTTGTTGCTGCTTTCATTAGAATTCATGAGCTTCATCAACTCAATGATCACCTGGTCACAGGTGTACTCAAAGCTCTTAAGAAACTTAAGAAGACTTGGAATATAGGGCTGGGTGATATTGGCAAAAATTCATATCTCTGTATTTTTTGGCCGATTTGCGATATACGGTATATATCTCAGTATTTTTGTTTTTGTATTTGTATAAAAAATCTGTATTTAATATATATGTTTTTCACTTACCGCCCAATGTTGTCCAACAAAACAATACATATTAAAGGCTATGAAAACAAATAAAGTGAATGTAACCATGTATGCCTTTATATTATGTGAAAAAAGGGTTAAAATCACATTTCATTCTAACATTGTAACATTGCAATCTAAAAACAAAAATAAGGCTTTTAAAGTGGAAGTTAAATTCACTAAACTAAAAAAGAAAATAAATCAGAAGCACAGAGTTGTGTTAGGCTATTTTGATTACCCCATTACAGTCACTTTACAGTCAGTGCTATCATAAAAATAGACTTATTTGTAGGTTTAAAATTCTACACGTCACATTTATTGTCCAACTACAAATATTTCAGCGAAATGTATATTTTAGTCAGAATTATTGCGCTCCTATTTAACTGAGCTCCGTCTGTTTGGTGCGCATGTGCGCGGCGGCGGTGCTCGTTCACTGAAGTCTGTGAAGTTTAGCGGAGAACCCAAAGAAGAAGGTCGGTTCATGCACTTCTGACAGAAAAATGGAAATATTTCCATGGCTTTCTAACATTTACAGATGGAGAATATACCTGTGAAATGTAAGTTATGCATTCAGGAAGACAGCACATCTCAAACACATTAAACAGCACGAGTGGCCTAGTATCTCTGTCAGCGGCACATGCAGCCTTTCTGTCAGAGCATATGACGCGGCCGAGCCACTTAAACTAATATGCGAAACAAAACTATAAACTATGTCTTACCAGTTTTTAAAGGCCTTAATATGAAGCTTGTCACATGTTTAGAACAAATTGATTATGCACTTTCTCCGCAGCAGCTCAGTCTGTCCTCCGCTCATATCAAACTACTGTATATCGATATAAATTGCCTCATATCGAATCGCTTATAAAGAAAGTATCGATATATCGCACAAACTCGATATACCGCCCAGCCCTAACTTGGAATTTAGTGTATGAATCATATGGACCACTTCTATGGTTCAATTGTGTCCTTTTTCAAGATTGAAAGCTTTAGTCTCTATTTGCTGCAATTCTATGGAAATGAAAAGCTTTCCTCGTTTGTTCCATGAAAGAAAGGCATTCAGATTTGGAACGACAGGGTGAGAAATTGAAAACAGAATAGTAATTTCTGTGTGAACTGTCCCTTTAGAAGTGTACAGTCAGTGAGAGAGGCAGACTGAAGCTGGAGACAGATGGATGGCGTGATACTGATCGTTTCATACTGAATGGAGCCGAGACAGACCTTAAGGAAAATGTGTATGAAAATCTCACAACAAATAACTGCATTCCAGGCAATATTGTTCTTTTTTTTCTTTTAAAAACGTCTTTCTCATCTCAATATTTACATTTTTCAGTCCGTTGTGCTACCCACATTCTATGATACCTTTTCTTTTGTTCATTCTCTGTGTCGATATGTAAAACATGCTGTGATGGCTAGGATGTGTCGTGGTTTGTGCTACTGTCTGGATGGGGGTGAGGACGGCGAGTGTTTGTTGATACGTATGTAGTGTATAAACCAGTGTTGGAGGACAAAGAGTTAAGAGTATATATGGTGAGCCCACAGATTTGTAGGAAACTGAGAGGATATTAACAGCGTGCGATAGAGGGGAGTCATTCAAAGTGGTGGGGAGAGGAAATGGTGAAGGGTCACGATGATGTGGAAGAGGAGGATGCTCAGTCTTCGTCCTGGTCCAAGTGGGCCTGCTCATCTATTTCATCATCTTCTGGTGGTGCAAAGCCATCCTGTAAAAAAATAGGCATTTTTTAGGATGATCATGGTATTTCAACACTGCACTGTATAAAATTTTGTATATTTCAATTATTTTAATGCACTTTTGTATTTGTCCATTGTGGTTCCTGAGGAGCATGTCACTAGACTAGTTTTCTTAATTTTAGTTCTCAGTTTCATAGTGGTTCTAATTAAAACATCAGTAGCAACAATTTCATCTCCATTTCAATAAATTGATTTTGATTCTGAAGACTCAACACGGCATTTTTCATATATTCATATACAGTTGTCAGTAGATTTAGCTGCATTTCAGACAGCTTAGATCTTTAATGGTGCTCAAAATCTGATTTCCAAGGTGGCGAGGACTAATGAGCATGATGCATAATTAAGTTTATAATGTAATCATTTTTTTAAGTGTTTTTACCATAATTGGCATTAGAACTCAAATTTGACTCTTGTTGAGTCATGTCATGGTGCCATCTTTCTGTTGGTTAATGCTGTGAATCTGCATGACCAACTTGGATTTAGTCAACAGCCGATACAAACTGATATTGATGTCGCAATTATGAATCAACCTGACAAATATATATGTCAAATAATTAGCAAAAAAGATATCAAACGTATCATTGGCAGTACCTCTGTGGCATACAGAATGTCAATTATCCTACTGATAATGGGGTGGTTTTCAGTCTCATGTTCTTGACAGATCAGCTCAATGTCTCGAAGTTTGCTGAAGTAGAAATCTCTCTCCTTTTCCAGACCATCTACAGTTAACTTCAGCTCCATCAACTTAAAAAAAACAAAGCAAAAGACAAAGGACAAAATGTAAGATACTACTTATCAGAACATCATCATTCCTTAATGGGAAAAAGTCAGTATGCTTACTATGATAAGACAATCTATGTCCAGAAGAATATTAAATAAAATGCAATAATATGAATAAGTGGGATAGAAGATGAAGGAATGGTCTGAAGAAAATGGGAGAAAAGAAAGATAAAAATGACAAATGCAAAATCTACCTATACTTTCTTTCTATTCAATTTCTACAATCTCCAATCCAAAGTATTCCAAGGTAGAGTAAGTCTTCCTTACCCTCCCAGGGACTCTACCTGTTGATTAAGCTCCATGATTTCAGCATCACTTCCCCCATTTCGGGCATGTGTGGGGTTCTTCCTTATGGTGGTGGTCACCCTCTGTGGTATGGGCATGTTTTTAGGTACTGTTGGCGATGTTCTCTGAGGCCCTGAAATGGGAGATGTTTTACATTTAGTTACAATAAATGGGAGCTGTTCAGTAAATGTACAAACTGATCCATGCAATTTTAGGTTTCTGTCATTTCTATCAGCTTCTTAAACACATTTAGCTCTGTTCGATACCATAGTGGGCCAAAATGGACCCTCATAAGTGACTGATCTGAAACGTCCTACAAACAATGCTTATCATGAGAGCTCAAATAACGGTCAATTCTGAATTCTGTCTGCCAACTTAAGTCATTTTTTTTTTCAGTAAGCTTATCCCATAGTATTTTGGGATTGCCTTCACATATACAATATATAGACATTCAATACTTTGTTTTGGCCAGAATTGCATAAGATAATTTTGCTGGCAAATCTTTTTACCATCCTCAAGAGTGAGCCTATGATGCCTTTAAAGAAATAGTTCACCCAAAATTGAAAACTTGTTGAAAATGTACTAACCCTCATGCAATACATGATGAGTTTGTTTCTTCATCAGAACAGATTTGGAGAAATGTAATAACGCTTCCGCCAGGACAAACCATAGCACAGTAACTGCACTTGTTAAAATTACAAACTTGCTTCTTGCGTCAGACCAAGGCTGCATCTCATTGCTAATTTTACTTGATCTTAATGCTGCGTTTGACACTACAGATCATGACATACTCCTAGATCGATTACAAAACTATACAGGTATTCAAGGGCAGGCTTTAAGATGGTTTAGATCCTACCTGTCTGATCGCTACCACTTTGTTTATTTAAATAGGGAGTCATCTCAATTATCACCAGTAAGATATGGAGTGCCACAAGGATCTGTCCTAGGTCCTCTGCTATTTTCAATATACATGTTACCCCTTGGTAATATTATTAGAAAATAAGGAATTAGTTTCCACTGTTATGCTGATGATACTCAACTATATATCTCAACAAGACCAGATGAAACTTCTAAATGATCTAAGCTAACAGAGTGCGTTAAAAATGTAAAAGATTGTATGACCAATAATTTTCCAATTCAAAACGTTCTGTAACATTGCCTGTAACAAAGATGCCGTTGACGCCAAACACTCACAACGAAGAGAAAAGCGTCGTGTTTTACAACTGTGCCGACGACTGTGCGTATCAGGTATCAAATAAACGCTGGGATTTTTTAAAAGTATTGAATTTAAAGTTGCGTGCATAGAATATTTAAAAATTGTTCCGAGAGTTACCAAAAATGGTTTTACACACGGTCTGTTATTGTGGCGACATTTCCACGGCCCGAAACATGACGATGAACGAAACGAACTGTGATTGGTTGGTTGACGGCCTCATGGGCGGGCCTTGGCCAATGAAAGCTGCCATGAATTCCAGACCTTCAGCCATCAGTCTGAAGGTCTGGTAACTTGAGACTAACTTATTTATGAGACGGGCTTATTTAAAATGCAAACTTATTGTCTGCCAGCAGGAGGCGCTTTTAGAGTGATAAAACTAGCGTTTCCCTGGTAACGGCTGTAATCAAAACAGTGCTGCGCTCATGAACGCTACTTTATCAGATAAAAATAAAAATGCCATCGAAACTTTTCTAAAGACAGTCGGTTCCCTTCAGAGCTGATTGCCAAACTGAAACAACATGAGAAAATACACCAAATTTTGCAATATAAGTTTGATACATCATATCAAAATTGATGGTATAGTGTCATCGTCTGTTTGATACGTCTTTAATTGATTTTTCCGTACATTTCTGCCATATGTACATTAATTGACAGTCACCACTGATAAGATACTACTAAATATTGTAGAAACTTAATTTTCTGTAAAGTTGCTTTGAAACGATTTGTATCGTGAAAAGCACTATACAAATAAACTTGAATTGAATTTTAAAAATCATTCCCGTTGTTCCTCTACCTTTAAAATCCCACTGATTATGGCTTGATCTGGCATATTTCTTCCTGTTCCGACAAGGGCACAAACTTTTTCACTGGATATATTATGGATATAGGACTTGCTAAAATCATCTTAATTACGAATTTATTTACAAACATTTCACAAGACATTAATTGATGGAATGAAGTTGTGCTTTGGATTATTGTGATGTTTTTATCCGCTGTTTGGACTCTCATTCTGATGGCATCCATTCACAGCAGAGGATCCATTGGTGAGCAAATTTCTCCAAATCTGTTCGGTTGCAGAAACAAACTCATCTACACCTTGAATGGCCTGAGGATGAGTACATTTTCAACAAACTTTCATTTTTGGGTGAACTATTCCTTTAAATGCAGTCTAAGGAGGCAGCTCACTAGGTTTTTGAACAGAGCTAATGATTCACTAAAATGAGCTAAGAGGTTCAGTAAGCTCAGCCTTTAACAAGCTACAGCATGGGCTGCGTGTCACCCCATTACTTTGGTTAAGCCTGTGTGTGCGTGTGTGTGTGATCAAAAATTAACTGTTTCAAAAGCCTGTTATCTGCTTTATATCTGGCAGATTTAACCAAAGTCAGGGAAGTGTGACGAGATGTGACTACAAACTAAATGGAGGTCACATTCCCAATCCACCCCAACAATCACAAAAGCAGTCAATATTCAGCAAATTAGGATACCACTTTTGTACCTCTCTGGGGACTCTATGTTTCCAGTTCTTGGCTGTTAACCCTCTATTGCACAATTTTGTCTCAGGGTAACCCTTTTCCATCACTTTTCAAACACAAAAGATGTCAATGAAGGGTTGTTAATGAAGGGATGACTTAAAAAAAATAAGAAAAATGTTGGTAACACTACATTCCTTGTGCTGATTTTAAAATATTTTTCTGGTCAAGGACGCACATTATCACTCTGCCTCAAAAAAGCCTTTTGTCACCTATACAAAAATAAGATTCATATTTATTAGTGAATAAAATTCACTTTAAAAGAGTCACTCATATAAATTATATGTCAGTCATATAAATTAAATTGTTTTTTACTATTCAAAACGTAATTTATTCCTGTGATGGCAAAGCTGAATTTTCAGCATCATTACTACAGTCATCAGGGTCACATGATCCTTCAGAAATCATTCCAATATGATTATTAGAAAGCATTCATAAATTATATTAAAAAAAAAAGTATATATATACATACAAAAAAAAAAGTTTTTTTTTATTTTATATTTTTTACTGACCCAAAACTTTTGAACAGTAGTGTCTTTTTGTGTTAACTATAAAATACTTTTTTTTTTTTTTTTTTAAAAAAAAAAATTTTTTTTTTTTTAACAGAAATAAAGTGAAATGTATATAGTGTATACTAAGAAACCAGTTTTTTTTTACTAATAGTTTCTGTAATAACAGTTTGTTTTATTTTTGTTCTATTTTTTAATACTTTTTGTTTTATTTTTATGAATTTATTTATTTCCATTACCACAGTGTTGCTTCCGATTTAATTTTTTATTTTATTTTAGTTATGAAGTCCAATTTTTATTTTTATAGAAAATTGAATCAGTCATGTTTAACATTGCTTTCATAAGGCATGCAATAGAGGGTTAAAATAAAAGGCATGTGTGTTATTTGTTTTTTTTGTTAACTTATTTCAGGTGACTATAACTTTAAAATGACCAATAAAGAATTTGGAGGGACTGAGGGATGAATAGGACTGACCGTAGTGACACTAAGCAAGCAATGACCCTTCAGGATGGCACATGAGAGAACACTGAGGAACTGATTTTGGAAAACTGTTTGTTAGTACTGCACTAACAGAGCAACACAGCACTGTTTTAATGCTGAATTAATTGTTTTCTCGTTAATAAAAGCTTGGGCATGGAGTAAATCATTCTGAGGCCTGTGCACAACCAGCTGCTTTGCAGAGCATGTTGTCAATCATTAGAGCTTCAGCAATCAATGCAGCAAATTGGCGGCAGAATCTCGAGGTTACCTGAGGGACCAGTTCTCTTGGGTTTGTGGGAAAAGTGTTCACCTGGATTTGGTGGAGACGCCACATCTTGGCCCTGCCTAGCTTGAATGGGATCATACTCTTTTCCGTCATAATTGGCATCAAATAATTTTTTAAACCACTGGATGAATTCAAAGTTGTCCTGGAATTTTCCTTTCACTAATTTTTCCACAGGAATTATCTGGATAACAAAAGGAAAACAAATCATCAGTTCAATACTGAGCTGTAATCTTGAGGTGTAATTTTTTTTATGTTAAAGGGGTCATATGATGCGATTAAAATTTTTCCTTTCTCTTCGGAGTGTTACAAGCTCTTGGTGCCTAAGGAAAGCTCTGTAAAGTCTCAAATCCAAAGAGATATTCTTTATAAAAGTTAAGAGTCAGCCATACCTACCTAAAACGGCTCGCTCTAACACGCCCCAACATATCTACATCACTATGTGGGAAGATTTGCATAACGCCGCCCAAATGTTCACGCAAAGAAAGAAGGCATAACTTTTATTCACTCTATAGTATTGTTGTTGCCGCCGCCACCATGTCGTGAAGGCACAGTGTGATTCGTTGTGAAAGCAAAACTACTTTTTTGGGACTTCAAAAGAGGACATATCGGCTCGCATGCATGGAAGTCTGATCCGTGATGGTTTGCTGAGGAAATACACATACTTTGCGCTGTGGATCGCCGGATCGGCTTTCACCGTGGACGAAGCAGAGTCCAGCCCGGGGTCGTCACATGTGGTTGCCGCAAGCCCGCCGGACGCTCCTTCGTCGAATCCACCAGCCGCCACTCACTCTAGCCCTCCGGCCATTCCTCACGCTAGCCCCCAGCTTCTGCTCACTCTAGCCCTCCGGCCATCCCTCACTCAAGGCCGCCGATTTGTTTGTGACGCTGTGTTACGTGTGAAGATAAATTGACTTGTTTGGTCTTCCATAAAGAGGACACGATAGAATTAGTGGTTTAAAGTGTATTACAACACTGTTCAAGAACAGTTCTACCCAAATATTAGATTGTGTGGCAGCATATTTATGAGGACGTTCTTGATCTGGGGAGAGTCGACTACAATGAGGCTGTCTGTGCTCCAAATACAGTTTTTTTTATATTTAAAGATTTTTTTTTTTATATATTTAAAGCGAGTTTTTTTTTGGGCAGTGTAGAGTAGCACTTGTGTTTGTCATTTCTCTGATCACAAATGAAGACATGATTTTATGTTTACGCGGCAACGCAACGCAACGCGTAAAAAGAAAGTATAAGTCATTATAATCCATAATTATGTCCCCACTGATGCAACAAATGCCTAGTTTATAATAGGTTTTAATGTTTTTGAATCATCGCTCCGGCCTGACAGGGAATCATCAACAGTATGGTAAGGGGCGTAACATTTCATTGCTTGAGGTATTCGGCCAATCACAAGCACTGGATAGCTGGCCAATCACAGCCCACCTAGCTTTTTTAGAACGATGAGCTTTGTAAAAAATCGACGCGTTCCAGAAAGGCGGGGCATAGAGGAGAAAACAATAATGTACAGTATGTGAAAAATAATGTAAACACATTTCATTACACCAAATACACAAAATAATGTTCTTTTTAGCAACGTCACATGACCCCTTTAAAATCCTTTACTGATCCTAGGAATTACAAACTACAAAAAGCCTATTGGTTGACAAAGAACTTAGGACACCTTCACGGGTCTCAAGTAATATTTCAGAAACCGGACACCAAAAACCCAGAACCCTGACTCATCACTTGAAAAAATAACATTAAACACTATAAATGACTTCCATTAGTTATTAACAAAAAATATAATGCATACTACATTCAAATATCGCCAACCTAATAACTAATTTACATTCATAACTATTTAACTAATGATCTGTTGAGCAATATTTAGGCCTAATGTTGGAAATTGATGAAAGTTACTTCTCATTTTTTATTAAAGATGTCTGTATTTTACAAACACTAAGGTGAAGGCTTTACTCATGAATATTAATTAACTCATTACTATGGTAAGTAGTTCATGAATATTAATTGCTGTTAAAAAAAACAGGGTACAACCCATTAATTAATTAATCACATCCCTTAATTTTACATCAACAGGCTGCTTTCTTTGTTTAACAGAAGTTTGAAGTTATATTTTGAAATTACAAGCAAAAATGCTGTGACTTTTTCCTTCAGTCTTACTGAATGCACTGTATATTTTTATCTCTGTATTGTTGTTCTTTTCTTTTTAGTATCTTTTAAATAAATTATTTCGTACTATTTTTTTCTTCTCATCGACCTTTTACGATCAGTATTAATCACTTTTATGTAAAGCATTTTGAATCTACCACTGAGTATGAAATGTGCTATACAAATAAATGCTTCTTCAATCAATGGTATGGTAGTGATATTTTTTACCAAATGAACTGAAAGCTTTAATTTATACTTTCTAATTGAGTAAAGCTTAAAAGTAGAAGTAAAAAAAAAAATGTAAAGTTAAAGATAAGTTTGAAGTAAAACTGTGAGATGTACATAGAAGCAAATACTCCAAAGGGCCAACTAACTTTATCAATGTTCATCCTCTTGAAAGCTGCCTGGAGTACTTTGAAGTTATGTATAAACTCAGTTTCCAGCTTTGCTTGAAATTTCACTTTCTTTAAAAGAATACACCCTGGGAACAGCATGTCCATGAACTGACAATAAGTCGCCCCTGAGGACAAACAGCAACAGAGAACATGGGTCAACAACAGAGCTCATTCATTGCATGATGACAAAAAAAGAAAAATGTCTTTGATCAACAAGTGATTGGCTAACCTTATTAGTGTCAAGTGATAAAGAAAGAGTGCAAAGTAAATGCTTTAATTTGACTGATTACACTGGAAGAGATACAAACACTAAGCATATATGATCAAAGGCAAAGTAAAAGCCTTTTTATTGTGAAATTAAGAGTAGTCTTATATAATCAATAGTGGAGCAGAAATAAAGAGTATGCTAGTGCCATTCATGACATAAAAGACAGAAACACTTTGTGAAATAAGGCAGTACAACCCACCTGAACATAATTGTTCTATCTTGGTGTAGGTGAGCTGAAGGGAGTCGTTCACCCACGCCAACATGTCATGTCGGCTCAGGTTCTCAATCGTTACTGATGTGGAGTATACATTCACTGCCATCTCCTACAAAGGAAAAAAGAACAAAGTCACTATGCACCTAATTGCACTTCTTTTTAATACTTTGATATCTTACAGCATCTGTGACTGTATATTTTTAAATGTATAATTCCATATCTTTTAATCATTTCAAGTTGATATATTTATTTTATAAATGTATATTTTATATAAGTATATTTATTATTTCATGTCGAACAGATTCATTTCACAGGATAGCAGGTAACGATGGTTTTATACACATGCTTTGAATATGTGTCACTGTGTCTGGATTGAATGTGTTTCTATTCGGTTAATCAGAAGTGTTATTCAGTTCTTCAGTGGTCACTGCATCACTGAAAATTGTAATCACACTATAAGTTTCAATCCTCCAAAGATAATCCATCCAGATTAGTGTTTCTGAGATGTTGTTAACCATGCACATCTGGTGCACCCAGCGGACTGCGTGATGGAAATGACATCTGTAAAACACACACACACACACACACACTCATCTTCCACGGAAACACACTATGTGTGTGTATTTCACTGCATGAATTTTGTAAAGCTTTGATTCTTGAGTCCTGGGACAAAGTAACCTACAAATAATGGTTTCAGTTCCACGTATTGAATAGTCAGCACGGTCATCAAACATTTTGATTTTTTCCTGGTTTTGCAATTACATCATTTAAAATGTAACATTTTTAGAATTACATTTTTGTTAGTGTATTTTAAAAATACAAATTTGTGTGTGGCATCATGGTTTATAATATCATATGATAATATAATATGATATTTCATGCTGTGACACATGAAATATCATATGATATTATCTGATTATAAATGTTTTCATAAATATCTGAATGTGCCGACAAAAAAGTTTGAGGTAAAACTGTGAAAACGTATTTATAAAGCATTTTTATTAGCCCCTTCTTCCTGCCAGGACATTATAATGTTTATTTTAAATATATTGCACATTTATGCTACATACTGTATATTAAGTTACAGTCACAGAACATGTGGTTTCAGAGGTATAGTGATAATTCATTTATTTATTTATTTGACTAAAATGAGCAGTAAATAAGACCAAACAGTCCTTTTGTTTTGTAACATTCTAGAACATTCTCAGATCATCTCCAATTAATGTTGACAATGCTATATTAAAAACTAATGACCAGTGTTGGGGAAAGTTACTTTTAAAAGTAATGCACTACAATATTGCGATACTCCATAAAAAAGTAACTAATTACGTTACTTAGTTACTTTTTATGGAAAGTAATGTGTTACGTTACTTTTGTGTTACTTTTTACATCTGGACAGGGCTTGCTTGTTTGTTTTTCAAATAAAAAGAAAAGTTATATTTTTGGCAAACATAAAAGTCTTTTCACACCAAAATTGAAATGAATACGCCTCAGGCTGAAGGGAAAGTCAATTTAATTCCGTACAGTAGAATGCAGAAGAAGAAAAAAACACACTTCAGCAATAAAAAAAGAAACACAAATGTTTGTCTAGAGTAATTATTGCTGATTAGTACGGTTGAACTGGATCATCGAAGCTCAGAAGCAAAGACATTGGTTAATAGAATGGGATTAAATACATAAAGCATATCTGTGTTCTTTAACATTTAATTATTGCAGGTTTGCATCATATTCTGAGTCAGTAATTTTTTTCATTTTGATGAAAACTGAATCTGTGACTTGAATTAATGCATATTCATATTTATTTTGAACTACAGTAACATCTGATTTCTCTCAACATGGGGACAGCAGTCAATCAATAAATTGGAAAAAAAAAGTAACTTGCGTTACTTATCTGAAAAAGTAACTCCGATATTCTCTTGTAAATTAAAAAGTAATCCGTTACTTTACTAGTTACTTGAAAAAAGTAATCTGATTACGTAACTCGCGTTACTTCCAACACTGCTAATGACAGATAAAGTTACAAGACAAGGTTTTTTCCCCTCACATCTCAAGAATCAGTAAAAGACAAAACAAAACTGGTTGAAAACTATTATTGGCACTCTAATAATGGTATTTTTCCTAATAATATAAAAAAAAATACAGGCCTATGTATTGTAATATGCTGGGTCTGAATGAAGAAATGAAGCAGTGATTGACACATGCTTGTTTTACCATCAGTTGCTTGTCATTTGCTCATATTTATCTTATAACATTCGTCCTTATTACAAACAAATGCATTAGTTTCATGTTTATTTATCCCTCGCTGCAAACGACGTCTTAAACTGTAATACAGTATCTTTCATGAAGGTAACGTTAGTCACACAGGCCCCACAGCGCGCTGTTTATCACTGATATGGGTCTTTTTTGTCTTTACGCCAAAAATGTGCACGTAAATGTTGCGTTTTGCTCTATAAAACAGCACACTGGAGCCCGCAGTGATATGTAATACAAGTGAGTCCGCCGAACAAACGGTCCGTTATTATTGTGACAGTTGCTCTGCAGGCCCCGCCGCCGTAACAT
This sequence comes from Sinocyclocheilus anophthalmus, assembly GCA_018155175.1. Lineage (NCBI taxonomy): Eukaryota > Metazoa > Chordata > Actinopteri > Cypriniformes > Cyprinidae > Sinocyclocheilus > Sinocyclocheilus anophthalmus. The sequence goes on along the minus strand of JADLZN010000566.1, from coordinate 300,344 downwards.
TACAAGAGCAACACAAGACACGCTCGAGCCACAGCGCCTATTTAATGTCATACATTATGAAGAATACCTTTGAATTATAATATGTTAACAATATTCTACTCACTGTATTTTGACTGCGTCCTTTCCAATGTTGATATTACACTGACAGAATGCAATCCGCTGCTCTCCGCCGCTACAGTGTGCTGCCAGATATGCGCTGCTGCCTAGTTACGGGCTACAGCGCCACGCGCTCCTGCAACACACTGTCCGTCTCTGCGCATGCGCACCGCCCCGCCCCTTCATTGGAGACGCATTTCTTTGTGAAGAACAGCACGTTATCAGTTTGTGTCCCGTGTGTTTCTGTGTAGCTGTACTAATATTATTTCTGATGTTCAGTCTGTATTTGTCGAATAATGTTTTTAATTGTTTTGCTGCAATGACAACGACAACAGGATTGATGAATTCTACGCATAATGGCTAGGAGAAAAGCTCAAAATAGGCCAGTTTAACTTTTGAGCATTTTAGAAATAAGGAAAAAGTGATTGAACAGGCACAATAAAAAATATATAAACATAAAACTTTTTTAAAAGCTATTATAATATAACCTATAAATAGCCTCCAATGATGTGTCTTTTTCTTAAAAATGATTCAAAGGGACACAAAAGTTTTAAAAAAATATTGAAATAATTGAAAAAAATCACGGGTGATTTTTTTTGCAATTATTTCAATTTTTTTTGTCATTTATATAACCATATATAGCAGGTAACACTTGACATCAAGGTTCATTAGTTAACAAACCAGCTATATCGTTAACACTTTGACACATCAGGGTTATCCATTAGTTAACACTTAGTTAACACTATGTCACTAGAGCCACAATGCAACAATAACTAATACATACAGGCATGTTCATTCAACATTAATGCATTATTTAACAAGCAAAAGTAGTCACTTGGCGGGTTTAACCATAACAATCGTACTGCACTTGATTAACAGCGCAACAAAATGCACAGACATGCTATGTTCAATTACTATTAAAATACTGTAATACATGTACTGTTCATGGTTCGCTTGTGTTAGTTAATATATTAACTAGCATTAACTAATGGAACCTTATTAGTGTAACCCATATTCATGATTATATACAGTGGTGTGAAAAAGTGTTGGCCCCCTTCCTGGTTTCTTATTTTTTTGCATGTTTTTCACACTTTAATGTTTCAGATCATCAAACAAATTTAAACATTACACAAAGATAATGCAAGTAAATGTAAATACAAAATGCAGTTTTTAAGTGATTTCATTTATTAAGGGAAAAAGCGGTCCAAACCTGCCTGGCCCTACGTGAAAAATTAATTGCCCCCTCCTGTTAAATCATGAAAGAACTGCAATTAACCACATTATTTTAGAAAGCTGAGTTAAATTTCACTAACAAAAACCAGGCCTGATTACTGCCAGACCTGTAGAATCAAGAAATCACTTAAATAGAACCTGTCTGAACCTGTGAAGCATGCTTAAAGAGCAACACATGCTGTGATCTAAATAAATTCAAGAACAGATGAGAATCAAACAGTTGACATGCATCAGTCTGGAAAGGATTATAAAGCCATTTATAAGGCTTTGGGACTCCAGCAAACCACGGTCAGGAGCCATTATCCACAAATGGAGAAAAATTGGAACAGTGGTAAACCTTCCCAGGAGTTGCCGGCCAACCAAAATTACTCCAAGAGCACAACTACGACTCATCCAAGAGGTCATAAAAGAACCCAGAACAACATCTAAATAACTGCAGGCCTCACTTGCCTCAGTTGAGGTCAGTGTTCATGATTCAACTATAAGAAAGAGACTGGGCAAAAATGGCATTCATGGGAGTGTTCCAAGGCAAAAGCCATTGCTGAACAAAAAGAACACAAAGGCTTGTCTCTTATTTGCCAAAAAATATCTTGATTATCCCCAAGACTTTGGGCAAATATTCTGTGGACTGATGCGACAAAAGTTTAACTTTTTGGAAGGTGTGTGTCCCATTACTTCTGGCGTAAAAGTAACACTGCATTTAAGAAAAAGAACATCATACCATCAGTAAAATATGGTGGTGGTAGTGTGGTGGTCTGGGGCTGCTTTTGCAGCTTCAGGACCTGGACAACTTGCCATAATTGACGGAACTATGAATTCTGCACTCTATCAGAAAATCCTGATGGAGAATGTCCGGCCATCAGTTTGTGACCTCAAGCGCTCAAGCGCACTTGGGTTTTGCAGCAGGACAATGATCCCAAACACACCAGCACGTCCACCTCTGAATGGCTCAAGAAAAAAAAAATTAAGGTTTTGGAGTGGCCAAACCAAAGTCCGAACTTAAATCCGATTGAGATGCTTAAACATTCCATTCATGCTCGAAAACCCTCCAATGTGGCTGAATTAAAACAATTCTGCAAAGAAGAGTGGGCCAAAATTCCTCCACAGCGATGTGAAAGACATTTTGCCAGTTATCGCAAACACTTGATTGCCGTTGTTGCTGCAAAGCGTGGCACAACCAGTTATTAGATGTAGGGGCAATTACTTTTTCACGTAGTGCAAGGCAGGTTTGGACAGCTTTTTTCCCATAACAAATGAAATTATCATTTAAAAACTGCATTTTGTATTACTTGCATTATCTTGTGTAATATTAAAATTTGTTTGATGATCTGAATCTTTGAAGTGTGACAAATATGCAAAAAATTAAAAAAACAAGAGGGGGGCCAACACTTTTTCACACCACTGTATATGCTAGTTAATTTGAATGTTAATTACTAATGAATTATAGGTATTTAATAATGGTAAACTTTATAATATAGGGTTAGGGTTAGGAATATATAAATATTCAATGATGCGTTTTACTCAATAATGCATGTGGACATGAGGTTGAAGGGGGTTTATTTGCACTTTTTCATGAGATAAACATAATATGTTAATACGTACAACGTAGTGCATACATAGCTCATATTAAAAAACTGAAAAGCATACTGAAAATCCTGAATAAAAAAATACATGAATATTCAGCACCAACCGAAATGTTCTTGCCATTCTACTGCTTGTGTCACTGGAACATTGAGTTGTACAGCTAAAGCTACTGTGTTTCGAATGGTCTCTACAGAAGGTCTTCAAGTACTTAGTTAGCCATACATGTACAAAAAGAACACATGCCTCAGTTAGCTGTCTGGTGTCTTTTAACATGGTTGGTTAGTGTTGTGCAGCTCATTGATCAGAAGTGAAGCAGAATTTTTCTGACTTGTTTTGGAACATGCAGATCAATAATGCACAGTGTTAAAGTTCAGTGAACAACTGATGGAATTCAACTGTCGTCGCAGTTTTCAGCTAACAGTTAATTCTAGAATAAACATAAAGCTACACTGCAAAATTATGCTATAGTTAGGAATAATAACTCGTAAGTGCCCATAACAGTAACAGGGAATGTAGACTTATTGGATAAAAAAAAAAATCTGGTCATTTAAAAATGAGAGATCAATACATTTTTGGATTAGTTACACAAATAAATTTGATATGTAACAGTTATTCTTCTTAATTCACATTTTAGAAGGTCAGGTATGTGCACTTATAAATGACATCTGTAAAATTGAAAATGCTCCATATAAATTACTTTTCTGAATGTGTATAAGCAATACAAGTGACCTGTCATGAACTAAAACTAGAAATATGACAGAGAAACAAATATCTTGTATTGTCTTTGCATTATGAGTGTCAAAAAATAAGATAATAAAAATAAGAATAAATATTAACACCTCAACGCAAAGCAAAATTTGCTTTGTACCTGCTGTCAGAAAGTGTTGTCAATTGGTCGCTGTAAGAGTTGTAAGAGTAGAGAGGCAGAGTGCTAATGTAAGTGTAACTCGAGAGATAAACACTGAGGTAAATGTATAGTCATCTGCCAAGTGCCAACACATTAAAACATTAAAACATATTAAATAACTTTACAATGGTTCACATTTTCAAGCCATGACCAAATACACAAACTAATAACATTCCCATTCTTAAACAACTCTCCAGTCGCTATCTTTAAAATCGTTTAAACGGCAGCTTACGTAAAACATACTGTTGTTAAAGTGGTAACAAAAACAATTAGTAAAAGGGTCTGTCATTTATTTAGCACTACAACAGTGTTGCATTTGCATTTGAACACGACTTTCACTATTTCATTTGACTGAATACGAAGAACAAAACTCCCTGTAACATTTTGGATATTTCCACACAAATATATTTTTTCCCCTCGTACACACACATACAAAAAAAAACAAAAAAACACAGGCGTTTTCTTGCAAGTGATTAAAATGAAATCATTTTCATCAGATGTGAGGTTGTCAAAAATGTAGGTGTTTACTGTAGTTTCAGACTTCCGAAAGTGTTGATCCGAAATGTTACCAGATACCACTTGAACGACCACCAGGTGGCGCTAGAATCCTTGCGGAAGCTCTCTTTGGGACATTATCATCAATTTGGGCACCTATCAAAAAATAAAGATTGTTGAGCTACACAGGCTACTGTAATTGTAATTAAATATATTTACAAAGTTTATAAATTCATATATTATATGTTTATTTATCTCTATCTAGACAGTATATGTATATATATATACTGTATATATGCACTGAACAAAATTATAAACGCAACACTTTTGTTTTTGCCCCCATTTTTCATGAGCTGAACTCAAAGATCTAAGACTTTTCCTATGTACACAAAAGGCCTATTTCTCTCAAATATTGTTCACAAATCTGTCTAAATCTGTGTTAGTGAGCACTTCTCCTTTGCCAAGATAATCCATCCACCTCACAGGTGTGGCCTATCAAGATGCTGATTAGACAGCATGATTGTTGCACAGGTGTGCCTGAGGCTGGCCACAATAAAAGGCCACTTTTTACTGGCACACACACATATAAAATGTCTGTAAATTTATTCACATTCACATAAATATCTTATTTTTTAAATATAGGATAATATAATTAAATATGATTTACACAGTTTTACATAATCGTACATCATATATATTCTCATTTCTGTCTGTAAGGTGCAACTATAATGCAAGTAATTATTTTACTATTTCTTTTACTGAATTCTTAATCAAAACATATCTATGGAATTGTAGAAAATGAATCAAAACATAATAAAAAAAACGTAATTAAAAAAAACATTGTGTCCAGATAGAATGAGAATGACACTTTTTTTTGTATTACAAAAATAAGAAATTCAGGGAAAATGTCAGTGAAAAATAAATTGTACTGCCTTAAAAATAGGCTTCATTTCCTTATATGCAAATGTTTACTTTATGCAAATTATACATACTTTATTTATTTTATTTTAGTATTAAGTATGAACTGCACAATTTCTTCAGTTTGATCTAATGCAGACTACTGTACCAGACAAACTAAAGCTGGACTCATGTAGGTCTCTCACTCCCCCGTGGCGTGTGCAGGGTCGTGGGTTCATGTCCCCATCTGAAGGGCCCACTTCCTTCTTCCCTGAATTCTGCACTGCGGCTACGTCTCCAGTGTAGGGCGCACGCTCCACCCCCTTGAGTGCTTGACACTGAGAGGAGAGGGTCACAAACAAACAGTCGAGGCACTGCGATACGCAGTCATAAAAACATGATATAATGGAGTGAGAGTTTAAGTTTGAGTACCTTCTCTCTCTGGACCATTTTCTTGTACAGGTAGTCTGGGAAGGTTCGGAGAGGGTAGAACTTTCCTGAGCCCTCAGCACAGGTGAAGATGCCATTTTCATAGACCACGCGACCACGGCTGATGGTTACCAGCGGGACGCCGTGACAGCGTAGGTTCTCGTACAGATTTACATCTCCACCCTGCCATTGAGTGGTCACAGAGATGGTCCTACAGACACACAAAACCATGTAAAAACGTATCAATTAATTTTGCAATACTTGGTATATTAAATATTTTTGAATTCTCAGCTGATCTGAATTTAATCTATTATTTTGGATACCTTGTTGATTCTGGATCCCAGACGACCACATCAGCATCGGCTCCAGGGATGATCCTGCCCTTCCTGGGGTAAAGGTTGTAGATCTTTGCAGCATTGGAGCTTGTGACAGCAACAAACCGATTCTCATCCATCTTGCCTCCGACCTATTAAGAAAGATAGATAGAATGAGCTAAAAAAGTTTTTTTTAATTCTTGATGCATCTGTCATTTCCTGCCCTCTCCATGATTTTTGTTTGTCTTTGGCAACATAACTGTCTGTAATATGAATGTTATATTAATATTAATACAATATTGTTATATAATTTATAACTTATTATATATTATTTATATACACTACCATTCAAAGGGTCAGAAAGATTTTTTAAAAGGAACAAATAATTGTATTCTGCAAGGATACATTCAATTGATCAAAAGTGACAATAAAGACATTGTTTATCAAAATAAATATCAATAAATGCCTGTTCTTCTTGACCTTCATTCACAAGATCTGAAAAAAAAATGCGCAGTTTTCCAAAAAAAATATTAAGCAGCACCAAGTTTGACACTAAAACTCATCACCGGCATAAAATTAGTTTGAAAAAAAATGAACATATAAGCCGTTATTTAAATTGTAATAATATTTCACATATTACTGTTGTTTGCACTATTTTTAATTAAATAAAGGAATCCAAATAATTGGTGAGCATAAGTAACTTCTTTTACAAACAAGTCACATGTAACTAATATTCAGGAGCTACACTTTCAATGAACATTTAATGTTCATAAATGAACATTAATGATATCCATTAAGGGGTCATATGATGTTGCTAAAAGAACATTATTTTGTGTATTTGGTGTATGAAATGTGTTTATGCGGTTTAAGTTAAAAAAAAAACATTTTTTTTTCCACATATTGTACATTATTGTTTCTCTTCTATGCACCGCCTTTCTGAAACGCGTGATTTTTACAAAGCTCATCGGTCTGAAAAAGCGAGGTTTGCTCTGATTGGCTAGCTATCCAGTGCATTTTGATTGGTCGAATTCCTCAAGCTTGTGACGGAAATGTTACGTCCCTTACCATACTGTGATGCCTGTGGCAACCACATGTGACGACCCCATGCTGGACTCCGCTACATCCACGGTGAAAGCCGATCCGGCAAAGTTGAAGTATGTCCTCAGCGACCAGCACGGATCAGCTCTAGGCATTACGAAGCAGATATCGTACTCTTTTGGAAGGCCAAACAAAGTAGTTTCGCTTTCACAATGAAGCACACAGCACCTTCACGCCATGGCGGCGGCAACAACAATACTACAGCGAGAATAAAAATTACGCCTTCTTTCTTTGCGTGAACATTTGGGCGGCGTTATGCAAAGCTTCCCACACAGTGATGTAGACATGTGGGGGCGTATTAGAACGAGCCGTTTTAGGTAGGCGTGGCTGACTCTTACTTTTATAAAGAATATCTCTTGGATTTGAGACTTTAGTCTTTGCAACTTTACAGATCTTCTTTATGCACCAAGAGCTTGTAACACTCCAAACAGAAAGGAAAAATTGAAATCGCATCATATGATCCCTTTAATATTCACATCTGGTTGGTGTTCATTTGTTTACATTTATGCAAACAAATAGAAGTGTTTAATAGCATTCCTAAAGGGATTTTAGCTGCAGGATCAAAACTGGTATAAAAAAATCATCAACTTTCACAAGTACTGGCTATACAAACGTTGATATTGAGATGATTCTAGCCAGCAGTGTGGCTTCTGTGATTCACTGAAACATACCACTCCCCGCTCCCAAATAACGCTCATGCGGTCCTGCACCCCAGGAACACCGTGAGGGATTTTCGTGAAGTCGTCTTTGCCCATCGCCTTCTGTTTAGTGGTGAATGGTCGGTGGTCCGATGTCACGACGTTCAGAGTGTCACTACATCACAGTGAAAATACTTTTATGAGACTATACAGGTATATGATTAAATTAAAATACTACATGGTGAATCCGCTTACTTTCCCAGAAGGCTGAGCAGGTAATTGGGTGTGTTGGGGTCGAGTCTGAGTGGTGGCACAGTGACGAAAGCAGCTGCGTGGGCCCAGTCCTGGTGGTAGTACTGCAGCCCGTTTAAGACAGCATGAGCAGTGGTGGTCTCTCCATGCACCACTTTCCCTGTCAACCAATCACGGTTCAGTATTCTGAGTCACATTATGTCATTTACTGGTGAATCTTCAAGTGTCATATATTAAATTAAAATGGTGCAACTGTGAATTGGCCTTTGAGTGTCATTGCCTGGCTCTTACCCTGCATTTTAGCGGATGCTAAAACATCCCCTGCTGACATGCTGGACACATTCACAAGATATATGGGACAGTGGGCCTAAGAGACAACAAACAGAAAACATTCATTCTGATCACATTTAAAGTCCTTAAAAGCAATTCATCGGTAACTCATATGTATGTTTCAAAACTGTCATTCGTCGCATAGTAACGCTGGATCGACATGTCAATCATCTTGACATTCTGTTTATACTGCATGTGCAAAATACAGTATGTACATATGCTTCAGCTGTGAAATAACAGTAAAGGAAGTGACTCAAATTACACTTTTGTTTAAAAGTTTAGTATTTTTTTGAATAAATTAATACTTATTTTCAGCAAAGACACATTAAAGTGATCAAAAGTGACAGTCAAGGCATTTATGATGTTGCAAAAGATTTATATTTAAAACAAATGCTGTTCTTTTGAACTTTCTATTTGAGAATCCTAAAAAAAAAGTATCATAGTTTCCACAAAAATATTAAGCATCACAACAGTTTCAACACTGATAATAATACGATTTTTTTTTCTGTTTTTGAAGACTTCTCTTAATCTACGGCTTCCAATTTATTTGGTCAAAATGAATGACTCACAGAATATTTAAGTTTAAAATAACTGTTTTCTGTTTTAATATATTTTAAATATAATTTATTCCTGTGTCAAATTCTGATGTCCTCAGCATCAATCTCCGCTTCAGTGTCGCATGCTTCCTGTCATAAATCAATTCTAATATGCTAACTTCAATCCCCCCCCCGCTCGTCATTCTCTCCATATCAAACATGCAAAATGTCTGATTGTTAAGATTTCTGATTGGCTGAAAAGTGCAGACTGGCCCACTGACTTTTTGCTATTTGCAACATCTACAGGGCTGTAGGAAAACTGTCATATTAATGAATTAGAGCACATCTGCAATTCGTTTTCAGTGTTTGCATTACCCATGTGTTTTAATTCTGAAATACAGAATCTTTGTTTATTATATTTAACACTAAAATGCTCATGTTTAGAACTACTGATACAGCAACTTGCTTAGAAAAGGCCCGTGTGTCATCACCTAAGTCTATGTTAGCATTACAAAATTAATAAAAAAAAAAACATAACACATCGACACTCTTGTACATACTCACTCTGTTAGCGATGGTAATGGCTCGGTGGATGGCCTCTGCTTCCAGCTACACAAGGAAAATTCCCAAGGTAAGTGAGAAAACACAAATGTCACAATTGAAACCTAATGGTGAACAGACCTCTAAGAGTATTAATAATCCATAAAAACGCAATATGGAGACAGGAAAGACTAGGAGCTGGAGAGAGAGTGGTAATGTGACTAATATCTTTAAAGGGGTCCTATTATGCGTTTTCACTTTTTCAACTTTAGTTAGTCTGTAATGTTGCTGTTTGAGCATAAAAAAGATCTGCAAAGTTACAAAGCTCAAAGTCCACTTCAAAAGGAATATTTTATTTAACAGAAATCACTTTTCAAAAACTACAACGACCGACTCGTTTGGACTACAACGCATATTTTCCGGGATTTGTGATATCACAAATATCGACGAATGGGACGAGACCTGGTTGAGCTGCACTAGAGAAGGCAACGAGTGTTATCACTACGTCAGAGACACACTAGCTTTCCCAAGGCAGACGAACTTAGAGTGGTTACAATCATCCGGGTTTAAATCGAGCTCAAGTTGATTTGATTTTGATGCTATATTTAAACTGAAGCTCGCAGGCGGCTATGTGAGGCATGACATTTCCCGACCAGGCGCCGAGTGCTGCCAATCACAGCACACACTGACCCAGCTAACCAATCACAGCACATTTCGTATTTCAGAAGGCGGGCCTTCATTTGATACAGGAACTATTCGAGCTGTTCATGCCAGACTGGGGAGAGAGGAGTTGTAATAATGTAAAATCTGTGAAAAATAATGTGTTTTTCAAACAACCTAGTATGAGAGCCTGTTCTAGTACACCCGCAAAACAAAATCAAGACTTTGGAAAAGAGCATAATAGGACCCCTTTAAAGGAAAATAATTTCATGGTCACACAAATCACAGGATTTGAATGATTACTTTACCTCCTCAGGTCTGCTTATCTCAATGCCCTCTGGTCCACTAATACCCAGATCCAACGCTTCTCTGGCACCCTAGTGTGGATCAATTAAAACATGCAATAACATGATAAATAACAACTATGCAGGAAGAAAGACAGAATCCTACCTAGACAGCATTTTAAGTCACCGTCACAGCATTATGCCAACATTATTCATAATTTTGGCCAAAATAAAGGCAGCATCACATACACTACCCTTCAAAAGTAAGGTCAGTAATTACTGATAAAAGTGAATAGTGCTATTTGTAATGTATGAAGCTGCTGCCTGTATACAACTCACTAGGTTTTGGAGGAAAACTTGTTCATTATGGTTTTGCACCAGTTCCCTGATTTATACCTCCGCAACCAGCTCTCCATTCTCCGCATGGACGCGGGCCACAGCACCGATGTCCTTACAGTTCTGCAAGGCCTGAAACAGCTCGCTGTCCCTCAGCATGTACATGTCCTTATATGCCATGAACATCTGGAAGGAGTTCACCCCTCTGTCCCGCACCAGTGTCTCCATTTGAGCCCTAACCTGTGATGAAGTCAAGTCACCTTTATAGCTCTATACAATACATATTGTCAAAGCAATGATAAGCATCAATAGCAAATAGCAAATCAATTACGACTATGGAGACAGTTAAGATTGTGCTGTAAAGCAGCTCTATATAGCTCTACGTTATAGTAGAACTATAAATTAAACTAAAAAAATTTAGCACATTTTCCTGTTCCTGTAATTGTAGAAAGTTTACATACTCTGCAAACATAGACTTCATACCGTTGGTCCCCACCAGGTCACTCCCATATGAAGAGCGTAGTCACAGCAGGCCTTGGCATCAGCGTGAGAGCGGCACTTTTCATAAGCGTCCAGCAATGATTCGTTCTTTTCTGGCAACACATGACCAATCACCATAGTGGTGCCTCCAGCCAGAGCAGCCTGAAAGTAAACAAACAACAGACCGACTGCTGCGGGATCTATACAGCATCACTACCAATCACTCGGTTTAATGGGCTGACGACAACATAACATAACAGCGACATGTTCACAAAAGCTTTGCATGAAATGAAACGTTACATAACAGCACTCAGAAAACATTAATTAAGGATAAATTAGACCTGTATTTGAAAACTGTAATCAAAGGTATTCTGAATAGTTGCTAAGTTATTGCTGCATAGTCTATAGGGTGTTCTGGGTGGTTGTTTATGGGCATTAATTTGCATTTACATTTATTCATTTAGTAGACGCTTTTAACCAAAGCGACTTATATGCTGTTCTGTTCATTATTAAAGTGGTTGTTAGGTCATTGCTGTGGTGTTGGTGGTTGCTAGGGTGTGCTGGTGGCTGCTAAGGAAATGCTAGGCTGATTTAAGGTGTTCTGCTGGTTGCTAAGGCAAAACTAGGCTGTTTGGATGCCTTGATAATTACTAAGGCATTGCTAGGGTGTTGTGGATGGCAGTGAGGGTGTTGCTAGGATGTTTTGGTGGTTACTAGGTAATTTCTGGGGAGTTCTGGTGGTTGCTAGAGAATTACTAGGCTGATTTAATGTGGTCTACTGCTTGCTAGGGCATAGCTAGGCTGTTGTTAGGGTGTTATGGGTGGCTTCTAGGTGTTTATATGATGTTCTTGTTATTACAAAGGCATTGTTCTGGGTGGTTTCTTGGGTGATGCTAGGACGTTTTCTTTTCTAGGTCATTGCTAAGGTGATATGGTGATTGAAAGGGAATTGCTAGGCTGTTTTAGGGTGTTCTAGAAGTTGTAAGGATGTTGTGTTTGTTCCTAGGGTGTTCTGGCTGTTTCTACGGCATTACAGCCATTACTAGGGTGTTCTGGTGATTGCTGTGATGCTCTGATAGTTGCTAGGGAATTGCAAGGCTGTTTTTAAGGAGGTCTGGTGGTTGCCAGAATGTTCTGATGTTTTCTAGATCATTGCTAGGGTAATCTGGTGGTTTTCATTACTAGGGTGTTCTGATCATTGCCAGGGTGTTATAAGGATCTTTTGGTGGTTGCTTTGATTGTTACTAGAGAATTGCTAAGCTGTTTTTAAGGTGTTCTCAAAGTTAGGATGTACTGATTGTTTCTAGATCCTTGCTAGGGTGTCCTGGTGGTTGCTAGGATGCTCTGATTTTTGCTACAATAGGATGTTCAGATGGTTTCTAAGGCATTATGGGCAGGCCCGGTTCTCAATAGCACCCTCAGTTAATGCTGTAATAATGGCATTTCATTGCAGATTTGGCAAACTATCCAGTGCTTTATGGTTTGCGCTCTAGAGATCGGTTTCTATTCAACGTGTTTGTGCAGCGTTGAGCAATGTAGCCAATCACAGACATATCTGTTGATTTCTTGAACCCAACCGCCATGGCATAGGCCTTTTTAAGGTTAAATCCACTCACCCTGCTTTAATCGCTGCACATGATTGTTCAGTGTCTGTTGTCAGCACAAATCATCTCATTATAACAAAGTGTAGATGCAATGTAAATAAGAGATTCATTGTGCAGCGAGAGAACTTCATGATTATAATGTAACTTTGTGAGATCGCAATGAACTAAGATGGAGATGACTGCTATTTTGATATAAAGGGAACGATCTTTCGTCGCCATAGCAATGGATCACAAATATGATATATTATATATATAGATATATATATATATATATAATCGATATAGATATATTTATTGTGGCGAGTATCCCGAGTCCAGGTTAGCGTCGCCATGGAAACGCCGCTGCCACACTGATCACTGACGCACAACACCTGTGCGCAATGAGTAGCGCACCAGGAGCTCGTTCCCGCTGGCCTTAAAAGCCAGGAGAAGAGACACCAGCGGGAAGGCACCCCAGAGCTCCAGGCAACATTAATGCTTGTTTCTGATTGTTCACAGACTCCGAAGGCACCCTGGGAGAGGGATCTGCACCACGACACTTCACCCCATGAGCACCGAGTTGAGACGGGCACCGAGTACCATTCCTCCGAGCACGTGTGATCAATGTGTGGGCAATAAATCACCCTCCGGGGCTCTTTCGTTCAGTACCGAGTCTGTGGTCTCATTCACCCCGCAAAATATGGTGGAGAAGGCAGGCATAACAGGTGAATTGAGACACAGACTGGTACCGCCAGGTGGCTATAATGATATCTGTGCTTCTTCTAGGAGAAACCGCTCTCTTCCCCCGGACATATGGAAGTGGTCATCTGCCGGAAGCACCGGTCAAAGCGCACCAATACCTCATCCGGTTGACCGAGAACGACGACATCGAGGCTTACCTCCACACGTTTGAGGTCATCGCGGCCCGGGAGGGGTGTGTCCAGGAAGAGTGGGCTCGCATCATCACCCCCTTCCTCACCGGAGAAGAGCAGCGGGCCTATTATGCCCTGAGGGCACCCAGGAACGAACAGTATGACGAGCTCAAAGCCAAACGTCCGAGCTATTCCTAGCCCGGGTTGGTGAGTCTATCGCCCCATCGGGGCGGGGGCGCAAACAGTTCTATCAAAGGACCTATGATACCTGCGGCCAGTTTGTATCTTAAGCGCAAGCTGGCCGGTGGCAAGCTTGCCCGTTACTCACCTGTGGCTTCTCGCGGGGTCCCCGACCCCGGACCAGGTAGCCGAGAAAGTACTTATCGATCGGCTGCTACGGGCATTGCCCCGCCCGCTGAGGCGCCCGCTGGTCAGTATGATGGGCGAAATCCCCAGGACATCCCAGGCTGGTGGAGGCGGTCGAGTGGCGGCGTCACGAACGCCCGGTGAGTGGAAGCGGCTGTCCGCTCGAAAGGTTGCACCCGCAACCGCGCGACCGGTGGTCCCCGACTTGACGGATGAGCCAATGCCCACGGGACCAGCTAAGGCGAACCTCTGGCGCCGGCCCCATGACGCCCTTGCCTGTGCATGGTGTCGGCGGTGTTTCCTGCACCATGACCGTAATTAGTGTCCCCGTGGCCCCAGCCCTGGTGAGGTGAACCACGGAAAGGGAAACCCCGTACAGGCCTTCTTGGACTTCCGCACTTCGTCACCCTCGTGCAACCGTCCCGTTTTTTGGTACACCCGGCCGATAGAAATCCCAGTTGCCTCTGACGTGTGTTCACGGAGACACCCACTATGTGCCGGCCCGCACAGTTTGGATTTCAGCGGAGCCCGGGACCTGGGACATCGAGGTGGGCATTGTGCCGGATCTCCCCATACCTCTGCTCCTGGGACGGGACTGGCCGGGGTTCCAGAAGCTCCTCCTCGGACCCAGGATGCCAGGCCGTACCGCCCGGAACGGGCCACGGCGACCCCGTCGGGGACCACCCAGCCCAACGCCGGTCTACCTAGCGACGGACAGTGAGAGGGAGGGTGAGTGTCAGCCCCCTAATCTACCGTCTGTCTACCTTGATGTGTTTTCCCAGGTTACGACCGGGGGCTCGTTCGGAAGGGAACAACGTGAAGACGACTGCCTGCGGAACTGCTGGGATCAAGTGCGCTGCATTGATGAGGTAGACAGGCTCCCGGGCCCCCACTCCCTCCCTCATTTCGAAATACGCAATGGTCTGCTGTACTGTGTCGCCCACAGGCGGGGGGAGGACAAATTCCTCCTGGTAGTGCCTACCACCAAGACGGAGACGGTCATGGAGCTGGCACACGGCCACCCGATGGCGGGACACCTAGATCCGACAACTACAGTCCAGCGCATCCGTGACCGTTTTCACTGGCCCCAGACTAAGGCGGAAGGGAAACGGTCTGCCGGATCTTTCCACCTCCATCAGACGTCCTCGTGCTGCCCTCCACCCCCGCCCGCTCATTTCACTACCCTCCTTGATATTGTGCCCTTCGACCGGATCGGGATGGTCTGTTCGACCACTGGTCCGAAGTTCTGCCCGGGACATGAGCACATCCTGTTAATCCTGGACTACCACCCGTAACCCGAGTCATTCCACTGCGGTGCCAACGCCAAGACCTTGCCCGCGAACTGTTTCTTTCTGCTGGCCAGCCTCGTCTGAATCCAAAGTAAATTCTGACTGTACCAGGTACCACCTTCAAATGTCCAGGTTATGGCTGTAACTGCTCTGTCCCACCGCATAGGTCCTCCTCAAGTTCCAAGCAACTGAGGACGTCGGTCTACCCCCCTCCCCATACGGAGGCCTGTGGGCGTTTCAAACAGATGCTCAACTATGCTGAAGTGGTGGTGGCCGAGATGTGGTGGGCATGACTGTCCTCATGTCCCGTAACCGATGCTCTTTGAGTCCGGGAAGCTGCTGTTGGGAGACGCCGCAGCGGCCTTCTAGACGTGGCGTCTGGAATCCTGGGAGAACCAGCCCGCCCCTCAATTCATGCCTCGTCGATCACGTGCGGGAGATAGGGAAAGGATAGAAGCGGTCATCGCTGGTAAGGACATCTCATGACCCGCCCACGCACCCGCAACGTCTGACACCCGGCGCTCCAAAAAGTGGGTTCCCCTGCCCCAAAACTGCCGCGCTGCCCATAACCGGCCCCCAGTAGTGGACAATGAACCGCAGCTGTCGGTGACCCAGAAAACGGAGCTTGAGGCACTGGTCAGTCAGTTCCGGGATGTGTTTAGTGAGACCCCGGGCAGAACTACCGTCATAGAGCACGAGGTCCGCACACCACCCGGAGTCGTAGTCCGGCAGCGGCCCTACCGGATACCGAAAGCTCGCCGGCCGGCTATAGAGGAGGAAGTCAAGAAGATGCTCCAACTAGGAATCATCGAGCCCTCCCGTAGCCCGTGGGCCAGCCCCATCGTGATGGTTCCAAAGCCGAACAACACCCTCCGGTTCTGTAACGACTTCAGGAAGGTCAACCAAGTTTCGGCCTTTGACGGCTATCCCATGCCGCGGGTGGATGAGCTCCTGGACCGGCTGGGCAAGGCTCGCTACATCAGCACCTTGGACCTCACCAAAGGCTACTGGCAGGTGCCCCTGTCCCCCGAGTTCCGGGAGAAGACAGTCTTTAGCACTCCCAATGGCCACTGGCATTACCGGGTGCTACCCTTCGGCCTACACGGGGCACCAGCCACCTTCCAGCGGTTGATGGACATCTTGCTCCGGCCCCAACAAGCCTACGCCGCGGCTTACTTGGATGATGTCGTCATTCACTTCGAGGGTTGGGAGACTCACCTAGAGCGTCTACGGTGGGTGTTGATGGAGCTCCGGCGGGCTGGCCTGACGGCCAACCCCAAGAAGTGCCACCTCGGCCTCACCGAAGCAAAATACCTGGGGTACAAGATTGGAAGAGGGCTCATCATGCCCCATGACAAAAAGGTCGAGGCGGTAAAGGAGTTCCCACGTCCTGCCAATAAGACACAGGTAACGTCTACTACCCCCACCGATGTACTCTTTCCCTTTTACTAACTTCTCCTCTATAGCCTGCTCCCTGTCAAACCTTACCAAGAGGGGCAGCCGGAGAAGATAGACTGGACTCCCGAGACCGAAGCCGCCTTCCAGGCCCTCAAGACGGCCCTGACATCCTCCCCGGTCCTGCATGCCCCAGACTTCGGCTGCCCCTTCACCCTATATACGGACTCCTCCGGCACCGGTTAAGGGGCAGTCCTCTCCCAGCTCCGGGATGGAGAGGAACACCCCATAGTCTACATCAGCTGGAAACTCTCCCCCGCGGAGACCAATCCTGGAGTTAAAGTATTACCTTTGGCGCCGCCGGTTCACCCTCGTCACCGACCATACGCCCCACCAACGCATATCGTGAGGTGCCTGGCCGAAGGACACCCAAACGCCACCCGTTGCCACGGTTGGTGTCCTCGCACTCCAGGATTCAGGGAGCTTCCAATAACAACATCGGCCAGGGCCGAGCTCACGGAAGAGGCGGACGGGTCTCACTTTTCCTCCGGCCGTGCCTGGTCCGTTATTGGGGCAGGTCTGGCAGGTACCCATAAATCCCCCACCTCGCTAGAATACCCCACAACGAGGTGTTGTGTTCCCCCAGGACAGGCGATCGCTAGGGGGCGGAACTGCTGTTGCGCGTACCCCTATCAGTCCAGATTTACGCGTCGCCCTGGAAACACGCTGCCGACAGTTAGGTAGCATCTTGATCCCGTGACGCACCACACCTGTTTCGACCTGATGAGTTGGCGCACCGGAGCTCGTTCCCCTGGCCTACAAGCCAGGACAATATTGACACACGAGGAAGGCACTCTGCATCCCCAAGCTCCAGGTGCGACATTAATGCTTGTTCTCCTTATTTCACAGAGTCTGAAGGCACCCTGGGAGAGGGATCTGTATCACGGCACTTCACCCCACGAGCACCACGCTGAGACGGGCACCGAGCACCATTCCTCAGAGCACGAGTGATCAGTGTGTGGGCAATAAATCACCCTCCAGGGCTCTTTCGGTCAGTACCGAGTCTGTGTTCTCATTCACCCCGTGACAATATTTATATTACGAGAGAGAGAGCGAGAGATCTACCTAACTATATTAAGAAGCACCCTCTACAGTGATTTGATTCTGGAGCTGGGCCTGATTATGGGCATTAATATGGTGTTCTGGTAGTTGCCGCGATGCTCTGATTGTTGTTAGGGAATTGCAAGACTGTTTTTAAAGTGTTCTGCTGGTTGCTAGGATTTTTGATCATTTCTAGGTCATTGCTTAGGTAATCTGGTGGTTGCTAGGGAATTCATAGGCTGTTTTAAGGTGTTTTGGAGGTTTCTAGGGCATTATGGGCATTACTAGGGTGCTCTGGTTGCTGCTGTGATTATTCCTAGGGCATCGTAAGTGTTTTCTGGTGGTTGCCAGGGCATTGCTATGCTGAGTTAGGTTTGTCCTGGTGGTTGCTTGGGAAAGGCCTGTGTTAAGGCTGGTGCTAGCGATCCTGGCACCCCTCCCAACACACCATATAATATTTTGTTAGCTATATTCCACAATACTTTGTACATCTCCAGGCACCGAACAAGACCCTGTTTTCATTGGTAACCCGATAAATTTACAACCTTGTGGAATGCGAGCCGTCTCTCATTCTGCTTTCTCCAGAAACAAGGGGTACTAATGCACAGGAGAAATGGACTGTTCTAATAAATAAATAAATTGGAAAACCTTCTTTGAATGAACACCCTTTTTCTTCAGGCCATTGTGTATATTAGTGCTGTGTTGTATTTAATCTGTTGTTTTATAGACTATTTTTATTCGTGCTTACTATAAACCACTCATTCATATAACCTTATATATACCGTGTTTAGTATCTATGAATTTCGCCTTCTGATGATCTAAACAAGAAAGTATATTATTTGTTGGTACGTAGGCAAAATATTAGTGCCCTGAGAACCTTTAGTATTTCCAATCAAAGTTCCAGATACTAAAGTACAATGTTTCCACACAAAGAGCCATAA
The DNA here is from genome assembly GCA_018155175.1 of Sinocyclocheilus anophthalmus. NCBI lineage: Eukaryota > Metazoa > Chordata > Actinopteri > Cypriniformes > Cyprinidae > Sinocyclocheilus > Sinocyclocheilus anophthalmus. Next base: position 281,688 of record JADLZN010000566.1, on the reverse strand, counting down.
ACCCCACAGGATCTCAAAACGCCCACTTGAGATACCGGCCTTTCTCATTGGACAAGCCCATCTGGGCTTGAGACGGGGATCTGCGTCTGACCTTCAAAGCTGGCACACCATTGTGACCCGTCCCAGGTGTGTTCGGCTCTATTCAGAATCAAAGATGAATGTCAGGTAGAACAACGCTTCAGGACTACCACGCATCTGTGCCACTTTTCTCTTCGGCCTATCCCTTTCCATTTCATCAGTGACACGAGCTGCAGAACTGGTTCTTTTCATCGACCCGAATTCAACAAAGATCAACGGGAAGCTTTAAGATTTGCATCAACCCCAAAAATCAGGAATCTCTTTCAGACCGCTGAGACTCGCTAAGTATCAAACTTAGTTTTATTAATTGATACATTAGGTATCATTTCCACCTTTTTACAAAGGTGTGTTTGTTAACTCATAATCTACGTATTCCCTGAAGGCTTTTTGATCTGTTGAATATACCTGCAAATGTGTTCCATTCAAAATCCTTCTTTATGCCTCTTCTATGGCTGCATTAAACTTTACACCCTTTCCTATCACCTGTATGTTTGGTGGTTTTGTGGTGTATGTTTATTTAGACGCACCGGCGTTGACTTGTGTTTATGTATTATGTTAGACTAGTTTAAGTGTTTATGTAGTTAATAAAACCTTACTTGTATCACACTTGACGTGTTCATTGTTTACTCATAACCGGAGTCAATAATCATGCAGATTTACGTTACAAACTTATAGAATTGTACAGTAAGAAGGTTATTTCCTTTAACCAGGAAATTAACGTTCTTAGAATTGACAAGACGGTTGACCCTGAGTGGTCAGCTAAATATCTACAGTGGATCTAAAATAGGAATAGTTAATTATAACTAGTTATGGTTAATTATTCATATTTCCCCATGAGCTGATCCGCTACAGGTGTTCTTCTGGTTAGGATATACTGATTGTTTCTAGGTTCTTTGCAGGGTCGATCTGATTGTTGGAAGGGAATTACAAGGCTGTTTTTAAAGTGTTTTGCTGGCTGCTTGGATGATCTGATCATTTCTAGGTCATTGCTAGGGAATTCCTAGGCTATTTTAAAGTGCTTTGGCAGTTTCTAGGGTATTACAGGCATTACTAATGTGTTCTAGTGGCTGCTGGGATGATCATTTTTAGGGCATTGTAAGGCTGTTCTGATGGTTGTTTAGGGTGTTAAGGAGTTTTTTTTTGGCTGTTTCAAGTCTTTAGCAAAGACAGTGTTGGTTATCCACCAAAATATTATACAATAATAATAATATGAATTGCTCATAATGGCTTACCCAACTCCACTAATTAATATGCCACAATATCTGTCTGAGCATAATGTTTTACAGAAAAATACACAATTAGTAGAAGGCCTTTTTTCAGTACAAGGAAACAATGACTAACAGTTCAACCACAAAAAATGGTCCTCTTTAAAAGCATCTATCAGCTGACACAATCCGGGCAGCCACATCCACTGAAGGGGCATGTATTTATGCACCATTGTCTTACAGCACAATGGCACGAGTGAAAGGCTTTTGCAGCAGTCTTTGCAGCAGTGCTCCCGTATCTATGGAAACAGAATCTGATCTCCATTTGTCTCTGCGCCTGGCGAGTCTCATGGCGGTAGCGGGGAGGAGGGGGAAGAGAATGCCACTTGTGTTGCCAAGGCTAACAATAACAGCGCCGATAACAACTCTTTATTATTCGGAATAAGAGTGTGTATGTATTTGTTGAGGGTGAATCGTGCCCTGCGGTTGATGGACCAGACTGTGTGTGTGTGTGTGTGCAATGCTCACTCTTGCATCTCAGTGTCTGCTAAGTGACCCATGGGATTTATTTAGGCAGGCCTGCTGAAGCGAGTGCATCTCTGCTTTTGAACTATTTATAAAACAAGAACAAATTAATGTGACATTAAATGGATGCTACATCACACATCATTTTAGTTTAGATCTTCCACTGTATAAAAATGCTTATCTGAAATAAGAAAACTCATATTGCATAACATACAGTCATATAATGCAAAAAAAAATAAAAAATCTAAATACATTTTTGAAAAACTGTGTAATACTCTAAGCAGTACTACCATAATAGTTAAAGAAGAACTTACTGAGTTGTTGTGCGATAATAGACCCCTGGCAGATGGTGGGAGCCACCCAAGGTGTGGGGGGTCCGAAGTCAAAAAATCAATCTTTTGCTTATGCTTTTTCTCTATATACCCCAACTGGAACCACTTCATATCATCTTAGTAGTGACAAAGCTGAAGCCTGAAGACATTTGAATAACCTCCCTTCTTTTACATTAGATTGAGCTAATCTACAAAAAAGAAAACCTACATATGGGGAAAAAATAAGATATTGGTTTATTAAGAATTATTAAATTGTTACAACAACTTAGTAATTTGTTCCCTTGCATTCGGTAAATGGTGGTCACAATTGACCTAAATTAAAATGAGGGAATAAATTAATAAAACATTGCCACTAATTAAGTTTTGGTAATAAATTCCTAATTTGTGGACACAATTTCTATTTTATCCCGCATGCTACATGTGATACTGCGTACTAATGAGACAATACAAAACATGATATTCTGGGCCTTTTTTTTGTGACAGTTGAGAAGGAAAAGAAAATAATTTTGCTGTAAGAAGGGATGGGACTGGTATGTGACACATGCCCAGTTCAAACCTGTTTTCCACATGAGCACCACGGCACTTGAAGAATTTACGAATTTACTGTTTAAATTAATTACATATTATTTTAGCGGGGATCAAAATATTCATAACCATGGCAACAGTGGTACAGTTAGCTAGTCGAATATGATTATCAGTCAACGTAAATCAGTATTTTACATCTGTAATGTGATATATTTCCAAGCAGTGTTGGTTAAATTACTTTCAATAAGTAATTACTAATTACATCATCAATATTGTACTTAAATTACTTTTCTAATTACTCTGTCTGAAAAGTAATTTAATTACTCAATAAGTAACTTAATTACTCAAATCGGTAATTACATCTTAAAATCCATATAAACCTTGATGCATAGACAATAGAAATGAAAATCTTTATTATTTCAATTTGAGTCAAACAATAGTTTAGCCTTTTAGCTTTAAAACAACTGTAATACTCAAACATTTTAATAAAAAAAGATTAACATTCTTTGGTTAACAAATTACTCTGCAAAATATCTGAATAACAAAAAAGCTTAAGAAAGGTTAAACATTACATGTATCAAGCTGTAAACATTAAACTTTTTAAAGCAATGAGTACAATATTTCATACACACTGACATAGTGTACATATATTGGCAGTCACTAATACTAATTTTGTCTACTCCTAACAAAAAAAAATCATGATTTTGTACTGTCATTCATGCACATATGCTTTGTTTTACAATATATAAACAACTTTCTGATATTTTATAGACTAAATTCTTATTGCTTAGCACATTATAAACATCGACATCCTAGACTGTAACATTCATCATGCTGCAGTGTAAAAATTCACATTACTTTATATCTATATCGTATTATATCTCATATTTTTATTATATGATAGCAAAATATTTACATACTCGTATCAAACGACATTTAGCCTATATGAAATAAAAAGTTGCCTATTTATCTGAATGTATATCATATTTCAGCATATTTCACTCACTTTCACACATTTCAGTTTGGCAAGACAGTTTAAAGCCCAACCAGTAAAATTCGTACATAGATACAGATATGGCTGCAGAGAATGAGCTAAAATGGGAAAGACTGGGATTCTGGGATACCTCGCGTTGGTTTCATATGGATTACATAATCAGAGAATATTCGTTTTCGGTTTGAATTGGTTCATTTAAAAGTAGACACTTCAAGTTTTCTATAGACATATTTCTCACGTCTGTGTGTCAAATATTCACCGAGTTTCAGTTCATTTTTGTGATGCGTTTCAGAAAGAAGTTCACGGAGACCGAGTTGGCTGAAAGCGCACCCTGTTTGTTTTGTTTATTTGACAAAGACACAGTGTTTTGTTGTTATTTTGAGTGTACACAAATAAAAGTAGACCCTTCACAGATTTGATTGATATCTTAGTCTTCTCTGTATCTGAGTATTTTAGGGTCTTTTCTGTTTTCAGTAAGGCTGGGTATCGAGTTCGATACTTTTTAGGCACCGACCGAAATGCCTCGATACCATCGACTATCGAAAAACGTCTCGTCGTTCGGTACCAAATTTCGATACCTAAGGGGTTAATCTCATCAGCGTCAGTGAGCCAATAACCCTTCATCACTAGCCGGTGTGTCGACTAGAAAGAGGTGCGCGCAGATCGATCGTGTTTGACATCCTCTAGAGCGATTTGACATCGCACTTATCGTCTGCTCTCTTTAGCCTCGTGGTACTATCATACCCGGAGCGGTCTGCACAGTCAGGTCCGCTCAATCGAACACACCTACTATTTTAACACCGTTACACTCAGAGATGTGCGCACAACGTGAGGCTGTAGTGGCTATGCTCTCAGCCCCCTTTATGTAGGCTAAATTTACACTGGTGGTTATGTTCTAAAATTGAACGATCCTCGCCTAACTGGCGGTTCCACTGTGTTTTCAAGCCGCTTTCACTATCTCCTACAAACTCAGACCGGGGTCATTCCGTCATTCATTTCCCAAGGATAGTATGCGGGAGCTGTGTGGAGTTCTGATCACATGCAGATGTCCCTTCATACTACACGACCGAAAGCGCGTGTTACGTGAACATTCATGCAAACTGTAGCATCATGCTACAATAAATAAGATTTATATTCCGCTTTTACTCTAAACTCACTTTAAACCACCATCTAGTGTTTGTAATAACTTCCGATTGCCTTCTAATGTGTGTTTTGGCCATTTAATGTTGCTGAAATTAAATGTTATTCAGAGCAGCGATCATGGAAGAGAGAATACAGGCAGACAGCGCTGGAAGCTGCTTATGCTCATCAGTAAATCAGTGGAAAATAATTAGAAATCATGATTCTGTCTGAGCTATGTGTTTTAAAACGAACACTAACTAGTGTATATGTAGGCTAACAGATGTGTAAACTGAAGACTGTTTGAGCTTTATTAAAACTATTTTGCTCTGATTTATTGTGTTGATTAAATTTTTTTCCTTTGTGCAGTGGCTCATGAGATGAGTTTTTGAGTTTGTATAAACATCAACAAGATGAAAAATAAAACCAACGTTTTTTTTTTTTTTAGGTAATGATCTTTTAAAATGTTTTCATAAAATTTGTAATCGAAAAAAAGTAATCCCTCCAGAACCCACAAGTCAACCGAGTCAAGGTATATCGGTGATTGACATTTTTGAATGGATGTTTAAAAGACCAGTTGTTGGAGGAGAGGATTGAAATATTATGTCTGGATGATGGAGCACAAAGACTTTTTCTTTTGAATAACATGCACTGATGAAACAATTTCTCAGTACGACCAATAACTGTAAGTCATTCTGGTGCATGCTGGCTTTCATACCTTGTCCTGCTGTAGAATCTCCTCCCGGTGCGGCGTTCCGAAGCTCTCTTCATTGAACACTGGTGTCCAATCCACCCGTAAGCAACCAGCTTTCCTGCATCGATTAACCTTGGCCCCACCTGTGACATCAGCTCCTTTCCCACTTGCTGGGCTAATGCCGTTCTCGTATGTCACTCTTCTTCTTGTGTTAATTCATCGTTCACATGGCACTTTACCTCCTTATGAGATGCGTAACGTTGCTGAGGTCTGAAGACAGGGTTCACCTAAAAAAAATCTAAATCAAGACCAAGCGTTGATTGGTTTATAACCCATAGTTCCGTTATAAAACTCATTCAGTAATATTTCTAGACGAATAATTAGGGATGTAACGATTCACTCAACTCTCGATTCGATTCACGATTTTGAACTCACGATTCGATTCACGATTTTATTTTTTACAAAATGAGATTTAAGACAAAGTATAATTAAATGTTTCCTTTTATTATTGCTTGGACAAAATAATGTACGTTTCTTTGTGAAATTGAAATATAACACAAATATACTAATATAGCACTTGGTAAATTATTGCTCTTTTGTTGTTTTGATTGCTTCTATTGTCTTCATTTGTTAGTCACTTTGGATAAAAGCATCTGCCAAATAACCAATTTAATAGAACGTCAATGAAAATAAAACGAAATTGAAATTTTAAAACAAGCCCCGAATCAAATAAATAAGTAACACAAATAAAAGAAATCTCTTCATATAAACAAAGGCTTTGTCTGTGCTCTTTCTATTTAAAATTAGAGGCAACCACTGGATTTTTAATCAGGATCCAAATAAAGATCTGCTACATGCAACATGCCGATTAGCGGCCGATATGATCGAAGCCGATCGATCGGTGCACCTCTAGTTTTTAATCTAAATTAGATTGTATAGTTTCTAAATTTGAAGCAAAAACAGAATGGGTTGACTTCAGTTTTGTGAAACTACGCATAAAAAATATCTGCATGAAACAGAAACAGCAGACCCACTGACTGATACGCAATTCCTCTCTGCCAGCAGGTGGCTTTAAGTGTTTCCTTGGTTTCCGCTGTAAACACTTATTAACTTTAATATGCATTATACAGAGGCAAAAGGAAAATAAAAAATACCATCCAAACTTTTCGAAAGACAGTAAGGTCCCCTCAGACATACATTCATATAAACTCCTACCCATAATTGAATCGCGATTTGTTTAGCATCTCACCCGATTTGAATCGTCACATATTTTAATAGATTTTTCACCGCTCGGTTAATCGTTACATCCAATAATTATACTTTTTCAGCAAGGATGCATTAAATTGATTAATTAATTGATTACAGTAAAGTTTTTTTTTCATTATTACAAAAGATTTCTATTTCAAATTAATGTTGTTTTTTGAACTTTCCATTCAGCAACGATTCCTAAAAAAACGTATTATGGTTTCCACAAAAATATTAAGCAGCACAATTGCTTTCAACATTGACAATAATAAGAAATTAATCTTGAGCACCAATTCAGTATATTAGAATGGTTTCTGAAGGATCATGTGACACTGAAGAGTAATGATGCTGAAAATTCAGCTTGGCAATCACAGAAATAAATTACATTTTAAAATATACTCAAATTAAACTCAGTTATTTTAAAATTTTAATATTTCACAATATTACCGTTTTTATGTATTTTTATCAAATAAATGCAGCATATTTATTCATTTTAAATATAGTTACTACAGAAATGACCAGAAATGTTCTACTATCTTGAGATTATACTGATATTTCCAGGTTTTCTATGACCATGGGAAGTGGGAACCCTGTTTATATAATAATATACGCACCATACTTTTGGAATGACATCACATATCTTAACGGAGTGCTTGCAGCAAACCATTTTTCCACATTTGGGCTAAGGAAACCAACTATGTCCTTACTTGACATCCAAACAGGATCAATCATTCATATCAACAGCACAAATGTTCCACAACATTAGTTTAAAGAGGTTGCAAAGCATTACACCATTCTAGAATCTCATGTTAGCGGGTAAACTGACACCAGCATGTGTGATTATCTGTAGCTTGGCATGATTAGTCACATTATCGACTCCAGCCTTTAAAATGGTAATTACATGTGAACATGTTAATTATTCATGACACATTAAAGCAATTTAAAACAGCACTGCAACAAATGTCCCAGTAATGTAACAAAACCTCAACATCCGATCTAACACACTACAGAAACAGGGTGTGTAAATCATATTAAATGCTCAAAAATGATCAGTGCAATTCTGACCCAGATTTTCCAGCGTTGCATGTGCAGGGATGTGGGATTGTTAGCAGGAAATATATGTAGGCTAGCAGCTGTTGCTGCACATTCCCTGCAGCACCGCACTTCCTTATGATCTAATCCCAAGTGAAAGCGTGTACTCGAGTCCACATTGCAATTGAGTCGGGGGCATGTGGGGGGGGGGGGGGGGGGGGGGGGGGGGGGGGGGGGGGGGGGGGGGGGGGGTGTGGGGGGGGGGGGGGTGTGCAGCATATTCACAGTATGGCGCTGCCCAGGGTTCCCCCACCCCCTGTTCTGAGCCCCTGATGGTGAATGGCATGTGTGTATGTGTGCAAGGAGGGGCTACTATGAAGCTGGAGAATAAGGGTGTGTCCTCAGACATCCTACTATAAAAAGAAACAGTACGGTGCATGAGCTACGTCTGTCTTGTCCTCACACACAGCCCAGAGAAAAATTATTGGAGCATTTGTTCCTCGCCGTGACTCATGGAGGCCTTCCTCAACAATGCCCCACTTTTGAACCATGCCATATTCCATGAGATCCAGATGGCACGCTTCTAGGTAGCATGAAGTTCATGAAAACTTCAGCTCTTTCTTGTGGAAACAACTTCCATTCAGAAAAACAGGACAGGCATGTAGTGGCAATTTTGACATTAGAGCAAAAATAATCATGCATTATAATGGATATATATATATAGATATATTATTATTATATATATATATCTATATATAAGATATATTATATATATATTTTAAAATGTTATTGGGTAATGGGACATAAATGGAAATGAAAAGACAGAAAGACTTTATTTTAAATTGCAATAAAATATTTAAATGAATAATGCATTCTACAAATTAAAATTAAAATATTTTACAAATTATTTTAGAATACATTATATTATTTACATGTTTTATGCTGAAACGTTCATTGCAGTAAAATGAAAGGAAGGAAATATAACATATATTTAATATTAACATTATACCGTATTAACCTATATTATTTCTGAATTGTCATGCTGGAATGTTTAAATACTTCTAGTTTGCAAAGCATGCATGCAGTCACGTGAAGTGTAAACATGACTATAAGAGGTATTTTATGACCATGTACACACATGCACATTTGTGCAATGCAGTGCATCAGTGTTGTCTTCTGATATGTAGATTGCATGAACAAGGCTTCATTTTAAGGCTGATGATGATGATGGTGATGAAGTAGACTCATCCCATTTGGACCATATCGAGGGTGTCACACAAAGGGGCGACCAAGCCCTTACTCTAAACAACACATTCAACACGCCTCAAGGCATCATGAAATGCCCAAGTTGGATTTTCAAAATGTATAAGGATATTACAACGGCTTCATAACGGAAATATCAGTTGTCGGGCGTGCGCTCGCGTTTAATCGTGTTTATTGCTGGTGGGCTCGAGCTGTTTGTGGATATACGACATCCACATTGATCGACTAGATTATTAAATATCGTTCAATCGATAGTTAAACAATTACCAGCTCGCATTAGGAATGATACTGTATAAGGGAAACACGAGACACAAGACTGGGAGATTCTTTCCATACCACAAAATTACAGGATTCCGAGCCAAGCAATATATCTCTGTGCTAGTCAGTGAGGAGTTTCTTAAAATAACTGACAAATGAATGCAAAATAGCGAGACATAGCACACTTACTTCCTTTGTTATATCCTTAAAAAGCGAGTTTCCTTCACTTTCAGCACTGGTGAACAATAAAGCCTGTTAGACGGTCAGGCAGGCAGACACACAGGCAGATGCTTCGGTAGACCTTGCAGCAGCATCCCCAGACAGTGAGAGCCGTGCGTTGACCAATCACAGGCGACAGCCACAGCGATGGACTCAGCAGCGGCCAATGGCTTTGCAGTATGGGCGTGTCCTGTCGTCAGTGGTACGTACCATTTACACAGATTTACAGGGGATGGAACTGGATCATTAATGTGGCAACCATGCAAACCAGACGAGATGGTCCTCACTGCAGAACACAAAATCCAGGGGGCGAGGTTGGATCCAGATCCAACTCCTCCCATATTACATATACCTCAACCTACCCGTCTCCACCCCCTGATCCCTAAACCCACCCATCTCCACCCCCTAGATGTGGATCGAACCCCCTCCCCTGGAACTTTGTTCTGCAGTGAGTGGCTACTGGACCAGACCATGAAGTACTTGTTTTTATTAAATTTTTTATAAATATACATAAATATAAATTGTACAAATATAAATAATGTATAATATAGTATACAACTATTATATCTATTCAATTCTAGTTGTAATCAGCTTTTACGCTTATGATAAATATAATTATTTTAAATTCAAAATTTCTGTCATTCCTGAATAAACATTATATTATATATATAAGATAATATCATACAGATATACAAAGTATTACATATATGAAATACCATATTATAAAAAAAAACTAGAATAACTAGAAAACCTAGAATATCTATATAGTATAATCTCTAGAATAAATCTACCTCATAGTTAATTAGGAAAATACACTCACACACACACCCACACCACACACACACAACCCCACACACACACATATATAATATATTAATATATATATATCTAATTTATGTGGTCCTTCCATAATAATTATATTGAAATCTTGGATAAAATGTATTAGTTTTTAGAAGTTCAATGTTATTTAACTAAGAATGATATACCTTAATAATCTAATGAATAATCATAGATCATTTTATGGTAAATACTTGCAAAGAAAACAAACAACGTTTTCACAAAAAAAAAAAAAACATACTTTATTCAAGTCTCTCCTCACAGACATAAAGAGCCTTTTTTTCTTCGTTCTGGGCACATAACGAAAGAAAGGGGGAGAGGTTGGCGAATGATTGCTACATTTGCTGTATGAGCTGATGGCAAAAGAAGAGAAGGCCTGAAAAAAGTTTCTATGACAAACAGAAATATATCACAAAGATCAACAGTGTCACTGAGATATACAGAAAGCCTGTAAGGAGAGCAAACAAGAAGCTGTTACAGCCAAATGCATATATTTATATATAGACCCAAAGAAAGCAAATGAAATTGAGCAAAACAGAGAAGAACTAACTACGAAACAAAAGAGGATGGAGGGCTGGATATATGGCATGGAATGTAGGACTTTCAAATAGCAATTCTGCCTGGATATTAAGCAAGTACATGTTAACAGCAAAATGTATTACATTTTTTTTATTTCCCATTATGAGTACATGATCCCACAGATAAGCACCAACTACAGCAATGTCTATTCTAAAACAATATAAGTATCTTTCATCATTTATCATTATTTTTTCAAGTACAAAGTTAAAATGCCTTTGTTAATATCTTTATATGAGAGAGTAAAATAATAGTGCTTCTCCAATACTACAAGAAACAATCAGACAAGTTTACTTATTTTCCAAATACTATATTTTTCTCAATTAGATAAAATGTTTAGCACCATAGGAAACACCTACAATCCCTCTCTTAGTACTTAAAAAAGAATTAAAAAGCAAATCGAAACACACTTTTGTATGTAGGGCTGTGCAGTAAAGATGGGACTGTTAAAATCACGTAGCGAACTCATTCTTTAGTTTTATCCTCTGTTCGACATATATAAATATGAATTACAAAAGACACCCTGCTGCTTTATAGCTTATGTCAATTAGCCTGTTGCCATTTTGTCAATTACCCCCTCTTGCGATTTGAGTGCTGTTTTGATTCTATGATATATATTAGCAAAGAATTATATTTGTACATCTCATAGGTCATTAAAAAAAAAAGCAACAGACGATTTCTATGTACAAAATGTACAAAAAGAAAAAAATCTGGGCATCGATGAAATTTGGGAAAATAAGAAACAAAACTTTGCTGAACATGACAAATGTAAAGGTATGCAAGCAATGCAATGCCTTACAAGAAGAGCCTAATAAGGATTTCACTAGAGCCCGTTTCTAACCAGATTCACAAATTTAGCCTACATATAGCTTGCGTGAAAATTAAATTATTGACATGGTCAACATTCACCATTGGCAAACATAATAATGTTTTCAGATCTACGCTAGGGACCAGACGTAGTTAACTACTTTTCCTACAGTGATATTTAACAAACACACTCACTTTGGGATTATATAGCAGTAAGAACCGTGAGCAGACACCATTTCTCGAAGCGAGTTATGATAAAGCGACTCCGTAGCACATGGAAACATGAGAGCGGTGCTATTGGAATTCGGCCCCTTCACCACCGGCGCGACAGACGGAGTGATTCTATCCTAGCTCAATCGTTCACATCTATTGGCACAGCCCTACTGTACACAACAAAGTATTACCTTATATAACGGCAAGAAATTCACATCATTAAAAATAACCAATTCACAAGAATCAAGGAGAAAGATTAAAAAAAAAATATCAAAGAAATAAAGAAGTATACATATACAAAAGTGCTCGATATTGTTGGTAACACAGCACAAAAAATTGCTAGTAAAAGGTAGAAGAGCATTGTGAAGCCGCACCTTTAAAGTTTGCACCTGACTGAGAATAGCCTGCGGACGCCGCAGTTGAAGGCTGATTCACCTGGCCGACAATATATATGACCGACGCCATTCTTCCTGCGGCCGCCACGCATGCTAAGAGTTGTACAGTAATGATTCTGGCCTGTGTGACCCTTCAAAAAAAGTAGCTCACCACAGCCTTTGTTTTCAAGGTATGGATGACAAAAACATCACCGCCCATGTGGCTGGTTTCATGCGTTCGGATTGCAGGCATACTGAAGGAAGTAGACCTCAAAGATTGAAAGGCTGAGGCTTGTTTTTTGTCTTTATTTTGAAAAGAGCACCAGAGAATATTGTACAAAAAGGCTGTAAAAGATATAAAATGAGATGTGGCAGACCCTTTTTTTTTTTTTTAAGGTTTCAGTCGTTCGTTTTCCCTGGCGACGGTACAAAACGTGACCCCCATGATCTGTTTTCGAGTAGTAGCACCACATGAGTTGCAATGTTTTTCACCACCTTGAAGCACCATATTGTCACCTATTACAGTAGTACCTTTATTACCTTCAGTTATGTATAGAAACTGTAAACAAAGAGGTATTTGTGATCTGGTGTTTTGGATTGGTTAAGACAGAGCTCCCCTGATCCTAAGAGAAAGACTTTTTTCCCCGCTCTAACCAAGGCTCAGACGCTGAAGGAGAGGAAAGGCGCGCACCATGAGAATTAGATCGATCCACGACCCGATAGTCGAAAATTCAGGAGTCGAAATGCTTGGGTGAACTAAATGCGATTTCCGTCTCATCGAATTTCTCGTTTCTGCCTTGGATTATAACATCGTCTCTCAGTGCCTTAAAAGGAGGCCTTGTCTCAAGTATAGCTTGCACACATAAATCAATTAAAATACCAGATAACACTGCTAAACTGTGAAACTAATAATAATGAAAAAAATTAAATAGAATTAAACAAAGAGTCAATTATTCCAAACCAGAAGAAAAAAATCGAAACAAAACATGAAATACCTATTTTTCTGATGTCGAACTTGCAAATAACATACGAGAGCTTGGTTTCAAAGCTCTTGGTATAACTTCGGTTTAGATTTTTCTCATCTGTACTGGATTTGAGTTCAGACGCAGGCGAAATACTCTTTGAGTGGTGCAAACAAGTGACGGATGACCGGGACACTCCACGACCTTCCCAGCAGCCTCTGCCTGGCCAGACGACTCATGTTTGACACGTCTGTGTAATGGACAGGGAAGCCGAACACCCTGAAAAGAGGTGAAATGGGCAGAAATTTTGTTCAAATATATTCACAAGTGCAATACTCTTGTGATATAAATACACAGATTATGAATAATCTAGAACAGTTTATTGCAACTTTATTTTTATAGATACAGAATATCATACAGGATGAATTAAAAGGGACATTAAATTTGATCAAAGGATAGCAAAAAAAAAAAAAAAAAAAAAAAGCTGCAAAAATATTATATTTCAAATAAATGCTATTGTTTTATTCATCAAAGAATCCTGGGAAAAAATATTACAGCTTACACAAAAATAATAATATAATATAATAAGATATATAATAAAATAAGAAATGTTTTAAGCATATTAGAAGATTCTTCTTTTAAATGATAATCTTACAGGTTTCCCTTAAGAAGTAAACTGCTAGTAGCAGAAAAAATTATATACAATGGACCCAAAAAATTGGGCCAAACAATTGATGACCCATCCTGTGCTCAGGGACATAATACAAAGTTCTGTCCAACAAAAAGCCCTTTTGAATAATAATGTCAAGTGGGTGATCACAAGTGGTCAGCGCTACATGCTGGTGTAGACGGAGTACTAAACATTTTGTGTAGCAATCATTTAAACCCCATTAAAGGACAGACACATGTGGCTACATCGCATGTGTAGTATAATCGCTGATCTGTTCTGATATCCACACTGATATCACCTGTCAACCATGTACTGTACTAAAACAAGGGTTTTATACTTCACTGGTTATGTGTGGCTTTAAAAGAAAATACTTTCTGTCAGAAAAATTGGGGAAAGTTTGTATATATACATCAGTGTTGTTTTAGTATCATTGGGATATTATTATATTTTTTAAATATTTGAATACATTGTTATTTTTATATTTTCTGTTTTCATTTTTTTTAAATGAAAGTTTTGATCATTTTTTTGTGTGTTTTTGTCATTTTAATTATTATTTAAGTTTAACAGAAAGTTTTTATTTACCTTTAATTCAGTTTTAGTTTTAGTTATTATAGTATATTAAGTTAAAGGGGTCATATGATGCTGCTAAAAAGAACATTATTTTGTGTATTTGGTGTAATGAAATGTGTTTATGAGGTTTAAGGTTCAAAAACACATTATTTTCCACATAATGTACATTATGGTTTCTCCTCTATGCCCAGCCTTTCTGAAAAGCGTCGATTTTTAAAAAGCTCATCGATCTGAAAAAGCGAGGTCTGCTGTGATTGGCCAGCTATCCAGTGCGTTGTGATTGGCCGAATACCTCAAGCGTGTGACGGAAATGTTACGCCCCTACTATACTGTGATGCCATGTCCCGGCGCAACGAGACAAAACCAATAAAACCCATTATAAACGAGGCATTTGTTGCATCCAGTGGGGACATAATTACTGATTATAATGACTTATGCTGTCTTTTTACGCGTTGCGTTGCATTGCGCCGCATAAACATAAAACCATGTCTGCATTTGTGATCGGAGAAATGACAAACAACAAGTCCTACTCTACACTGCCCAAAACTCGCTTTGAATCATCAGTGGCGAATTCTTTAAATATAAAACACGTACTTGCAGTCTGTGAGTCAGAACAGCCGGCATTGTAGTCTACTCTCCCAGGATCAGGAAACAGTCCTCCATAAAATGCGCTGCACACATCTGAATATTTGGGTTGAACTGTTCTGGAACAGTGTTGTAAATACAACTTAACCACTGATTTCTAGTCGTGTCCTCTTTTGGAAGGACAAACAAAGTATTTTTGCTTTCACATCGAACCACACAGCGTCTCCGCAACATGGCGGCGGCGGTGGCAGCAACAATAAAGTTACACCTTCTTTCTTTGCGTGAACATTTGGGCGGCGTTATGCAAATCTTCCCACCACAGTGACGTAGACTTGTGGGCGTGTTTAAACAGGCGTTTTAATGGGGGCGTGGACAGTCTTAACTTTGATAAAGAATGTTTCTTTGGTTGAGACTTTAGTCTTTGCAACTTTAGGGATCTCATCTATTCACGAACAGCTTGTAACACTCCAAAGAGAAAGGAAAACTTGAAATCGCATCATATGACCCCTTTAAAGTAAATGAAGCAACGTGTCGACTTGCTTTTTCTGTCTTAACTGACCACTTATGGTTAAATCTCCGAAAAGGATTTTAATACCAGGTATAAATATAAACAGAAATATAATCAAGCCATGTTAAAATATATCAAAACAGGAAGAAAATTGTGTTTGTCAAGCCATTTCATGGTGTATATAAATGTTTACATCAATGCATATCAATGGATTACATAAGACATGTCTCATTGTATTGATATGTAGTCATATTCTGTTCTACTGAGTAAGATATGGTTTTAGTCAGCCAGTAGATGACTGATGATTCAATCAATATGAGATAAAACTCACTGTTCACTGCAGCAGGTCCTCGGGATCTCTCTGTTGAATAAATGTCAGTGTGACATTTCACATTTACATTTGGGCTTATAGCTTAGAACTTTTTAAAAGGCATTTCGTCATACCTCTCCATCTCAGTGCACCACAGGATGTCCTCTTTGTCTTTCATGAAGACAGGGAAGTGCTGGTCTTTGCCTTGCTTAATAGAATTAGACCGAGTGGTGATGGTCCGCACTTTATCAAACTGTAAAAGACGTGAAAAAGAACTGCTATTTTTGATGATTTACAAAGCTTTATCCAGAAATCAATCGAGGGTTGGTCTAAGAAGCACCTTAGCTGTCCTGCCATGCTCCAAACAGTCTTGAAGGTCCAGTTTATCAGTGCACATGGCGGTCAATGGTCTGACAGGAGAAGGAAATAAAGTGGTAAAATGATAAAGTGAGAAATTAAATAATGAAATGAATGAAGAGTCCACGTCTAACTAACCTGTACATGCCAGGCAGGTTACCCCAAAAGTAGCGAGCTCTGTGGGCAGCAGACACCTCCTTGGCATCAATCATCACTGGGTTGCACTGTGATACATAAACAAATAAATCTCAAAAATAATAAAATAACAATATTTAAATTTTATCCTAAACATTTGTAATATTGACCCTAGCAAGCATATGAGGGGTTAATTTGTTTCTACACCGCAGGTCCTTTTACCACTAGGTGGCAGCAAAACCCACTGGTTCATATTAAAGCCCCTCTGACAGTCTAAGACATATTCAGCAGCACGGCTTAATCGTCATGTTTAAATGGTCGATCGCACACCTCTAAAAAGCGAGAGATGTCCCTCTTGTCGCTGACGCCCATGGCCACCACATTCTCAAAGAGCCAGAAGAACGGCCTGTGATCTCCCTCTTTAGGTCGGGTCTCATGTAACAGCCGGTAAAACTCGAAGAAGAGTCGACCAGTGCCCTCTGAAAGACAAAAAACAAGATTGAAAAACATTAAAACTCAATATGACAATCATCATAAAAATGCACAAATATGTAAGCTGTGTTCTAAATATATACACTACCGTTCAAAAGTTTGAGGGGTGGTAATATTTTGAAAATAAATAAATAAATGCTCACCAAAGTCTGCATTTATTTGATAAATATGGTAAAAACAGTAATATTGTGACATATTATTACTTAACTTATTATTATTCAACTAATTGTTTCCTGTTTGAATATATTTTAAAATGTAATTTATTCATGTGATACAAAACTGAATTTTCAGCAGCCATTACTTCAGTGTCACATGATCCTTCAGAAATCATTCTAATATGCTGATTTGCTGCTCAAAATTTTTTCTTATTATTATCAATGTTGAAAACAGTTGTGATGCTCATATTTTTTTTTTCAGGATTCTTGATAAATAAAAAAGGTCAAAGAACAGCTTTTTATAGATATATATTATATTAATATATAATATATAGATTATAGATATCTATATATATATATTGTAACACAAAAGTATAGACTGTAACTTTTGTCATTTAATGTGTTCTTTGCTGAATTTGGAAAACTTATTAAAAATTTGTACTTTCTTTAAAAAAAAAATCTTACAGACCCCAAAATTTTGAACAGTATTTTAAAGAGTAAACATACTTTACTTGTAGTCAATACGATTGGAAAAGACTAAGGCTAGAACACACAGCTGAATAAACTCCTACCGTAGAGACCTTTTCTTGCTGGATTCACAATGGACAAGTCATTGCATGGGCTTCCACCGATGACGAGATCAAAAGGACCCCATTCCTGGATCTGTGGAAGAACCACATTAGACAAAGATTAGACAAAAGGAAAAAAACTAAAGAAAGATTGATCAATATGAAATGTTATGGACATAGTCTGTATGAGCCTATATCCTCCTGAAGAAGACAAGAAAAAGAGTTTTAAGAATGTATTATTTTTTCATTCATCACAATGTTTAGACCATAAGAAAAAAAATGAAGGAAAAATAACATTTTATTTATATGTTACGCTGTGGCCTCTATAAAGGACACCAGGACTTTAAAAAATAAAAATAAAAAGACATGAATAGACAAAAACAGTGGAATTTTTTTAAATCACCAATCACATTTTTTTTTTTATACCAAACTTTGTATAAAGATGATTCTCAAATAGGTTATGAGAGATATAACAGAAGGATTTTATATACCATTTCGCTTTATGCAATATGTGTGTGTAAAATGGCCATAAACGGTTTTCCCATCATATACAATGTCTCTATACACTGTATCTAATTTGCATATTATTGTGTTTTTGGGGCAACATATAATGAAAAAAGAAGTGTAATAATGGGAGTATAATTGGCAAGATTTTCATAATAATATCTAATATTTAATAGGAATATTGATACATAATTTCTTTCCCTATTCACTTGTACCGTCTCCCAAAATGCGTAATAAACATGCTACAGTGGACATGAATGAAATCGATGTCCTGTTTCATAAAAGAAAGTCATATTTTGATTTGAAACCCCATAACATTTTCCTGAGATAAACAATTAGTCAGCTATAAATGATCATTACAACATATTATTATTTTTCCATAAGGGTATTAAATTTGATGACTAAATTAATGTCAGCCATTTTTAAGAACCAATGAGAGGGAGTGATCATGGTGAAACTTCCAAACATGTGGTATCTCTGAATGTGTTCTTTACAAGACACCCAGAATTACAACTGTGACATGTAAGGTCTCAGAAAAATTCGCTAAAATATAATGCCCTCTACAGAGGACAAAGCTGCATGGACTAATTGGAAAACGAACTATATAGTTTTAACCTGATTTAGTTTAAATTGATATAGTTTTAACCTGAAGAAGCCTTTTTATGATACCATTACTGTCAAAAGTTATTGATAATGGTCAACAGTTATGAAGATTTCCGTTTTTGTGCAGTAGACAAGAGCTGTACTTAAAAACATCGCTGCCGCCAAGGAACCAAGATGGCCTAAGTGTACAGACTTGCTTTAAAATAACTTCACCAGTAAACTGAGGTGAAGGATGATGCTTACGTTTTTCCGGGAGACGTTTCTCACATCACCCACATACATGATGTGTCCCTGGTGCCGAACGATACCCACAGTGATGGAGTGCTCGCACACTTCTGAGGCCACGTAACGCTCCACCTGGATACCCAGCTCCTTCAGAACCAGCAGCCCTGGCATAATCACAAACACCATGACAATCTACAACTAACTTGTTTTTTTTGTGCTAATTAGTGGACAGTTTCATTGTAGCATGCAAGAGTGATTAGTCACATGGCATGTACGGCTCATGTGATTGGTTCAAAACAACCCGGCTGCAGAACTGAGCGCCCATGAACAAAGATGGCGGATTTCAAATCCCATTCTTCGAGGTGGTACTGAATGCAAACGGATGCTTTTCTTCAGTTATAATAGACGTCCTTGCTTCGAACATGCCTATGATCCCCTGTCAAAGTTGCCAGGCCGCTAGGTTTAAAAGCTCGGTCACGTTAGCAAAATGTCAACGTAGTTTTCCAGGCCAAAAATGTTCACTGTCACTTTCAAACCGAGCATCAACTTGAACCCATTGCGAAATCTGCGTGAGGAAGTCTTTTGCCCTTATGCGAAATTCCCGATTGTGTAAATTCAAATGACTGGATTTCAAATGTGACCGCAACTTGGCAGCTAGTTTCTTGATGGATTTAAAATTATATTATAGTAAAAGTTTCACAGAGTATTTAATAACCAGCTAAATCACTCTTGTCCGGCAAATATGCATACGCCACATAACAATTAGGCTTTAATGGCAAACGTGGACCATTCTAGAGGGTCGAAACTGCGATTGCAGTTAATCCTAATAGTAAAATCACACATTAGAACGTGAGCAGTACAGCAGTATCGACGGGCGGCCAGTATAACAGTTAAGCTAAGTGCACTTTAAAAGCCAGGATGAGTGTAATGTGATCAGCACTATTTTCTGCTGAGAGGATGAAAGGAAGGGCGGACATTCTTCACTAACCTGTTGCGATCCCATCAAAAAGTGACAGGACGCGAATGGGTTTTCTCTCCTCTGCCAAAACCGGAGGGTAGAGCTTTGGTGGTGCCTGAAAGAGAAGAAAGTAGACAGAGTGAAGAAGGGGGGTGGACGAGAGACGGACAAGACAGACAGAGAGAGAGAGGCCTTTAAAGCACACTGCTCTGGTAATGAAAGAGCACCTGTCTGTACATACTGTCTGAAACTAACAAAGAGGCCTTTACGTTAAACCAGTCCAGTAACAAGGGGTTATTGTTGAGCGCCTGTACAATAAACGTAGTATCACCGGCCAGTTTCATTAACCATTTTCTCGTGATTAAGTGTGGCTGCTTATCTGTGGTCTTTGTTAAACGTCTTAGTATTCAATAACGCTAACAATAGCAAACGCTCACTAACCTGTACTGTAATCCATTTAAAGAGTGCAGTGTGTAAGCTAAAACTCTATGATGTTAAGATGTGTACTCAACGCACAAAGCACTGTGACTGTAACACTCTCTGGCTGCTCTTCAGCACACTGGCCGTTAGCCAAGCTGCTCTTTCACATGGTCTGGAAAGCAAATGGTTTGGGAGTCATATAATTACATAATAAAACTCTCAAACCATTCACGTTTAAACCACACCAGTTTTGACTAAAATGGTCACAGCTGCTCAAACAATGCAGTATTTATGGCTGTGAAACGTAAATAAGAAAACAAAATACACCTTTCTTTGGGTTTGTAATCTTTAGACATATTGCGGTGCTTTAAAATGATTTCCCAATGTGATTCCTTGGTTTCCACACCTTTTCATCAACACATTTCCATGATTTTTCTGTGACTGAACTCTAAAAGAGTCATTTACTGCCAATGTCATTTCTAGAGCTGAATATGAATAGAAAAATCTATATTCACTACAGATATTTCCATGACTTTTCCAGGCCTGGCAATCACAAACTGAAAATGGCCTGATATTGCCAGACTTTCTGTGAGAATCCTGACTGTTGTTCACTCAGACAAGCTTCAGAACATCTCATAGGAAGGAAGAGAAGATCTGAAAAGTGTAGGCTACTTTAGACTAGTGTACTTAAGTGGTAAAAATGTAATTTACACTACTGATTTGTTAAATAAATACTTCTATTCAGCAAGAATGCATTAAATTGACATTAAACTGAGAATAAAGACAATTATAATGTCACAAAAGATTTCTAATAACGACTGTTTTCAACACTGATAATAATAATAAATGTTTCTTGAACACCAAATCACCATTTAAGAATGGTTTCTGAAGGGTCACGTGACACTGAAGACTGGAGTAATGAACGTGACAATTTCAATTTTGCCTTCACAGGAATAAATTACATTTGAAAATATATTAAAATAGAAAACATTTCACATACATTTTGCTAGGGCTGGGTCATATAGCTAAAAAATGTATCAACGATATAATATTTCATATCGTTAGGTATCGATAATTATTAACATTTTTATAACCTTTTTAAAAACAAAGAGCAATACAAAAAAAATGTTTACATTCAACCACTGATTTTTAAATGTTTTATATGCATTAAATGGTTAAACATTTGGTTGTTTCCCCATGCCACAGGAGTGCGCATGAGCAAAATAAGCAAGCACATTTAATTGCCGACGCACTTTATAAAAACATCTATAAAAAAACGTGCATACATGTAAATGAACTCATAAAATCAATATAATTTCGTAATTGCATAAACATGATGAACAACAGCGTCACATATTTTAATGCATTGTTCCGGTAGTTTCCACCCAAATGAAAATTAAGCACCCATAATTCTCCCCCCTGAAAGTCCATCCTAGGTGTATATGGTTTTCTTCTTTCAGACGAATCCAGTCGTTGTTATATTAAAAATTGTCTTTGATCTGTCAAGCTGTTTAATGCCACTCAGCGGGTGCTGCATGCATCAGTCCAAAAGCACTTAATTCAAAAAAATGAATGGCCTTGTCTCCACACGCTCAGGGGGGTGACAAAGGCCCTTCTGAGCGAATCGATGCATTTTGTACGAAACATTCCATTTCCAACGTAAAAACACTTTACGGTAGCTTGCGCTCCACTGTTGTACACTGTAATCCGTTTCCGGGCGGTGACGTAGGGAGGTCGCTTTTTTTTTTTTGCGCATGCGCCGTCGTAATGATGCCACCGCGGAAGCCACAGGGCATAGTTAAAAACAAAACAACGGTCACTAATTAGAAGTACAAACGAGGATTTGTAAAGAAAAATGTCGGAGGATTTTTATATAAGCCAAGAGGAGACTTGTTTTATTTTTCTAAAGTAAGGAAACTTTGCTTCCTTTGCTCCTGTTAACAACGTTGGTTTTCACGAGACTCACCAACGCATGCGCAACACTGACCTCATACGTCATGCTCCCGGAACTGCTTCTGTGTACAACTGTTGGCGCAAGTTAGATTAAAGTGATTATTACGTTTTGCATATGGATATTTTTCTTACAAAAACGCATCGATCCGCTACAGAAGGCTTTGTTCACCCCCCCCCCGGAGCCGTATGAGACACTTTATTATGGATGGGCGCTTTTTATTTTAACTGCTTTATTTGACTGCAATGATAGAGCTTGGAATAGCCAGTACAATTTTTAATATAACTCCGACTGATTCGTCTGAAAGAAGAAAAGTCATATACACCTAGGATGACTCAAAGGTGAGTAATTTGTGGGCTAATTTTCACTTTTGGGTGAACTAACCCTTTAAAAACAGACCGAACGCCTACCACACAGATTGCATTTAAAACATATGAGACGCAGTGAAAAGGAGTAAACCTCCACAAATTTGCGACGTGTGTTCTAAAAGTTTAAACTGTTTTAACTTTTGCATGGCTTTCTATACCTCTCTTGTGTGACGCGAGTGCAGCAGTCACATTTGTCCATCTAGAAAATGCGCTGAATAAGCATTCTGTGTGAATGGCTTGGTTTCAGTTTTAACCTAATCAAGATCTTCTACGCATTGAGCTACTATAATATCTTTCTCTAATATTTTGAATGAATAACTCAGCAGTGGCGCGTCTCGTGGGCTAGACTAACAAAACATTAAACTACAACGTCACTTACATCATCATCACCACATCTCGTGCTCCACTGATGACGCTCCCAGGTGCACTCCTAACATTCGATTGTACCATTTTTGCATTCAAATGCAATTTTTTTATTTTAAATTCGACTAATATTCATTTTTTTATTCACAATCTCCTCGTCACAGGCAGGCACAGCATTCATGTTTGTGTTTGAGTGAGCTGTCTGCATCACTCATAGCACGTGCCTATATCGTGCACTATATCGAATTTTTTTATATCGTTATCGAAGAAGGTGTACCGTTGATAAATATCGATACCGTTTTATCGCCCAGGCCTAATTATTGTTTTAACTCTCTTTGATCAAATAAATGCAGAGACTTCTATCTTAGTCATACACAGACTAAAATCAAGTGTGAGATTGGAAAATAACTTTTTTTGTCTGCTATTTGAGCACAAGAAACAACATTTATGAGACGGTTGTTGTCAGATTTCATTGTTGATTTAAAATATGAAATTTAATCGCAAGCATGGCGAACAGTTTTGGAGAATTTGATGTTTACCCATTCAAAGAGATAGAAGCTGCACTTGCATGACTGAAATAGTTACCTGAGAGGCGTTTCAAAGATGGCCACCGAGTAAAATCACTTGACTTAAAGGGACTTTGAAGCTACTTACAAAGTCCTGGTCATGATTGTTGCCAAAGAAGCGCTGCAGTCTACAAGGCCAATCCATCCGGCGCTCCAGCAGACCGTACTGATGCTTTGTTCCACACATATAGCAGTTCCACGGGTCTTCTTTAATAGCTGCCTGCGCCGCGCCGGGGCCCACCAACAGATCCACACATTCCACACAGAAACACCTGCAGGACACCGAAGATATAATGGAGGAATCAATGCAGGACTGAAGTAGAAAATGGAAATATTACATCATAACTCACTGCCAACAGTCTGTCTTACCTGCAACAGTTACTGTTTCCGCACATGAGCACTTCCCTCCCTCCACAGCAGATCGTACAATAGGACTGGTAGCCATCATCATCGTATTGATACGCACATTCAAGGAAGCAGTTCTATAAAAGGACAAACACATCAAATTAATTCATTTGTTTTGTATCGAGGAACAAAACTGGGCATATGTGGTTGACAAACGAAAAACATTTGCCATTACAAAACTGTTCAAGAACAGAGGAGAAAGTTTTGTGGGAATTTATCATTTATTTTTGATTGCACTTCATTTATTTAAAACAGAAATGTATACAATATACACACTAGCTAGTAGGGCAAGGTCAATCCATAAAAATATTTAATCTAATTTAATTTCATAATTTAATGCTATAGATCAGGGGTGTCAAACTCAATTCCTGGAGGGCCGGAGCCCTGCAGAGTTTCGATTCAACCCAATTTAAACCCACCTGATCCAACTAAATCAAGTCCTTCAGGCTTATTCGAAAACTACATGGTATGTGTGTCTGTTCACCTTCCCTGTTTAGTTCTGTTGCCCTAGTTTCCTATTAGTCCTGATTTGTTTCTATGGTTTCTTTCGATTTGGAGCTGTTACTCATTCTTTAGTCTCCTTATTTACACTCCCTGTTCTGTTCAGTCATGGTCGGTTATTTGCTTTGCCATTGTGTGTGCTACGTTTGCTCCTGCGATTCTCCCTGTGTGTATTTATAATTAAAAGACTGTTTTTGGATAATACTCCTTCATTGCGTGCTTTAAATAGCACAACACGTTACAATAATGATGTCTGATAACTGTTAAATACTTGATATTAAAAAAGCTATTCTCTAAATACATAAAACAAATACATACTTTTGTCAAATATCAAATTTAGGAATCACAACATTATAATGTACAGAATGAGAAATGAAACTATTTATTTTGATTCTGTTAATGAAAAAAGTCTAGTACTTACAGTACATGATGGCAAAAGTAAATCTAAATAAAGAAATCAAATTTAAATAAAAAATAGGCACGGACAAGTGTCCACAATTAAGCACACAATATATGATAAACTATCAAAATAAATAAATAAAAATACTAATGAAAAAATCACTAATATCACTTGATATCTGATATGCTTCCAATATATTGTGCATCCCTACTTAACGCAATGAGTTCCAGTAAAACTATTTATTTTAAGAAAATTGCTTGAATTAATCTTGACAGCAAAACAGAAGTAGAATATATTTTGATAAAGGGGATTAAAATGATCATACTCTAACTTTAGCATAACTTACAGCCAACGTCTTTTACTCCACTGTAACAAACAAGCTGGATTAACTAACAAATATTATTTATGTGACTGCTTTATACCTAGTTTGATGACACAATTTGTCTTTGTACTTGATTTTGTTTTTTTTATGTTTCGCCTTGCAAATGATCATGTACAGCATACAGTATGTAACATTTGTTTTTTTAGAAGGCACAAAGAGAAAAAAAAGCATCTGCCGGTAGTGTAAATGGACATGATAAAATTACAAGCAGGCAAGCAAAGCAGCCCTCAAGGAAGTAGGAAGCAGGAATTTCCTGGCTTTTACCTTACAGCTTTGGCACATTCCTCCAATGAAGAGTGGGTGCTCCAGGGAAACATTAAGGCTGCCACAGGAGATGCAGATGTCTGGAAGTGTTCAAAGTGAGAGAGAGTTTAGCAGAGGCTCTAACACTGACAGACAGCCAGTTATGAAACACATCTCAATCTGTATGTGTAACACATACCTTCAATGTTTCTACATTTTTGACGAACTTCGTATACAAGTCTCTCTGAAAAACAAAAGACAATAAACACATAAAAAAACTGGACATCCTCCCAGTGTTTCAGACATTTGGCCCATTTTTAACTTGACATCTTGTTGAATGGAAATTCCAGTGGTTTACATTTACATCACTTTGACAATTAAATTATTTAATATTCAAAACATTAATTTAATAGCATGCCATAAATTTTATGAACTAAAATAATGCTGCTAATTGTAGTGGTACTACATGTTAAATATATTAAATGCCAGAAATAATTGATGATAGACAGCTGAATAATTGAAAATCTCGAGTGCTGAACTGAATTAAAAATTAATGCAAGGTTCTGAGTCAATTATTCCAGTTGCCACATTGACATTTGTTCATCTCAAGACCTACTAGTTCATCAAACTAGTTGATATTAGTTCAAAAGTGTCACCCAAACAGCGATTACTAGATTTGCTTGGCCTATGTCTTTGTCATTTTCTGGATATTTTAAAGGTATAGTAAAGCATTAAGTTCAATTAAATTTATCTAAATTTTAAATTTCAGTTTGTATAATGCCTTTTGCAATACTGGTACCAAAGCAGCCACAGTGCTGTGGTGAAAATATTACATACTACTGAACTATTTATTACACACAACACCACACACCAGACACACATATACAGTATATATAATATATATATATATAATATATTATTATTATAATATATATATATATATATTATACTGTATATATTTACACTACTGAATACACCCCCCCCCACCCGTTTGTGGTCTGAAAATTTTTTTTAAAGAAATTAATACTTTTAAAAGTTACATAAAGATGTTTATAATGTTCCGAAAAGACTCTATTTAAGAAAAATTTGGGGGGTTTTTTCCTTGAACTTTCCCATTTATCAAGATCCATAAAAGGGTTTACACAAAAAATATTAAGCAGCACAACGTTTTTCAACATTGATAATAATAAGAAATGTTTTCTTGAGCACCAAATCAGCACATTAGAATGACTTCTGAAGAATGTAAGAGTGACGCCTGCCCTGAAAGTTCAGCTTTGATCACAGGAATAAATTGCGTTTTAAAATATATTAAAATAGAAAGTTATTTTTTATATTGGTAATAATGTTTCACATTATTACTGTTTTTGAACAGTACAAACTGTATACAGTAGTGAAGTAGAGATTATTACTGCACCACTTTTTAGTTTAAATTTTTTTTTTTATTTTTTTTTTATTAAATATTAAGCAGGTCTGATAACTAAGGTGAAAAATAATGCCATTTGAACTACCAAACTGTTGCAAGTGGACTGAAGCTCTTTGCTCTACATGTAACCCACAAAGTCTGCTCCTCTGTTTGATTGTTTAATAAAGCTTCCTGCTGATTTAACAGCTCGTCTCTTTATTACTACTGTTAGGTTTTCCTGCCGTAAAACATGGGAAGTAATTTTTAAATCTTTAGCATGTATTATAAAAACAACAAATGGACAATATGTAGATGAAAGTGCCATTTTAAAGTTACGTTAGAACATGTGCCAAAATTCAATACAAAACGTGTCTCTTTAAACTTGCAGGATTAGACGAGACCCCTGTCATAGATCCAGACACACCCTCCTGTGTTTACTCTGCTAGCTGAGTAGATGAGAGCGCTAATCCTGATTTAGCATGTGTGGGTGTGTGTTTACGAGCGAGAACTCTTTGAACTCGCTGACCTGGTTCAGTGAGAATATCCACTCACCTCGAGTCCGCTCGTCGATGATGTCTTTGACCTTGGGTTTTTCTGTGGCTGTGCTCTTGCGGGGCTTTTTTGCTGGTGGGGGCGTGTAGGCCGCCGCCTCTGGTTCCACCCACATCTCTGGATACACTTCCTTGTAGGGGATAATCTCTGCTGAAAAAGGCACAATGGTACTTTTAGCTATTCGTCAATGGATTATGTGGTGTGTCTATGTAAACGTTTGGCAGTCAGGATTGTTTTGATTTAACCAGTAACAGAGCTTAATTCCTGGTGGGCTGGCATGTGTATAGGCTTAGTGGATAAACATCTAGTAAGCATCTACATCTGTACTCATAAGCCACAATTCTCAAAAATCTCTGAGACAAGGAACTGTGACCATCAGAAATCTCACCAGATTGCACATATCTGGTTAACAAAAAAAAAAGTAACCTTTCCCTTAGAGTCAGCATCAACTAAAACTATCATAGCATGGAGAAACCTGAACAACATGGAACAATTTCAGCCAAAAACGAAAAGTGATTAACAAAACGTGATATTTTGAAGAATCTGCATGCGTGTCTTTTCCTGTATCTGTATTTGTCATTGCATGACAGTTCATAGTAACCATGAATGCCAGCAACACACACAAAAAAAGGGTTAATAAACATGGTCCATATGAATCGTTCGCTATATTCAAAATGTTCTGAAACCATATGAGCTTTGCGGGAAAACCAGACAGAAATTGAATTCATTAATCAATGAAAACCTCCCCTCCAGTGAGCTGTCGACACGAGAATCAGTGAGACCTGATTGTTGAGTCATGTGAACAAATCAGTTCGATTTTCGAGTCCAATAAAGTGGTTCTTTGAAAAGAACTAGAACTAAAATGAACGATTCATTCACTGATCCAGTTCTCAAGTTCAACTCACCTGAATCAGTGATTCGGTCACAGGGGAAGTTATAGAGGCTTCAATTTTATTATGATTCTCACACAAAGCTATATTGTGAATTCAGAAGATTTGGCATATATCACATGAATCATACAGACCACTTTTATTGCGTTATTTGCCATTTTTGGAACTTAACAAATTCAGTCATTATAGACTGTCACTGCAACAGAGTTGCATGAAAATACATAGGTTTGTGTTCCACTGAAAAAGAAACTAAAGCCGGGCTCAAACTACAGGAGATTTAGGCCGATATATCCCAGATTTTCTCCTCCCGAGAATCGGAGAAAAAAATATTTTCGAGGATCTCGATCGGTTCCGATGTTTGGCATGGATTATCTCGTAATGCGAAGCGTTTGCAGATCGAATCTTACACCTCCCGATATGCTCTCACACAAATCGGTGCCTCCCTGATTAATATCAAACATGTTTGATATTTAGGATTTTAAATCGGGATGATGATGGCTATGATTACGTCAGTACTTTCACAATAGCCAATACGCGACTGCAAAACAAGCTGCTGTACGGGTCCATTGGATGGAGGAGATGGAGAAACTGCTTGTGGAAGTTTTGCAGTAACGCGACTGTCTGTATAATGTATCAAAAAACGTACCACAACCGCAAGGACAAAGAGTGTAAAAGCTGCTAGCACACTAGCTAACATATGTAAACATTGATGAAACATCGATGACGATCTGCTGCGTAAAATCATGTGAGGCGCTCCCTCGGGCATGAAAATCTTTATAAAATCTTGTAGTGTGCGATGCGCCACGAATTTCATATCTTGTGCGTGATTAAGATTTGAGGGAAGAAAATCTGCAAAGAATCTCCTTGTGTGTGTGCTGCAACCAGATTTCATAACCTGCATCCTGTAGTCTGAGCCCGGCTTTAAATGTCGCTGTGTTCAACTGAAAAAATAGCAGCATGTAAAGTTGAGTAAATGACAAAATTGTAATTTCTTGGTGAACTATCCCTTTCAACAAGCTTGACATTTTTCTTAGACAAGCAAGCAGATATATGTATATCAATATGAAACAATAGCAGTCTTACCTTCAGGCGGCTCTAGACCTTTAGGTCCTATGGGTTGAAATCCTTTCATGGCCCATTCAATCATCTTTTTGATTTGCGTGTCTACTAACTTAGAAGTGTCAGTCTCGTCACTCACCGTACACATGAGGAAGTTTTTGCCTGATCTAGTGCCGGCTACCTGCAAAGCACGGCATTCAAACATTTTCTTTAGAGAGATTTTTGCTGGTCTGAGATATTAATATGGAATATAACAATAAACTAGAGAAAACTAGATTTGTTTAATCCTCGATCTGTACCACAAACAAATTCCTACCTGTAGCACCTCAAAAATGGCTTTCTTGTACATTGGTTGTTTATTGTAGGTTGGCTGGTGAAAGGCTTTGTGGAAGGAACTTAAAGGCAACAATTTCTCAACACAGACCTACCAGGAAAAAAATGAAATGAAACATTTAAAGGGATGTTCCAGGTTACAATGCAACCTCTTATCAACAGCAACGGTAGCATATTGTTGAGTATTGAACAAAACTATTTTGATTTGTCCCTCACTGACAACATTATGGCACACATTCTGTGACAAAATCTTTAAGGGATAGTTCACCCCAAAAATGGCTGCTGGTAGCTATTGACTTCCATAGCATTTTTCATAGTAGGAAAAAAACAGTATGGAAGTCAATGGCTACCAGCAACTATTTGGTTACTAATGTTCTTCAAAATATCTTCTTTTGCATTCAGGAGATGAAAGCAACACATACAGGTTTGGAACAACCTGAGGGTGAGTAAATGATGACAGAATTTTAATTTTTGGGTGAACTATCGCTTTAACGTGCATTGTTTCCTAAGCATTAAAATAATTCCCTTAAGAATTCATTTGTTTTACACCTTCTGCTACAAGACTGAATACAAACTTACCACAGAAAACTTGCAGTCACCGAACCACATGACCCATCTAGTTCCTTCAGCCGCCCGGCTGCGTCCAGTTATTAACCAGGACACAATCCGGCCAGGCCACCAGGAGAATCCTCGTAACTTTCCCCAGACTAGCTCACCAATGCCGAAACCTCGGCCATCCTGCAATATACAAACAAAGGATGGATGATTTCAATCACATTACATAAATACAATAAAATCTGTACTGTTCATAACATAACCTGTGTCTTTTGCTCTATGGTGATTGGTATAAATGGGCAACCTTTAATCCTGACAGTTGAACCGCAGTTGTTGTAGTAAACTGCTGTTCTGGTGTAACCACCCTCACAAGATGGTTTTGAACTTTTAAGTCTAAAGATGATGCCACATTTACCGTTGTTTGTCGAATTTTTGTAAGATGTAAGGGTGAAAGGTTTTCCTACACAAATTTTGCAACAAGTTCGAGTTGGTGACGTGGATTCGCCAAGATGACCAAAAGAAAGCTGCTTGGTTTGAAAGTGTCTTCTATGTGAGAGGTGCTTCATCTCTACACTACTGACAATAGACAGTGGACCTTTTTTGCAAACAAAATTATGCAGAAACTTTGTTAATGTGACCGCACCTTAAGGCAAAGAGCTGTACTACAATAGTTTCAAATTACTCCCAAAAGTCATATGAAACAAACTTTCTAGCAGAAGAAAGACCCCATTGTTTAAACCTAGCTTTCAAATCTGGTTAGCCAGATAAATTCCAGGATAACGTGGCATAATCCTGGGATTTCTCTAAGAATAATTGGCCTATCAGCAAGCAAGTGTCAAAGTCAGTTATTTTGCTTTGATAACGAAACAAAATAAACTTTAAGCAGTCTTTGAACAACAGAAAATCCCACATTTATTCCAGAACTTATCTGGCTAACCAAATACGCTACAACTGCAGAACGAACCACCCAAATCACAAAATATCTACAGCATTGTATACGATATTTCAAAACAATCAACCCCAAACCACCATGATGATGAGGAAGCTACTCGTACCTCGTACTCCGACTCTGTGGACTTGGGTGAGGTCTTGTCTCCGTCCCCTATAGATACGGGCTCTGGGGTGGTGGCAATAGTTGGAGAGGCTGGATCTGTAGGCTGCTGCTGCTGTTGCTGTTGGAATGGTGGAGGTTGCTGTTGGGGAGAAGGCTGGGGTTTGAGGTTGGTCTGAGGTTGAGCTTGAGGCTGTGGTGGTTGCTGCTGCATTGGCGGTGTTGGTGGAGGAAAGAGTAGTGGGGCGTTGATTATGGAGCTGTCTTTTTGAGGCTCCGACTCTACCTCGCCATGGTCCTCCATTGAGTTCATCACAGACACCAGTTTCGCCTTCTTCTCTGCCTGCAACGTAGGGAACAGCGGGACAGGAAGAGGAGGAGGTAAAGCACATGGAACAGCAGTGGCTTTCCTGAGAATAGCACAGTTCAGCGCTTGAGTAATGGTGACTGCTCAGTTTGTTTATAGTACTTTAATCCCACGTGCCAACACAAATATCCCCATCCTTTTTATAAAGCACAAGTGCCCCCCTTTTGAGTGTGATAAGTGGCAGAAACCTGTGAAAACAGTCCTCTTTTCAATGCAGTGAAAGCTGTGTGCGATCACTTCGTAACAATGAGAGCTCCCCCCGTGCCTGAGATGGATGCACGCTGGAGAGTTCAGCAAGTTTGTCCAACCTGACTTTAAGCTATTAGGTCAAAAACAGAGGACACGAGCCAAGCCATGACTTAAGCAGCTCACAGCAAATCCCCAACAGCTGCACCTCTCTCATCCTCTCATTCTCTCTCACTCGCACGTGAATCTCTTTCACAGCTGTACTTTCTCTGCTGCTAGGGTCCAACTCCGTCTCCAATATCACTCATACACACGTAAACCTGGCAGAGTCACCTGTGTGTGTGTGTGTCTGTGTGCGGAGAAAACGGTTGGAGCCGTCTCCGGAACACCACCCCCCCATGTCTCTTTTTAGCTCACTCCCTCCATTATAGTGACTATACATTCATATAAGCCCACAGAGGGGGGAGAGAAGCTCTGGAGCCAAGAGCTCATGAGTGTGCATGAATAGACAGGATAAGTGTGGAGTAGAAACATGTGGCCTCAAATTAAGAAGCCCCACTGTAGTTTATAAATATCTGTATAGCTTCACTGGCTGCTTCGATGAGCTGGGCCATATGTGCCAGGCTGTTTGTCCTTGACAGTGGTTAACTGTGGAAAGAGTATTTAAGTGTATACAAGCGGTTTTGTGCATATATGCTAGGCCTGGGCGATAAAACGGTATCGATATTTATCAACGGTACACCTTCTTCGATAATAGAACATTTTTTCGATATGACGCATGATATAGGCACGTGCTATGAGTGACGCAGACAGCACACACAAACACGAACACATGCTGAATTGAGTGCTGTGCCTGCCTGTGATGAGGAGATTGTGAATAAAGAATTAATATTAGTCGAATTTAAAATAAACATTTGCATTTGAACGTTAGGTGTGCATCAGGGGCGCGCAGATGCGGTGATGATGATGTAAGAGACCTTGTTGCATTTTAATGTTTTGTTAGTCTAGCCCACGAGATGTGCCGCTGCTGCATTATTCTTTCAAAATATCAGAGAAATATAGAAGCTCAATGCGGAGAAGACCTTGATTAGGTTAAAGGGGTCATATGATGCGATTTCAATTTTTCCTTTCTCTTTGGAGTGTTACAAGCTCTTGGTGCATAAAGAAGATCTGTAAAGTTGCAAAGACTGAAGTCTCAAATCCAAAGAGATATTCTTTATAAAATTTAAGAGTCAACCCCGCCTACCTAAAACAGCTCGTTCTAAAAACCCCCCACATGTCTACGTCACTATGTGGGCAGATTTGCATCAGCCCCCCGGCACCCACCCCAATGTTCCCGCAAAGACCTGAAGGCAAACTTTTATTCGCGCTGTAGTATTGTTGTTGCCGCCGCCGCCATGTCGTGAAGGCTCTGTGTGTTTTGTTGTGAAAGTGAAACTACTTTGTTTGGCCTTCAAAGAGGACGTATCGCTCATCATGCCTGGAGGCGGATCCGTTTTGGTTCGCTGAGGAAATTACATCAACCTTGGATAGAGGATCGGCTGCCCGTGGACGAAGCGGGGTCCAGCCCGGGTTCGTCACATGTGGTGGCCGCAAGCCCGCCGAACGCTCCTTCGTCAAATCCGCCGGCCACGCCATTCTCAAGCCCACCCACCTCTGCTCACCTTTTACCCCAACAACAGCCGCCTCCGTCACTCTAGCCGCGGTTGTGTGACGACTGTTTAGTTGTGAAAGCGAAAACTTTGTTTGGCCTTCCAAACAGAGGACCCGATAGAAATCAGGGGTTAAGAGTATTTACAACACTGTTACAGAACAGTTTAACCCAAATATCCAGAAGTGTGCAGCACATTTTATGGAGGACTTTTCCTGATCCTGGGAGAGTAGACTACAATGCGGCTGTTCTGACACACAGACTGTAACTACGTTTTTTATATTAAAGAATTTGCCACTGATGATTCAAACGCGAGTTTTGAGCAGTGTAGAGTAGCGCTTGTTGTTTGTCATTTCTCTGATCACAAATGCAGACATGGTTTTATGTTTACGCGGCCTTTAAACAGACAGTAAAAGTCATTATAATCCGTAATTATGGCCCCACTGGATGCAAACAAATGCCTCGTTTATAATGGGTTTAATGTTTTTGTCTCGTCGCTCTGGCCGGGACAAGGCACCACAATATGGCAAGGGGCGTAACATTCCCGTCACACGCTTGAGGTATTCAGCCAACCACCAATGCACTGGATAGCTGGCCAATCACAGCAAACCTTGCTTTTCAGAACGATGAGCTTTGTAAAATCGAGGCGTTCAGAAAGGCAAACATGACAAAAAAATAGAGGGGAAACAATAATGTACAGTATGTGGAAATTAACGTGTATTTTTAACCTTAAACCGCATAAACACATTTCAATTACACCAAATACACAAAATAATGTTTTTTTTTAGCAGCATCATATGACCCTTTAAAATCGAAACCAAGCCATTCACACAGAACACATATTCAATGCATTTTTTTAGATGGACAAATATGACTGCTGCACTCGCGTCTCACACAGATGTATAGAAAGCCATGCAAAGTTAAAACAGTTTATTCCTTTTCACTGCATTTATATGTTTTTAAATGCAAACTGTGGGGATGGCGGCTAGGATATTTGTATTAAGCAATGCATAAATGCGTGATGCTGTTTTGTTCATAATTGTGTATGCAATTTACGAAATTATATTAGATTTTTATTAGTTAATTTAGACGTAATGCACAGTTTTTATAGACAGTTATTTTCTTGAGTTGACCATTTAAATGCGCTATTATTTTGCTCATTGCGCTCTCCTGTGGCCTCGGGAGACAAGACAAAAGTTTCCTTAAAACCTATTTAATCTGCATATAAAACATTAGACATGAGATATTTGTTTAATTTAAATTTTGTGTTTGACTGTTAAAACTAAATAAGTTGGTGTTTGTCTTAATAAATTTGGTAAATTAAAAATACAGTGGTTAAATAAAAAAAAATGTCCTATTGCTCTTTGTTTTAAAAAAGGTTATAAAAAATGTCAATAATTATCGATACCGAACGATATGAAACATTATATCGTTGATACATTTTTTAGATATATCGCCCAGCCCTAATATATGCATATATTTATGTCTGCAGTACTGGGCAGTATGATGGTATATACCAGTGGTTCTCAACCGAGCCTGAGTAAACTTCCAAAGGAGCTGCAAGATGTCTAAAAATATAAAAAATTTTAAATTTAATTTGTATAGCGCTGTTCGTAATCCAAGTTGTTTCAAAATGAACAAGCAAAGCATGTTTCATAACTTAGCAATATTTGTAAGGTTGAAGAATACTGTACTAAAAATTCTGGAAATGTGGTTTTCAAAGGACAAATTGCTATCAAGTGTACCATTCAGGTCCTTAAGTGTAGAAGATTATCATAATTAATTTTTCCAGGTGCAAATTGCATTTGAGTCGCAATATTTATTTTTATGTCCAATGGATATAAGCTGTTTGTCAGAATTTATTAATAGGATTAATTGCTGTCCACTGTACTCACTCTTCAATGTCCTAAATTCAACTTGGAAAACTGAGGTATGTTGTATAGAGGAAATATTAAGCTGCATCATTAATATTACAATGAAAGCTATTCCCATGATTCCTGATGTCACCAACAGAATGTTTTAGATGTCTTAATTAAAACACCTGATTCAACTCATCAGCTTATTATTGTGTAAAATAGGGAGACAACTAAACGTTCTAGGAGGTGGCTGACAGCTAGGCTGTCCTAAAGGAAGACCCGCAAAACTTCAGAGGACATAATACAGAGCCTTGGGGGTCTCCATACTGTACTTAACTAGATACTTGTTAGATTTGACAGTTTCTAATTTTCATAACAAAGTAGTAGCAATTAGAGTGGTAGCAGTATTTAAAATGCTTTTAAAAAGTAAAACTTTGTTTTACCAAAGTTATTATTTTACAAGATACAACGAATACAACAAAGTTACAAAGAATGTCTAACAAATTCTACATCCCAAAATGTTTTCCTTTGTTCAATATTTATTGTTTTTTTTTCAAGTCAAGTTCTATTAATTATTTGGATGTGACAAAGGGGGACCTCAGAGTCTCAAAAGTTGATACACACCATGAATATATACCATGAAATGGTAATAACATTGAGATGTTGCTATACTGTTTATACCATATTAGATATATTCATGTGGCAAATAGTTTAACACTGTTTTCATTGTTATGAATTTTTTTAATTAATGCAGTACTTTTCATTTCAGAAGTATTTAAATCACTAGATTATTCAATACTAGACATTACATCATGGTTATTCAATATAAAGCATTTTTTGTCATTGTTGAATTTCTATCAAAAATAACTACATTACGATGTCTACTGTTACCATGATGTACAATTACTTGTACCATATATAAGATTTTCTGTCATTCACTAGTGGCTTGAGTTAACATTAACATAATCTTAGTCCAATCATTTCAAGCCAAGCATATAAATAGGATTAAATTCAAATTAAATTCTGAAACACTTATTTAAAGAAAATATTATCTTGAGCTACCCACGACTGATTTCATCTCACATGCTTGCGAATCTGTTCACTCGAAATGTACACAATTTACATTTCACACAACAAGCTGAACTCACCCTATGTGACTGATGAAGAGTAAAAATGCCTGCTTTTGATATAAAACCCACAAATAACTTCTGACTTGGAAGCTGTCAAAACTATCATAGATACTAAAGGACTGTCAAAACCGATCATTAATAATGACAGAGGCAGCCAATACTACAGGCAACTATAGTGTATCAAATTGTACAGTGACAGGGAGAGAAGAATGTAGACTCAGGAAGAGGAAAAGGGCTACTTATATATAAAAAAGAAGAAATCAATAGAAAATTGACTGCCCAAAAACTGGGGGAGGAGAGGAAAGCATTGCGGCTATAAGTGCACATTTGCTTCTGGACAGTTACCCCCCCCCCAGCTATAAATGACCCTCTTCAGGGGCCTCACTGTAGCGAGACTGGCTCTTGGAATTGAGGGAGGGGGAGACGAGAAGGAAGGAAAGGGGGAAGGTTCCAGGAGTACAGTACTTTACAGTCTTTGAAATATTTGATAAAAAGCAAGTTAAAAATATGAAAAATACAGACCTTGAGATGTATTTTGAGAGAACGGTTCTGAAACTAGTCCAAGTCTTACATTTCTAACTAACAGAGAATATCCTCCAGCCACTGAAGTAATGAGATGTAAATCTCAGCATCAGCACTATAAAAACTTACTTTTAAGCCACTATGGGACTAAAAATGGGGACGTACTGTAATGCTATCTATAATGAGGTACTTTCATTTAAGTCAAAAAACGCCACATAAAATAATACAGAAGCTTACAGAACTAAGTGATAAACTAACCTTTTTAGTTAAAGCTCTTATACACAGGGCACATAAATCCAATCCTGAAATGTAAGAAGGGTAACCTTGTGAGAAAGTGTTTTTTTAAGTTCTGTGTTAAAGCTAGTGTGTTGTATTATAGGGCAGCTCAGCCTTTAGGAGCACTACCTATATCTGAAAGGAAACACCCATAGCCTTAAGCTGCTCTCCACATTACAATGATCAACCAAGCCTTTTTTCCAAGAAAGCTCCTCTAGCAAATTCTTTTTTCCAACCTTATTGTAATTTTTTATATACCATGACGATTCAAGTCAATTCCACGATCAGCTACTGCACGTGGATGCCTGTAGGCCTATTATTTTGCATGTTCAGCCCTTTGAATGTGTTGCTGTTCATATGACATAGGCATGAAAAGACAGCATTACTTATATGCCTTACAAATTTAACTATTTGATTTCTGTGATAAACTGAAAATTATAGTTGCTAATAGTGATCATTTAAATATGTCAACAAGCTAACAGTAGCAAGCTGGCTAACCCAAAGGAGTTTTTTGAGCATGCAAGAATGAATGTGGTAAGAACGATAGTCTTGGAATCATTAGTTTGGGTTGAAAATTACAAACAAAACAGTATTGGGTCACACCGCATGCTACACAGTTAAAATATAGCTTCTTTGGGGCAGAAAGAAACATAATCAAATATTAATTCATATTTAATATTTCAATAAAATTATAAAAAAATACATTCATATTATTTTAACTACAAATATTAGACAAAAATTATAATATACACAATTATTATAAATTATAAGTGTAAATGTATTTATTTAAAAGGAATAGTTCTCCCCAAAATGAAAAAAAAGTTGATGAAAAATGACTCACCCTCAGGCCCCATCAAGATGTTGTAGATGAGTTTTGTTGCTTCATCACAAACGATTTGGGAGGAAGAAACTTCGCATTCTATCACTTGTTCACCAATAGACCTCCTGCCACGTAAGTGAATGGGTGCCGTAAGAATGAAGTGTTATTATTCCAACAGCTTGATTAAAACCATATACTAAGCCACAAGAACCATCTGGACTCCAGAACATCATCACATCTTGTGACGTGCAACCCATGTGGTTGTCCGAACATTATAATGTCATGTTTTACGTTAATGAAACAATGTTAATTGTCCCCGTCGGCCAAAAAATTACATTTCATAATACAATAAATAGGCTTCATCCCAGTGATCATGTTGTACATCTCACATCAAAATTCCACTGAGAGATTTTCTTTGGAACAGTTTTGGGCGTTTTCGCCTGTAAACAATGCTTGATCGTGTATATTACTCTCCTGGATTCAGGTTGAGACGGATTCAATGGAAGGAAGCGTTATTAGGAGATATTTAGCCAGAAGCAATGGTTTGAAGTTTTGGTTTTGAAATATCTTAATGATGGATTTGTTTATAAAACACAAGTCGTTGTGAGGATTATTGTGATGATTTTATCAGCCGTTTAAACTCTCAGTCTGACGGCACCCATTGACTGCAGAGCATCCACTGGTGAGCAAATGATGCAATGCTAAATTTATCCAAATCTGTTCTGATGAAGAAACAAATCTACATCTTGGATGGCCAGTGAGGGTGAGTCCAGTTACAGCAGTATTCATTTTAGGTTCGCTACCTTAAGTGATATAGCATTAATTTATATCATACAAAAAGGATTTGTAAAACAATAATATAATTTTTTTTCTTTAAGAATAATTATATATATATATAGGTTTTGTCCTGTATTTTAAATGTTAAAAACCCAAGCTTGGAACACTGCTGACAAACATCTGTCTTGCCGAACACAAAAAAAACAATTATTAGGAAGCATTTCCAAATAAATAATGCTTCCCTTAAAGTAAACTTTGAACAATATGAAGAAACATAGCAGCACAGCAGTGCACACTAAAATTCCAACAGGCAGGGGTTGAATGGCAATCGCCACTGTGTGACAATCGCATTTATTTTGATGTGACTTTGTGAGAGACCGAACAAAGGCTGTTCACTTTTTAGCCTCCTGAGTCTAGAGAATAGAGGATGCATTTCATTTGCGATTGTGCTGGGTCAATTAAAGACTCAGTAATTAGTAGTGCAGCAGAGGTCAGGCATGCTAAATGAGTCTTAGTCTAGGTACCCTAATGTTAAAACTTTTTAAAGCCTTCTCTTTATTTGTTGCTGCTTAAAATTATTTTAGTCTAAAATCTGTTATTTCCTTAAATTGCGGAAGAATCATCAAAAGCTGAAGTGCAAAAGTCTGCCTGCTTCAGTCTGTGCAGCCTTGACTCAGAGTATGAGCGAGTGCTGGCAGTGCACTAATCACATGCAGTTCCTTGGTTCACTCAGTTCATTCATATTTGCATATCCTTAAAAAGACACGCACCGCATTTCCGTTTCAACACAAGCTGACAGTTTTATGCATTTACGGTACTGACCCAAATCTGACAGACAGAAAAAAGCATATAATATTTGTTTTCAAGCTCAAAAGCACAACTTTCGTTTTAAAACAAGTTTGAAAGCATTAGTTTGAGTTAAAACATGCAATGTCTCTACAACCCAACTGTATAAATAACCACAAAAAGCACACTGTCATATCACGGCACACTTAAAAACTAAGTATAAACTTTTAAACGTGAACAAAGCCAAAGATTTGCCCTGTGCACAACATCCTGCAGAGGTAGTAAAACAGGAAATACAAATGCAATCCCCCTTTGATAACATAAAGGCTAGAAAAAAAAACACTTTTAAGCAAACCATTTTGTCTTGTACTTGCAATGTTTTAAGCCGGTCCGGCACTCTGGTTTTAAAGAGATGGGTTTCCTTTAAGCTACCCGGTGCAGATGGTCCGTAACAAGTCTCCTGGAAATACCTGAAGTCAGCATATTCCTCTTCCAGCAAGTCTACTCAGACATGCACACTGTCCCCTGCGCTATCAACAACAAACATGTCAGCCGACCTACCCATACACGCCTGCACTCGGCACTTTAAATCCAATGTGTGAGTCGCTTTTTTTTTTTTTTTTTTTTTTTTTCTAGCCCCACTCGCTTGCTCCCACTGTATGGGACCACTTAAAAAAAAAAAAAAAACGGAAAGCATGAACATTTCTTTGTCTGGGAATTCAGGGTCAGGTGGTTCCCAACAGGAATTCTGGTTGGCTAGAGAGGACTTGCAGAATGTTGGCGGCCGTCCAGGAGGCTGTCTTGCAGCGTGCTGTCAAATTTGCAGTCACCTCCCCTCTTCACGCGGCACCTTATATCCCTAGTAACGAGATTCATTTCCCTTCCTAGAGTGTAGAGAGGGGAGTGGGGAAGGAGTGAAGGGAACGGGATGGGGGTGGGAAAGAGGAATCTAACTCTACTCTGTACTTGTGTATTCTTAAAAAAAAAAAAAAAGGAGACATGATCCCCCTCACTTACAGAAAGTGAAAGCAGGCTGGGTTTTATTCCCCCACTTAGGGCCAACCCTTCAACGCTAACAAAGCTCTGCTGACTGTATGCGGCTCAGGCCTCGTAGCAAGAGGAAGGAAACATGTCAAGGCCCCTTTCAATAGGGTTTCCTGCTGCATTGATGTGTCCGGTGCGGAGCGCATCGAGAAAACATCACTGCACAGACCGTCGAAGAGCAAACAGAGAAATGACATGTTACGATCTGTGCTCTTCCACAATGTGCCTATTCAGAGAAAAAAAATTCCCAGGCTCCCAGTGGAGGATTCCTGCTCTATGCGTGAAGAATGCGAAACGCCCACTTCTCTCGAATTTTACGACGTCCACTCACGAGACAACTGTGTGTCCGGCTAATTTGGCCGTATTTCTGGGATCTCTGACACTTTTATGGCTTATCCTCAAACATAGTGTGGCGAGGGCCAGAGAAAAGAAGATGGGGGGCGGGGGGAGCTTGATGTCGATTGGTCGGCTCCCTTTGGTTACCGAGGAAAAATAAATGTTATGTAACAGAGCAGTTCTCACCATGCAAC
The DNA here is from genome assembly GCA_018155175.1 of Sinocyclocheilus anophthalmus. Taxonomy (NCBI): domain Eukaryota; kingdom Metazoa; phylum Chordata; class Actinopteri; order Cypriniformes; family Cyprinidae; genus Sinocyclocheilus; species Sinocyclocheilus anophthalmus. The sequence goes on along the minus strand of JADLZN010000566.1, from coordinate 240,403 downwards.
ACAGTACTGTTAGGAGAACTGTCAACCAACTGTACCTGCAATGATATTAGAGATTCGCCATAGTGGTGGATAATAAATGAGGGCTAAATGAATTATCTAAATCAGTGTTTCCCAACCTCACTAAAGGCTTGTTCAAACTAAGGACATTAATGATAACTTCTGTATAAAACTTTATTAATTGTTCTAATTCTATGAGAGTCCACTCCTTAACTATAACCATAACAACACATTAGGGCTGAACGATTAATTGCATTTGCGATAATATGAAAAAACTGATTTTTCAACTGCAGAGGCTGTGATTACACTCGGTCACGTTACATGCGAGAGTAAAGAGGTGTGTTCGACTTGAAGATCGATCAGTGTATGACATCAAAGTACAGCGAGAGAAAGCATAAGGAGACGTCCGCGCTCTCTTATGGCTCTCGCAGTGCTTTGATGACACACGCCCATCGGTCTAAGCAGCGCTGTTTCAAGTCGAGCGCGGGCTATCAGCAGAAAAAGAAAAGAAACAGTAAACAGCCAAAGGACGTAACTTAGAATGGGAGATGGATCGGTTTGTGAAAGGGAAGAGAAAAGCCATAGATGAAGTCGCACAGACCCAGGCAGGTGCTGGTCATTTAAAAGTTAAATGCAGAAAATATGATGAGGCATTATCTTGCTCTCGGCTTCACTCACCACTCACCGTGTCGGTAACACTTTACAATAAGGTTCATTAGTTAACTACATTAGTTAACATGAACTAATAATGAACTGCACTTATACAGCGTTTATTAATCTTTGTTAATGTTAATTTCAACATTTACTAAACACATTATTAAAATATCTGTTTACATTAGTTAATGCACTGTGAACTAACATGAACAGCTGTATTTTTATTAACTAACATTAACAAATATTAATAAATACTGTAGTAAATGTATTGTTCATTGTTAGTTCATTTTAGTTAATATATTAACTAATGTTTAACTAATTAACCTTATTGTAAAGTGTTAACCGTGTCTATGACCGGCCGCCTCCCCTTTGGTCGCCGGTCGATCGCAGCGCAACAGCTCTAACACCCCTGGACGCGACAAAGCGACTGTTGCAAATCATTTTAACTTTGTGTTAGTACGTCATAAATAGAACAAGGCATCAGTTTTAATGTTGGGTTTTTTTTTTTGTCTTGTCGCGCCGCATCCAGTGTAAACGGAGTCACTGATTATAATGGGTTTTACTGTATTTTGCTGCTCGCGTCTGGTGTAGACATGGTGTTTAATGTCGTTTGTGAGCAGGAAAGCCTGTGTGTGTGTCCTATGCCTTAGTGGACCGCATGAAACCCACAAAAAATAAATAAATAACAGAGAGATAATAATAATAATAATAGTTATTCTCTTTATGCTATTTTTCAATGTTTCAAGTGATGCAGGTGTTTTTTTTCTTTTTTTTTTTTATTTTTTTTTCCCTGTAGGTTTTTTTTTTATTAAAAAAGCATACATTTTTCATAATGTTTAATTAAATTATTTGGTAGTCTGAGGTGGAATAGGGATTCGGGAAAGGGGGCAGATTTTTTTATAGGTTTAAAGAGGGGCACGACCAAAAAAGTTTGAGAAACACTGATCTAAAGTTAAACAGACAGTGTTTAGTGGGATAGAGGGGTGCGTCCACTATAGTTTATTACAGTGACTCTGAATTACCTAAAGTAGTGTGGTAAAGCAACAGATTTGTCTTTATATTTCTGCAATCTACTTTAGTTTGTGTGATTTGTTACTGACTTTCATATTAATGTTTACACCAGGCTTATTTGTCAGTGCTTTTTGTCGTCATAATTATTACTGTATTGGCCCGAATATAAGATGACCCTGATTATAAGATGACCCCCCTTTTTCCAGATGTACCCTTCGGAAAAAGTTTTTTTAAAAGCCAAATCTTGTTTTTTTTTCTCAGTAAAACACATTTTGTCTTCAATTATTTTCATATTGCATATTTTTCCTATTTTAATTTTTGTTTTGAAAGTATGGTAAAAACTGGTAAAATGTACCAACAATCACATTAAAAAAAATATACACTTAAAACATTTTTTTTTTAAATGGTAGCCCATCTGAATTAGGACATTTAGGCTCTCCATCTAATAGTAGCCTACCAAAATCTTATTAAAAGTAGAAGTTAAATCTTACTGTAGTCATCAAATCTGGGTACTGTCTTACGTTTTAAAAACACACAGATTTTGGTCCCATCAGGCTCACGTGACAGTCACGACTCATGCAGCTGTAATGTTTTCTTTTTCTTTTGTTTTTACTCTTGATCTTTACAACACGCATTACATTACATATTTCATGGCACACTCGTTTTATGTGTATTTGGCTCCACCTATTGTTGTGGGTGTATTATTGACATGTCAAAATCTAGACTCTGAACATAAGACGACCGCGTTTTTTCAGATGTATTTCCAAGAAAAAAACATAGTCTTATATTCGGGTCAATACGGTACTGCTTTACAAAGTTGGAAGTTCAACAAATCAGTCAATATACTACTGTGATTGTAGTTGTTAAAATAAAAATGTAATTCATATCAATTCATGCATCACCTAATTTCATCGTGACATATAGGCCTGGCCTACAGGAAAGAACATTTGTTTAATCTATTTAATATTGTGTTGGTTATACTATACAATGATTTATAGCTTGTGTTTGTTGAATAATACAGAACATAAAGAGTTTTAAAAAATAATTGCATATTAAATCGCAATATTGGTAAAAAAAATCGCAATTAGATTCTTTTCCAAAATCGTTCAGCCCTACAACACATATGAACAATATCGATGGAATGACTTTTTTTTCAGAATGATTTTTTTTTTTCCAGCTGATGAATGATAAAACATTGACAGCCAATCATAATCCATCCTTCTTTAAAGAGCTTGAGCATTTAAACCATCAGATGACAAAACTGCAGTGCATGATTATAATAAACTGAATGTTATGGTCTGTTAGTGTGAACTATAGTTTGATCATGACAACTCCTGGAAGATTTTAGCATGGTGCTGGATATTGACAATTTTAATGTATTTGGTCTTAATTTTTTTAATTGACTTTATGGGCGGAATAAAACTGATACGCTGCTGCTGAATTGCTGCTGCTGTTGGTTATTGCTGTAATTGTAGATTATTGCTGCTGCTGCTGCAAGCAATTACAGGAACTTGCTACTGCCAATGCATATGGCGATACGGTGCCATGAGCATTTAAGACATACTGCTGCTGCACAAATAGCCTATAAAATAACCCATAGCAGATCTATACAGGTGGAGCTGGGGAAGGTGGATGGTTTAAACTCTGAAAGCGCACTGCAGGAATCTCTAGTGAATGCTAGCCAGCCATATAAATGCAAGGCAGTAAGCTGATTGGCTGCATATGCAGCATGAACCAATCAGCTTGTGCCAAGTCATTTAACTCTCTGAATATCATCAGTTACGTTAACAACCCGTCAGCCTGTGCCATCTAGAGTTTCATGACTGAACTATATATTTATCGTTCTTGTTGAAAGCCGACCTTAATGCTCAAGTACCCCATAATTTGTTCCATAACTCATATTAAACTGGAAAAACAACTCTGGGGAGGGACTATCTATTTGATTGACCAATGACAGACAGGAGGAGTGTTCTGGAAACCTATTTTGGTGCCACTAGTGGAACAGAAATCACACTGCATGTTTAAGTCAAGGCACATCACAACAATTTCAGCCCTGCACGTTGATGTAACGTGTATAAAGATTCAACATGACACAGACTACTTAACCAAAAAAAAAGTGAAATGATGATATAACCTTTGATTGTCTTCCTGAAATGTCACATTCTTGATCTTGGGTTATTCCAGATGTCTCCAATAATTAGCAAAGTACTTTAATAAGTATTATAGTTAAACAGTACAAAGGGCAAATGGGGCTGTTCTTGGGGTGGTCCAACTGGGACAACCACGCCAGACCCCGTCCTTTAAGAGGGCGCCACATCCTCTACTTGCACTTGGCCCCGTCTCATGCTAGGAATGACCTTGGTCCTAACCAGGAGCTACAACAGACCAGTATGTTTTTCTTTTGTCCACACAAAAACGCTCTCTCAATCACAACTAGGTATACACCGATTCCGATAATGGATATTACAATTCTACTATTTTGTATAAATTACTTCTAAATAAACCATTAAAAACTAATGCAAAATACAGTAAATAAGCATGCAAATATATAAAAAAAAAATAAAACCTTATACGTGGATCAAACTGCCATTAGCAATTTTAACGCCGCTGATTGGCCACTTCATTACAAACATGCATGTGCATGGTTATAATGAGGAAACCAGTGGATTTTCAGTGTGAGAAGAAACCAGCAAGACATCTCATGAAATAAATGGTACCTTCATGCAAGATCAAATGACTCATCAAATACACTTGGCTTTCGAAGAATTTATTCGGCACTCTGTCGCCCTGGAAAACGTTCCTGCTATCATAGAAATGCTGACAGGCTCCCTATCGCTCTTCCTCTGGGACAGTGGTGAGCAGTGGTACTCACCTCCAACTTCCACTTGGCCAGCAACTCCTCCCTGGTCCTCTTGCTAATGTAATAAGGGTCACCAGCCTGGAAGGTTACTCTGGGCATGGGTCTTTGACGGAGGCTGACTTCCCAGCCCACTCCCCCACGGAGCCTCCCTCGAGCTCCCTGTTTAAAGGGACAAAACCAAAAAAAAAGGAAAAGAAAAAAAATTAACGACTGTTTCTCTCTCTGTTTTAGTGTACTTATCTATCTGTGCGATCCTAAATGAAGGAAGGAAGTAGGTGGTTTGTCTGCGAACGATTTTGGAGCATTTTGCGAATGGGCTGGTGGGGGACTCTCAAACTAAGGGTACTCGTCGGTACAGAGAGGGTTCAAGCGGCCCGACAAATCCCATCTGCCCATGGCTGGTGATGAATAGGGACCCTTGTTTTTAAGCAGAGGACCAAGTGTATTTGATATTTCACCATTATGGTACCATTTCTTTCATAATCAAGTGGCTGGAAAAACAGGTTCCACGTTAATGTCATCTTTGTAGGAATTTTCTTCTGAGATCTTGAGCAATTATTGGAAAAGTTTGAATTTTGACAGACAGAAACACGCAAACGTACACACATATATCACAGACAGGCGCACAACAGGAAGACAGTTTTACCTCATTCTTTGCAGAGTCCCCACCCTCATCCTCCTTGTGCTCCACGTCTAGAGGGAAACAGCCACAAGAGCAAGCGATTACCTGAAATGTTTCTGACAGTCCGGATTTGTCACAATGGAAATCTGTCTTCATCAATCTGCAGTATAAGGCCTCAATGATATTTTTGCATCAACACAAAATTTCACAAGGCTTTTATGTGGAAGAGCAAGCATAAAATAGCTTTGAGCCAAAATAAACGATTTTCATTTGTGTGTTTGTACTTGTAAAATAATTTAAATAAAGAGCTAAGAAGCCAAAAGCAGCAGGAAGATGGACCGTTTTAGCTCGAGGTCTTCGTGTTACTAAATTAAAGTCTTGGAGAACTTTAGAAACTGAGTATTAATGTCAGTCAATCACTATCAAAAAGACTTGTTAGTACATATACTAAATATGTGCTGTGAAAATTGCCACAGGGCAATATGCACTTACATATAACATGATGGTTTCTTTGTGTGTGACACCAAAATATTACAATTTAAAAAATAAAATTGAGATCTATAATGCATATGTTACTGCTCATCATGATACTACTAGAGCCAGCTGTTCTATCTGTACTATAATGTTTAGACATTAGGTTTCAATTTTGTGAATGACATTAGGTTTCAATATTATTTGAATGATTTTGAGGCTATTTTGGTTTCATACTAACAACAGTTTTTTTTTTTAAATAAAGGTAATATTTAAATGAGTGCATGAAATAATCCTAAATACCTCATGTTGCTAATCATTAAGTATGAATGATGAACAGGACAACTTCATATTAATAGATCTGTGGGATTTAGACCAGGCTTACAGGCAATATTCACGACGTTGCTATACTGACATGAAGCCAAAAGAAGTAGACAGCATCCATGTTAATAACCCACTAGCCTAAGGAAGATCTGTTTGAAGTCTATCAAAGCTCCATCACCCAGCCACATCCCAACACTTGAGCGTCGAGAGGCCGTGGGCAAAACCTGAGAGCTTGTTTTCTTCACAAGAGCCATCAAAAGCCTGCCAGTGAAGTACCACACACACCCAGCCAAAACAAAAGGCCTTGACCCGCGAGTCCTCTTCACATTTACAGCATGTGCAAATCCTCTCTCGCTGCATCTTTCTGTCTCTTCCTCTTTTCTCAGTCGCTCAACGGGAATAAGCAATCCGTCTGTACGGTGAGGAAGGGGTTCATTCCACCGAGACTGCCAAGGTCACTGGGTTTGTGAGCGTGGTTGGCACACTGTGCCCATCAAGCCTCCGGCGTGCCAGCTTGAGCACATGCCAGCCTGCATGTTTAGAGCGTCCATTTCCCCTTCACTGGACTGAAATCCGTCCTGTGCCCTCTAGGTAGAGGTATAAAAATACACAAGTACGGCTGTGCTTGCCCTTTCTATGTCAGTCAAAGCAAGATTGATCTTTTTGACTATACAGAGTTCATGATTCAATAAAATCTTTGGTGGGATTGAACTAATGATTGACAAACAGCTTCTAGGTGCAATTATCTTTTAGCGACTAGTGTCGGGTTAATGAAGTTTGGCAAACAGAGGTAGTGACTTTAAGGCAGCTTTGTTGTTGGTATCTGTTCATGGGATTCTATTGAGCTCAGCAAAACACACTAATCAGGACCCAAGAGTTCCCTCTTTATATACCTCTAGAACTGAACAACTGTATACAATCAATCAATACTCTAGGACAGGGACACTAGGGGGATCCTTACAGGTGAAGTACTCTTTAAAGGGATAGTTCACTCAAAAACTAAAATGGGGTATATGTCGAATGCCACCTAACCAAACTGGAAAACAGGTCTCATTACATCCGCTTGTCGAAGAAAGTGCTTGTCAGCAGTATGAACTGATGGTGATATCTATGGACTTTTAAGGCAATCAGCTAATCTAGCTAGTTGTTGTTATTGTTGGCATTTATTCAAACAGCTCCATATTTAACAGAGCACATACAAAACACTTGAACCGGAAGCAACAAGACCTGTTTTACAGAATACGGAAGTCTGTTGCGCATAACCCCCATTTGCTGTTTATTTACTCAATCTCAGGCCATCCAAGATGTAGGTGACTTTTTTTTCCAGCAGAACAGTAAAGTAGGTTTTTAGCTGAAACCGTGGTCCTTGGTGAGTCAGAAAATGTAAGTCAGTGCCTACCGTCAATTTGAGAGTCAAAAAAGCCTATCAGGCAACACAAATTTAATACCTGTGGCGCCTGGCGATATATTGAGGTCTATGCAAGAAAATAATCTTATGATACCAGTTTTTGCCAACTCATACAACGTTGCAGTTCCTCCAACACCACACTGAACTGAGGAAACAGTTCCGACTTGAACCGAAGAACTGGTGAGCCGCTGATACGTGCATCAAGGTGAGTTGTTCTATTCACTTTACATGCTTTACTGTCAGGAGCCACGGGTATTGATTTTGTGTTGCCTGATATGCTTCTCTTTTTTTTTTCTCAATGTGATGGTAGCCGTTGACTTGCATTTTATGGCTCTACAAGGACCATGTTTTTTCATCACAAATCTTCTTTACTATTCTACTGAAGAAATAAAAATCACCTAAATTTTGGATGCCCTAAGGGTGAATACATTTAAGCAAATTTTCATGTTTGGCTGCTCCAATGAATCAGTCAGTGTAAATGCACCTTTATAGCTATCACAGTTTATTGGTCAAGGACTCTTATTTTATCATGGTTTTGTTCTGTTGTGTTTGTCTTCATCGCCTACGTTTATTTTCTGTTTCCTCTGTTACCACTGTGTCTAGCTGGTTGTCATGATTATTGATTATGTTCCCACCTATCCCTTGTTGTACTCCTCAGTGTATTGTGTATTTAATCCTTCATCAGTTCACATTGTCGGTTATTGTCTAAACATATGTGTTTAGCTGTTGCATTTCTCTTCAAGATTTGGATTACCTTCTTCTGTAAATAAATGCTGCACTGAGATCCACCTCTCCTCATCTTTGTCTGACCCACGCTGTGACAATAGCATTGTTAGCAGTGCTAGCAAACATACTTTGATTATTTGGTATATGACGTTTTACTGGATTTCCAATTATAAATTGACTGTCTAGACTTCATAGCATTTTACATTGGTCTACATGTTGGCGTCTATCACCATAAAGTGGGTTAAGGGGATCAGTGTGTAAGTGCCCTGGGCATTGTGCCATGCACCTGGCATGGCCCCCACTGAGAGAGTGGCCACAACACAGACCTGCTGTCTCTCCATGCACTGCACCCAATCAAGGCAGGCTGCCAGAAGAGACGCGGCTTTGTCTACCCGGCCTTCACTTACTGCTCTCATCAAGGTCAATACCTGACCCCACAGTATGGAAAGAGAGAGATGTCTGATAATTGGCATCGCCATCACACTGGAGCGCAGTGCTATATTCAGGAGCATCTCAGAAACACTGTAGAGCCATGGCAAAAAATAAACATGTTTTAGCTGAGCCGTGAGCTTGTGAATTGTAACAAGTGATGAAATGAAAAAACAGGTGCTGTGCGATAATACTGACAAATAATAGTCAACACAACTTTCTATTGCATTGTCTTTTGTGGCACAAATCAAACATACAGCGCAACAATGTAATTCACAAACAAATCACTTGATTTGCTTTTTAGGAATCATTCAAATTATTTTCAGAATCAGTGAGAATACTTTTTTTTAAAGCAATACCAAACATTAATAGTTCATCTCTTAACTTTTTCCTAGTTAATGCATGAATGTTATAAATAATGTTGATGTAATGTTAAATAATGTTAATCAAATAAAAAAAACATTATTTATAAGCAATGCTAAATGTTAAATGTAATATAAAATAATGCTAAATAATGTTAATAAAAGTAAAATAATAGGCACATGTGTAATTATAGGTTCAGCATTTGTGTAGATGCCGCTCTGATCAGTTTCAATCAGGTTTGAAGGTTCTGATCAATTTTTAGAAATACTAAAGAACAGAATATAACAGTTATGATGTTAAATTGATATTAATAAATAAATATTGCATAAATATATTCATTTCATCACATTTGTTAACAGCACTGTTAATAACTGAATCCTTTGTATTTTTATTTATTTTAACACTTGCTTATGTATTTTTTTTTAATACTCTAAGTTCCCTAGGTGAGTGAAGTTCTAGATGTTCAGAGTGTGTTCTGTACTGCTTATGTTTCAAAAATAAAAAAATAAAATAAAATAAAAAGCTTAAATTTGTATGTATATTGAAACTTAACTACTGTAACTACTGACTGACTTTACTGTGTGTAAAGACAAACATTCAGAACAGTTTTCTAGTGATGAATGGTACTGAAAAAAAAATCAAAAATCCATGGATATGTGGCAGAGGTGATTGGTGCCTCCATTTGAAAAACAAAATCCTGTATGAAACGCTGCTGGAGAGAGAATCTTGCCAAATCGCTTCTGTACACGGTGTGGGAGGCTGGTGTCTTTTGTATGCAAATTAGATTTTTGGGAGCGTAATTACTCTGATTTACATATTAATGTACTCATTTAACAATAACTATTTGTCCTTCAAGTTAATAGTAGCAGCAAAGCCTCCAAAACCATTTTACAATCCCACTTGTTTTGTGACTAAATACTGCATTTTTTTATCATCACGATGACACATTCTTGGTCTTGGGCCCATGAGTGGCTCAGTGAGCAGACAGCTGTGAAACATGATGCAAAGAAGGCTGAGCATAACTCACATTTAGTCGGCCGCTCCAGTTTCCGTCTCCCTTGTTTCTTGCGAGGCAGAGTTGGCAGTGTCTCCTCTTCGTACTTCTCAGAGTCCTGGCTGGAGACAAATCCGTTCTCCAGGGATGGGCTCAGGCTTGAATCAGAGGCCGACTCGGCCTGACAGCCCGACTGGCATGGAAGCCCGTTTTCCGCAGCATTCTTGTCCAGTGTAGGGTGGCGACCTTCACACGATTTGTTCTCATGCCTCTCAACATCTCCATTCTGGGACTGCAAAGACGACTGGAGCTCCACCCCTTTGTGCTGCTTAGCCACGCCCACCAGCTGATCCACTGGCCCGTAACACTCCACCTGCAGCCGAAAATTACATAATCAGATTGGACAGTCATGCATCTACAACCTATTATTAATCAGAAGCTCTGATAAACAATAGCAACTCCCTACAGCACAATAGATTCGATATTTTAATTAGATTTGCCCTCCAACACACAACAAACCAAATTTACCATAACAATCCTTTTTTTATGATTATAAGCTTCATTACTGTACCAATGTCAACATGCAAAAACAAAAAGCCCAAAAACTAGAACTCAAATTATATATACTTCACTTACACACTGAAAAATATGCACCAGAAGGGAAAAATGAATACAGAAATATATATTTATTTTCCACTCTAGTACATACGTAGTCTAATATTTAATATTTTAATATTTTAAAGTACCATTTTTATATGCGTCTACAACAGCACAAAGTCAAATGTCATTCAATAACCGCCTTGACGTCTTAAGCAAACAGTAATTAATTTGACTCATTCAAATCTTGTGAGTCTTTTAACTGATTCATTAAAAGCATCATTCATTCATGAATCAGACACTGTTTGCTCTGTATGTTTATGTTTTGCATGCAGCCAGTGAAGATGACGCAATTAGAAGGTGTTTTGTCGTCATAGGTTGTGTTGGGGGTTTTCCGTGATGCTGTAGATTCAGTGCCTGTGCTAACAGTGCAGAAAACCCTGGAATCTTATTTTGAGAAATGTATCATCATTTAACAAGATTAAAAAGGCTTTACCCTGTTGAAAAAAAACAGCATATGATGGTTAGGTATGTTTTGAAGCATGGCAGGTGGTTTAAGCTGGTCCTTTGCTGGTTTTTGCTGGTCTTTTTGCTGGTTTAAGCTGGTACTTTGCTGGTTTATGCTGGTACTTTTGCTGGTTTATGCTGGTCCTTTGCTCGTTTAAGTTGGTCCTTTGCTGGTTTAAACTGGTCATTTTGCTGGTTTATGCTGGTCCTTTGCCAGCACATGACCAGCATAAACCAGCAAAGGACCAGCATAAACCAGCAAAGGACCAGCATAAACCAGCAAAGGACCAGCTTAAACCAGCAAAGGACCAGCATAAACCAGCAAAAGGACCAGCATAAACCAGCAAATGACCAGCTTAAACCAGCATCCCAACGTCAAAACATACCTAACCAGCATATGCTTTTTCAATAGGGGAGGATGAGGATTTTAATAAAATTGTCATTAAAACACCCCCTCTTTTAATATAAACTGCTTTTCCAGAAGGGTTCCTGATAATAACAGCCATATACCTTTACTTACTTCAAAATGGTTATGAATCACAGAGCACAAATTAAAGAGGAAGACCCAATTTGCAGTAAAAAGTCAAATCTTTCATGTGCAGTCGTCTCGTCTTTCGTCTGCTCAGTGTAAGGCCATTTCCGATGTCCTTGTGTTGACATCAAAACTACCTATCTGAACCATCTAATCTAATCTGAAACAAAGAAGACAGGAAGCTCTTCCTACACATTAAGTGTAATGTGAGTACAATGTTTCTAAGCATCTGTCTACAAAGAAACACAAAAATAGCACAATAACAAACTACTTCTACTTTACTATTACTGCAGTATGGGCATGAAGAGTAGAGCTTTAAAGCTTCATAAACTACACAATTATCATAAACGTGGCTCACATGATGCCACATTTCAAGTCCTCTGAAGTATTTGCTTTGTGTGCCTTCATGAGAAGAAATTATGTCAGTTTGGTTAAAAAAATGTATTTTCAATAAATCAGATTATCCCGTTTACAAAACCACACATTTACAGTCTAAATGTTTTGAAGTGTTTTTTTTATTATGTATATATACAGTGGGTACGGAAAGTATTCAGACCCCTTACATTTTTCACTCTTTGTTATATTGCAGCCATTTGCTAAAATCATTTAAGTTCATTTTTTTTCCTCATTAATGTACACAGAGCACCCCATATTGACAGAAAAACACAGAATTGTTGACATTTTTGCAGATTTATTAAAAAAGAAAAACTGAAATATCACATGGTCCTAAGTATTCAGACCCTTTGCTGTGACAACTCATATATTAACTCAGGTGCGTCCATGTTCTTCTGATCATCCTTGAGATGGTGTTACACCTTCATTTGAGTCCAGCTGTGTTTGATTATACTGATTGGACTGGATTAGGAAAGCCACACACCTTTCTATATAAGACCTTACAGCTCACAGTGCATGTCAGAGCAAATGGATCATGAGTCAAAGGAACTGCCTGAAGAGCTCAGAGACAGAATTGGGGCAAGCACAGATCTGGACAAGGTTACAAAAAAATTTATGCTGCACTTAAAGTTCCTAAGAGCACAGTCGCCTCCATAATCCTTAAATGGAAGACGTTTGGGACGGCCAGAACCCTTCCTAGAGCTGGCCGTCCGGCCGAACTGGGCTATCGGGGGAGAAGAGCCTTGGGGAGAGGTAAAGAAGAACCCAAAGATCACTTTGGCTGAGCTCCAGAGATGCAGTCGGGAGATGGGAGAAAGTTGTAGAAAGTCAACCATCACTGCAGCCCTCCACCAGTCGGGGCTTTATGGCAGAGTGGCCCGACGGAAGCCTCTCCTCAGTGCAAGACACATAAAAAAACACCTGAAGGACTCCAAGATGGTGAGAAATAGATTCTCTGGTCTGATGAGCAAGATAGAACTTTTTGGCCTTAATTCAAAGCGGTATGTGTGGAGAAAACCAGGAACTGCTCATCACCTGTCCAATACAGTCACAACAGTGAAACATGGTGGTGGCAGCATCATGCTGTGGGGGTGTTTTTCAGCTGCAGGGACAGGACGACTGGTTGCAATCGAGGGAAAGATGAATGCGGCCAAGTACAGGGATATCCTGGACGAAAACCTTCTCCAGAGTGCTCAGGACCTCAGACTGGGACGAAGGGTGTAATTCAACAGGACAATGACCCTAAGCACACAGCTAAAATAATGAAGTGGAGTGGCTTCACAACAACTCTGTGAATGTTCTTGAATGGCCCAGCCAGAGCCCTGACTTAAACCAAATTGAGCATCTTTGGAGAGACCTAAAAATGGCTGTCCACCAACGTTTACCAGCCAACCTGACAGAACTGGAGAAGATCTGCAAGGAGGAATGGCAGAAGATCCCCAAATCCAGGTGTGAAAAACTTGTTGCATCTTTCCCAAAAAGACTCATGGCTGTATTAGATCAAAAGAGTGCTTCTACTAAATACTGAGCAAAGGGTCTGAATACTTAGGACCATGTGATTATTTCAGTTTTTCTTTTTTAATAAAATCTGCAAACATGTCACAATTCTGTGTTTTTCTGTCAATATGGGGGGATGTGTGTACATTAATGAGGAAAAAAAAAATTAACTTAAATGATTTCAGCAAATGGCTGCAATATAACAACGAGTGAAAAATTTAAGGGGGTCTGATTATTTTCCGTACCCACTGTATATATATATTAGAATATTTTGAATTAGTTATTATATATTTCAACTTTTAATTTTAATATATAGTTTTATAATTTGTTTTGTTTTTTGTCTTTGTCATTTGTTTATATATATATATATATATATATATATATTATATATATATATATTATTGCTCACAAAATGACAATGCTCTTGACAACCTTAACGATATGGTAACAAAATAAGCCATAAGGACTTAAATTGGTTCGTTCCTCACAAAAAAATATCATTAATAACTTTCAAACTTTGCAAAATCAAAATAATGTTTTTTTTTCTGTTTATTCTAATATTTTAATATCTATTTTGTTCCTAATATATTACATCTTAAAATAGTTATATCTAATATATTTTAAAATCTTTTTTTTTTCTGCGAATTTTCAGCAATACTCCAGTCCTCAGTGATACTTCAGAAATATTTCTTAATATCATCAATGTTGAAAACAGTTGTGCTGCTTAATATTTTTGTGGAAACCAAAATACAGGATTCTGTGAAGTTCAAAAGAACATTTGTTTGAAATAGAACTCTTTTATAGTATACATGTCTTTAATGTCTCTTTTGATCAATTTACTGCATCCTTGAATAAAACTTTTAATTTCTTAAAAGAAAGTTTTTTTGAATGGTAGCATGTAGAAGAATAAAAATGCCATCAAGCCACCTCAACTACACAAAGGCCCTGTGCTGTATGACTATACATCCTATACACAAAGTGATTCATCTTTAACCCTTAACATATATCACTCATTGAATCCAACCACCTGTTTAGCATTTGTGCAGGAAGCCAGACTGGGGATACTGAGAAAAACAGACTTCGAGCCCGCAGAGAGTTGAACTGCCAATATGACAGTGGCATTTCTCTTTAGAGGAGCAGCTGCCACTTCGCCTCGCTGCCTCAGGATGTCAAAGCCATTCTCATGAAAGAAAAATCGAATCAGTCTGACACAATACAACCGTTACTCTACTCTAGTGAGAGGACACACATAATCTCCCAAACAGCTGCTGGATTGTTCATTCTCGTGCTCGTTCTTAATCAGGAGTGTTTGTGTCGCTGTCTTATGTCTTGATGATGACAGAAGATTTAAAACAGTCAAATTGTTCAACGGCATACTTTTGATGATCTAACTTGTCATAGCAAGACTCTGGGTGACTCTGGAAAACTTGACTAAAAGCAGGGTTACAGCACTGTGCCGCCCACAAATGCTGGATTCTAGGTCTCTACTTTCTTAGAAATGTCAATTTCCACACAACTCCACTGTGTGGAAATAGTTTTGTCGCACTTTGACATTGTACAAGATTGTTAGAATTTTTACCATGGTATATCCTGCCGTTGGCATTGAGAGTGATGACACTGTGATGGTCGAAAGCTGACTATAATATTTGTAAGAATTCTAAAAAAAAAAAACTTTCTCTCTTTTCTATGTGCATTCATAAATTGTATTAATTTGCGATTGTCATATTTGGCATTTGGCATAAGTTATATCACATACAGTGGCATATGAGAAGTGGATACGCACGAAAAAAAATCTAAAAAATATCCGTTTCGAAGCTCGCGATAGAAAACACACGTGGCTGACTTTGTATGCTGAAGCTGTCTCGGCTTCATTATTTTCACTCTTAATTCGTTTTTAGCACCCCCTATGAGCTTGTTACCCCCCGTAGCACCCCCACAAAAAAATCCTGGTGCTTCAGGGCAAAAGCCTAAACAAACGCGTTGTCGCTCATACTACCCTCTCTCATTCAGCCATTACTCCAATAAATGTGTTCCATATTTGCGATGCATTTGCATGATAACTTTATTTATTATGTAACCAGCTTATACGCGCTTAAAATCCCTCTCCCATGGCAAAAGTGTTCTTGCCCGAGCTCAGGCTACGCACCGTTGTAGCTACTCTTCAGTAGGCCTACTGCACTATTAAACTACCAGTGTATCTATATGTTTATGGTTGACTGAATTCTTATTTCGATATGAACAGCCGCACTTTTGGCAATGCTGGTGTGTGCATGAGGCGCCGTCGCGATCGCGACATCGGAAACAAACAACAAAACATACTCCTATTTTTGGTCATACAGTCTTTTCGACCTGCATGTGTTATACTTGTTAAGTTTCTGTCATCTCAGTTTTCCTTCCGTGGACTTCGTAGAGCCCGCGCCACACCATATGCCTTGAACCAAACTCGCATCCTAATCCCTCAGTCTTTTTCCTTTCGTTTGACTTAATCTGTTATAGGCTATTTACGTCAAATATTTCCGGCATATGGCATGTCATTTTCTAGAAGACTATGATTTAGTCAAGATTTTGTTATTTTTAGTTAAACTAAATTTTTGTTGCTTGTCTGCGCTCGTTTTCCGCCGCCGTTTGTCCTCTTCTCTGACCCTGCATCTCCTCTCGTACGTTTAGTGTAGTGGCAACCTTCCCAGTTTTTCCAGTTTTACTCGTTCTCATTTCTCCTGTTTAGAGTTTGGTGTCCCCTATTCTCAAGGCTGCTTATCCTTTTCCCATAACTGATGAGAATAAACAGGATGTGGCCATCTCACAAATGTAGAATCTGTCTCTGTAGTCATCTCAACCATTTAATTCCAGCAACAGAAGATAGACAAACTAGTTTACCCGCAGAATTTTTTCTCTGGTGCTGTTTTGCGGTGTTGGTAAATTCAACACTTAATTTAGAGTTAAAATGTGTTGTTGTAACTTGCGTTACTGAGATTGTAACGAGTAATAATATTACCAAAATGTTATTAGTAATGCGTTATATTACTGCGTTACAGCAAAACGTAATATACTACTGTAATATTATTACTTTTGTAATGCGTTACTCCCAACACCGGAAACAAATCAGTCTGATTTGTCAGCAGTGGTTTTGTGAACTGGATAAAATGATTCATTGAGAACATCTGAGATGATGATGCAGCACATAATTTCTTGTCATGAAATATTTAGTGTAAATTTGTGCCAATTTAATGTTGCTCTCTAGTGATCCTAACCATAAATGTTTTGTATTTCGTCTGTTTGGGAAAAATACATAAATAAATGTGTGTTCATTATGGTTTCAATACGTCACTGTCATGAACTACATGTAGGCACGAAGATTGAGGGTCCAAATGCAGTTTTAATGAAGGGGTAATCCACAATCATAGTCAAAGAACAGGCAAGATCATACACAATAAGACAAACCAAAACAACGACTGAGTTAAGCGCTGAGGCAAAAGAGTAATCCAGAGTACAGGCATAATAACAAGACCAGGAACCAAGACACGGGGGAAACAGCATACTAGGCTTAGAGTCGTCCTACACTATCAAGCTTAGCCATAGAATGACGGGCGAACCGGCTTATATATACTGTCTAACAATGCTAATGATACCAGTGCAACATGAAGTGCTAATAGACAGCGAGTTAATCAGATGCAAACAGAATCAGAGAGCTGTATATTACCAAGTATGTTTTACAACACACAGATTTGACTTGACCCAGGACTTCCATGTAGAAGAAGTACAACCAGAGTTCAGACATCATATAGGTAGACTAACTAGGAAAACACGTAGGTGGTGTACTACGAAACGAATATAATAAAAAAAGAAAATTGAATATGTCTATATACAAGAAATAGAAGTATAGGAACAATGTAATTGTTTAGGATAAATGTCAGATTGTTTATAGTGCCCGATAGATATTTTTTTACCACGTGCATTTAATATATATCCATGTTGAGTTGTGATGGATGATGGAAGGAATTAATGAAAGCTTATTGTAGACTGAGTAATAGCCTGAGGATAGAAACTGTTCCTGTGTCTGGTTGTTCTGGTGTTCAGTGCTCTGTAGCGCCGACCAGAAGGCAACAGTTCGAAGAGAGAGTGGGCTGGGTGTGAGGGGTCCAAGGTGATTTTTTAAGCCCTTTTCCTCACTCTGGAGATGTAAAGATCTTGGAGGCTGGGCAGAGGGCCACCAATAATCCTCTCAGCAGTCCTGAATGTCCGTTGTAGTCTCTTGATGTCTGATTTTGTAGCTGAACCAACCAGACAGTGATGGATGAACACAGGACAGACTCAATGATAGCAGAGTAGAATTGTTTAAGCAGCTCCTGTGGCAGGTTGAAGTTCCTCAGCTGGCGAAGGAAATACAACCTCTTCTTCCTTTTTTGTAAAACAATGGAGTCTATGTGAGTGTCCCACTTCAGGTCCTGAGAGATTGTGGTGCCCAGGAACCTGAATGACTCCACTGCAGTCACAGTGCTGTCCATGATGGTGAGTGGGGGGAGTGCAGGGGGTTTTCTCCTGCAGTCCACGATCATCTCCACAGTTTTGCGCGTGTTAAGCTCCAGGTTGTTAAGATTGCACCAGACAGCCAGCTGCTCAACCTTTTGTCTGTAAGCAGACTCGTCTCCGTCGTTGATGAGGCTGATGACTGTAGTGTCGTCTGCGAACTTCATGAGCTTGACAGAGGGGTCTTTAGAGGTGCAGTCATTCGTGTAGAGAGAGAAGAGCAGTGGGGGAGAGAACACACCCCTGGGGGGCACCAGTGCTGACGGTGATAGTCCTGGATCTGAGTTTGCCCAGCATCACTAGCTGCTGCCTGTCTGTCAGGAAACTGATGATACACTGACAGATGGAGGTGCACGAGACTGCGAGTTTGTCTGAATGAGTAAGTCAGTAATGATGAGTCTTGAAGCCTAACTGAATTCCTACAATCATGATCCCTATGCGGATTCCCAGAATCTTCGGGTGTTGCAGGAGGAATGCATTTGTGTCCCAATATGTTGACTGCATCATCCACAACCTTTGCTCTGTAGCAACTGAGAGAGGATCCCCAAGGGTCCAGTGATGTCCTTACAGGTGGTCCAGCAACAGTCTCTCAAGTACTTCATGACCAAAGATGTGGAGAGCGCAGGTCTGTAGTCCGTCATAAGTCCCCTTGCTTTGGGCTTTTTGGTACCGATGATGGTGGAGAGGCGTTTAAGCACAGGACTTCACACCACTCCAATTCTGGTTAAGATCGTGTGAAATGGGGCCAGTTGGTCATCGCACAGACTTTTGAGATGCAGGTGACACCTCGGTCCAGAGACTTTTCTAATTTCTGCTATTCTGAAGACCCTTTCACATCCTCTAACAGACCTTAACACAGTTGAATGGTGGGGGATGGAGGGAGGGGGGTTGCAGGGTGGTAGGTGGAGGTGTGAAGTGCAGATCAGAGCGGATGGGGGGTGGTTGACGATCCTTTTCAAATCTGCTGTAAAACACATTTAGATCGTCAGCAAGTTGTTGATTCTCCGCAAGCTGTGGGTGTGGTGTCTTGTACATGGTGATGTTCGTCAGACCAGTCCATACTGACGCTGGATTGTTTGCTGAAAGCTTTTTTCTCAGCTTTTCTGAGTAGTTTTTTTTTAGCCACTCTGATCTCCTTTGTTTGTCTGTTCCTGGCCTGGTTATACAAGAAATTATCCCCACTTCTGTAAGCATCCTCTTTGCCGTGACGAAGCTGCTTGAGTTTTCCAGTAAACCACGGTCTATCATTATTAAATGATAAGAATGTCCTGGTAGGAATGCACATATCTTCACAGAAACTGATATAAGATGTTACAGTCTCTGTGAGCTCGTCCATATCGGTGGCAGCAGCTTCAAAGACGCTCCAGTCAGTGAGGTCAAAACAAGCTTGTAAATCCTGTTCTGCTTCATTAGTCCATCTTTTTACAGTCCTTAATTCAGGTTTAGCTGATTTCAGTTTCTGCCTGTAGGTCGGTTTAAGATGAACCAAGCAGTGATCAGAGTGCCCCAAAGCTGCTCGTGGGACAGAGCGATATGCATTCTTTATTGCTGTGTATCAGTGATCCAAAATAGTGCTGTCTCTGGTGGGACACGTAATGTGCTGCTTGTATTTTGGCAGTTCACGGGAGAGATTTGATTTGTTAAAGTCTCCAAGAATGATTAAAATAGAGTCGTGTGGGTACTTTGCTCCATTTCAGATTATTTGTTCGCCAGCTTTTCATCGCGGCGCTCCATCACTCTTCGAGGCACTACACAATTCCAAATGAAGAGGAACTTCCCGCGACGATTAAAGGTTTTACAGTTATTATGAGTGCCTCTAACTAGGACGCATACCTTTTTCAACAGCGTGTTACATCTGAGCACCAACTTTCGTTGATGTAGAAACACAATCCACCACTTCTGGTTTTCCCCGTTAACTCCGCGATGCGATTCGCTCTGAACAGCTGGTAGCCCGGCATATGAAGCACGTTTTCTGGAATGGCTTCACTCAGCTAGGTTTCAGTGAAGCACAATGCAGCAGAGTTTGAAAAGTCCTTGTTGGTGCGGGTGAGGAGAAGAAGTTCATCCGTTTTGTTAGGAAGGGAACGGACATTCGCGAGATGAATGCTTGGGAGCGCAGTCCGAAAGCCGCGCGCGCGGATCTTCACCAGGGCGCCGGCGCGTTTCCCTCTTCTGCGTCTGCACGTGCGTTTGAACAACATAGCTGTACCTCCGACTAGAATGTCCATCAAAACGTCTGAATAATCAAAAACTGGAAAAATATTGGATGTGTTGCTTAATGTTAAGGAGTTCGTCTCTTGTAAAACTTATAGAAGAAGAATGACAAAACACAGAACAAACAAACAAAAACAATAGAAGAACTGCGGAGCTCAGCGTCCTTGCTGCCATTTGCGGCGCCATGCTGATTATGGGGAATGAAGTCCTTGATGGAGTGGCAGTAATCAGGGATGGAGTGCCCTCTGGTGAAAAAAATTATTTAAAATACTTAAGGGCTAGAATACTTAAAAGTTTTTTTAGAATACCATATTACTGACCACAGCAGTAATATGTTGTGAATATGTATCTTTAATGACACGTTGTATAATAACAAACAACCAGAAATATCACAGAGATTTGACGATACAAGTATCGATACAGCTGGCCCTGTATCGATATTGTGGCACATGTACAGCAGTGGACCGCACTTAATTTTAATACAAGAACAAAGTTAAATTTTGTAGAAAAGAGCAAGGTTTCTAATAAACAATGAATAGAGCATAATATATAGGCTACAACAAGGCTTAATCTGGCCGCAGAGGAACACAACTGGGTTGCCTGGTATAAAGAGACGTAAACCCCAAAACAGAGCTTCCCACTTGCGCAATACGGAAATATCTGCTAAGTGTGCTGCTTATCTTTGTCAACCTGGCAACCATGTGTACGCACTCTCTCTCCACTGTGGATAAACGTTCTTGCTTTCTGAAAGCTTGGAGTTTAGCAATCTCCACTTCAATATTCTATTCTCAGAAAAGGGTATGTCATCATATTTCATTTAGATAGAGAGAGAGAGAGAGAGAGGAGAGAGAGAGATGACAGTTGTGTGTGAATTCTCACCGTGTTCCTCGTTTCTCTATTACCTTGACCTTGTGGCTTTAATTCCTTTAGAAACAATGATGTTACCAGCTCTTTGTTGAGAAAGATAATGTAGCTCTTTAGCGATTAAGCTATTTAGTTTATAAAACTGCACAATATAATGCGTGTTGAATACACAGCTGTTTTACTAAATTCTGCTGAAGTGAAACTTAGTGCAGTCCTGTATCGTGATATGTATCGTATTGTGGCCTCTGTATCATGATACACATCGTATCGTGACTTTGCTGGTGATACACAGCCCTACTAACACCATCATAATAATCTAGACCTTCGAACCCGGGTCACTTGTAATCCCGAACACCCCATACCCGAGCGGTTCGGGTCCAAAAACTTTGACGGTACCTCGGACCACGGGTCGGTTTCAGTTTTAAGCCGGCCTCGGTCCGTAATTTAATAAACATGTTTTCAATGGACCCGATTAGACACCAATTTGTCCCCTTTTCTTTTAAACTATCCCGAATGTGTAGGTTACTTTCACTTTCGTGTTAAGTGAGGAACGCACATAGAAAAGGAGAATACGTTTGTAACCTCGCCAACAGAAATTTATTTTATAGATATGAGATCCATCAGGAAAGTCCACTTGCTTCATTATGCTGCGTGTTCATGCAGGACTTTTCTTTTTTGTGTGCAGAAGCCTTTCGCCGCAGATCAGGTTGCAGGTAACACTAGCGAATCCATGAATTATTAGGCTATCGATTAATTTTTTTATCAAACTATCACGTTTATTTTTCAAATCCACTGGTCACAATTGAAAGCTGAGCTCAGAAATAACTTGTATCCATCAGGGAGGCACTAATATAAAGTAGCCTAATAATAAAATGAATAAATGTTAAATAAATCAAAGTATGGAGAAGCGGCCAAATCAGGCATCAGGACCCGGGTTTTTCCTGACTGATTGCAGGCTCAGGCTGTACAACGACGGCAATGCCGTTACGTCGTGTCCCGTCAGTACACACAAAATGCCGTCGGTCGGGTCGGACTCGGTCTAATTTCACTGGGTCTGTCTCGGGTCGGATTTTTCTTTAAAAAAAAATTATTTATGCACTAGAGTTCAGAAAGAAGTGATTTCTGGTCGAGGTCCCAGATTTGAGGACCCGAGAGACTCTAGATGTCCCCAATGTTTTGTCGCATTTTTGACATATTTTGTCACATATTTTATGTTTCAATTCTGGGCCTGTAAGACACGTAAAAGGCACCAAGACATTCACCAAGAAATGAAAAATCTGTCATCATTTACACAAACCTGCATAACCTTATTTCATTCTGTGGAATATAAAAGAAGACATTTTGTAGAATGTTGGTAACACCCTACCACAAACATTTTTGGTGCCACTGAAGTTTCCCTGGAGGAGGAAAAAAAATGCCTTTGTTTAAAATGTCTTCTTTATGTTCCACAAGATAGAAGTCATAACATGTTGAACCATAGATCCAGTAAATGATGCAGATTTCGTTTTTTGTGAACATGCCCTGGCACCCAACCCCCACCTCCCTAGAGTTGCATGGCACTTTTTAACATAAAAATGCATGTTGTCTTCAAAAATATAAAACTCTTAGCCCTTAAGTCCAATAGACAAGAATCCTGAAACAACAAACACACCATGAAGCATGGTCGTCGTAATCTCTCCTGCAGTCGCAGTGAAACCACTCCAAACATTTATTATGCTTGAATATTCCACTTCCTTATACCTAGAACAATCCCCCACAGGTGATCTGCTGCCAAATTTTGAAATAGAATGGAGGAGGGCCGCACAGTTTGGAATCACTCCAACTTCCGTGTCCTAAAACCACCAAATAACACTGGGGGGGTGGAAAACAATGCTATTATTGTTCAAGATGAAAAATAAAGCCAAATTTCAAAGTTCCGGTCATCACTCTTGATACGTCACTTAGAGTCTCGTCTTCCCCAGGCGGCTTCACAATTCCAAGACGTTTCAGCAAGGCAGTCAAACACAGAGTACTAACAAAGTCCTCCACATCAGCAGTCAACACCTCTACGAGAGATGACTCTAACATTATTCTATCTGTCTTCACATGGCTTACATTTCACAGAGTAAGACATCGCTCTCCTTGCAGGACTGCAATTACCTGTTGAAGGAATGGGATAGGAGGATAATACAATCAGAAAGTCCTCAGGGGAAGACAGGAGAGGATGTGCGGCAACCGAACATCCACGTGCCCTGACATGCCCTCTCTGTATTAATTATGTAAGAGCGCAGATTATTTTCAAAAAACAGGAATACTGGCTCCAGAGAAAGGGGGACATTTACCAAGGACTGGACATGGAAAAGAACTGACTTACTCCCTATATTCACACCTTAAAATTTACTGGGCCCAGGGCAAAGGCTGTATGACTTCTCTCTAGGGCTCAGTGAGTAAACTAATCTATAGAGGACCTTAGAGGGGTCCCATGACCGAGGACAACATATCTCAATTAACAACATACCCCTCCCTAACAATGGTCCTGCGCTGTTTATCAGGCAGGTGCAAAACAACCAATAACACAAACACTTAAGCTCGTTATACACTGTACGACTTCTTGAATGTATAAACGTTTGTATAATGTGATCTAAAAGACACAGACAAAGCGGTTGTAATGTGTTCAGTGCTTCATACCACACTGTACGATATATTGTAACTAAGACATGAAGCCACAATTCAGCACTGACAAAGTCGGTCTCACACTTTCCGAAAAGCACCAGCACTCAAGTTCGAGATGCCAGTCCAAAACTGGGAATCTAATCACCATACAGGTTAAAGTTCACTTCAGATGTGATGTGTTTAGTGTTTTGTGCCACACTGTACAATAAATTGTACACTGTAAAAAATTACTGAGAATTTAAAGGTAAAAGACTGTAAAAATGCTACAGTAAAAACCTGTTAAATGGTTAACGGTAAATTTCCCCTACTATATACGGTGAAAAACTGTATTGGACATTACATGTAATTTTATGGTAGTATACCGTTTTTGGAAATGAAAAAGACCGTATAATTTATAGTGAATAACCGTAAACTGACATTCCCAGAATGCCCTGCATTACATTTCAAATTTGATGATTTTTTTGTTGAAAATAACTATGTTTCTTCTTAGTTTTTTTTCTTATCAGTTTTGTATATTAGGGGTGTGTTTTACACCTAATGTTGTTAAATTAATGTTTATTGCATTATTTCAGTTTCATGTGTGTTACCATGATGGTGTTTGGTGTTTGTGTGAATGACACAGCGCACCTTCTATATATGTTATTATTTAAAAGCTGCTTGTGATGGGCTTTGGTTCATCATGTGACTTTCTTATCACCACCTGCATTTGGTGGTCATCAGTGTATTACAAAGGTACAAAACAGATTTCAGTACTTCAATAGATTGGTATATTAACATTATATCAATTAATGAAATTACGTATGTATTGTGAATTTAAGTTAAGTCTGTAAAACCTAAAATGTTGATACCATATTTTTTTACGGTAAAATTCCGGCAACCACAGCTGCCGTTTTTTTACCGTAAATTTTACGGATTTTTTTTTACAGTGTACAAGAAATGCAGACAATTCAGCATTGACAAAGCTGGTTGTACACCGTACAAAAAGCACCAGATGCGTCATTCTGTACTCGTGTTAGAGAAAGCAGAATATGCGACATGTTCAGTGTTTCGTGACAGAATATACAATAAGTTGTAGCCAAGACTATGGAGTCAACTCAATGCCACATATATTTGCAAAAGGACTGAAGTATTACAAAAGAAAGTTTTGCAAACGAAAATGAAACTATAAAGAAAAAATAAATGTGAACAAACAAATGCAAACAAAACATAAATTATTGCAAAAGAAAATGAAACCGAGCAACAGCAATGATTTTGCAACACATATTGTCCATGGCCATAGCTACTAATTTATTTGCAAGGCTGTTTTTATTTTGCGTTTCAGTCAAGTGTGAGCTTGCAATACCGTTTTCCCTTTGCGCTTCACGTTTCTACGCGTCTCGCTTTGTGGCACTGTTTTGACATGGGGGTGGAGTCAAGGGACTGGGGCTTGTACAACAAGACTGGACATGCCTCCCTGGAAGTTGCGTCATTGGCCGTAGACGCAGATCACAACTGATCAAGGCACCGTCTTTGAGTAGAGGCATGCGGGTGGATCATTTCCTTTTATTCAACAGCGTTATAACATGCATGGTTTCGTTTAGAGGTTGACCGATTGATCGGCCGGTCGATTGATCGGCCAATTTTTGGCATTTTTTAATTAATCGGCATCGGCTGATTGTGCTGCAAATTAGGCCGATTTATAGGCAGGTAGCATCTGCGGGCAGCTAAGCGTTGTTGTGGAACGCTGGAGAATCTCTCTCTGGCTGCGTGAGAGACGGAGCAACTCACACTCTGCAGCCGATTCTTGTTCACACACAGCTTCAGCTAAAGATGGCAGGGCAAAACAGACCGTTTCAAAAGCATAATTACGTTTTACCCAACTAGAATGCAGGAAAGTTATCATATTCATAAGTGCAACAAGTCAATTGCATGTGAAAGTAGAAACACACGCAATTCAGATTAAACTTCTGGGCTGATTATAACGTGCACATTAACTTTCCTCATGAAATGTATGTGTAGGTCCGACAATAGCACCCACGATGTCATCGCTTGCGGCCAGTGCACTCTAAGCAGTTATGAGCAGCGGGCTGTGTAATATGTGTGAAATCTTTTATTTTTATCATCACTATGGCCATTTGACTTATAGCAGTGTCCAGTGTTTCCCATAAATTGAGTTATTACTTCGTTGAATAAAATGCAGCACTGCACATTCAAAATGAAAAGCAGCTAGCACTGGTGTTTTAATGAAGATGATCTTGGAAAAGAATCCCGGACCGGTATTCAGAAAAGCTTCGATGTCATTTTAATTTCGTCTTTCCTGTAACGCCTGATAAATTAGTGTTTGTGAGCGCAGCACTTATTTGATTACAGCCGTTACCGGGGAAACCGCTATATCTCCCGCTCCAACAGTGCCTCTTACTGGCAGAGAATGAATTTGCATTTGCAAGTCTGTGGGAAACACTGGTGTCCGTCAACGAACATAAACAAAAAGCATGCTTCAGATCTGTTTTGAGAAGGTGCTTAAATTTTGATCCATGTATTATTACTCTAAATTGGGCTGCTACTACTACTATTACTATCTTGTATTCTGCAATAATCATTTACTTAAACTCACTTTTATGAGATGAAGGGAAAAAAAGAAAATCGGCCACACATATCGGCCAGTGAAAAACCCATATCGGTCGACCTCTAGTTTCGTTTTATTAACTATGTGTATTAACAGCATTTGCTCAAGTTAAAGAAGTTGCTAACTTGCTAACATGAACATCTGCTGTTTATTTCTCTGAATGTGCACACTTTTACAGCATTAAAATGTGTATTGTTTCGTTTTGTTAACTAAATATGTTAAATATATTAACCGTGTTTGCTTAAAATCTGTTAACCTGTGGGAGGACGCCAGCAGCACAGAAGCGTTCTTTGTACATATTAGAGATCGACCGATATATTGATTTACCGATATTTTCCCGATATTTACGCATTTTACCATAATCGGATATCGGTTTTGTAATATCGGATTCACGATAAAATGAGAATTGCGCGCACGATCGCCATTGCAGCATGTCTGAGGGGCGGACCGAGGACAACAACATGGCATGGTGTTAACATAACAGCCATTTATGCACAAATTAGATGCATTACATAAATGCCTAATATGTAGTTTATGCAGCTTGGCTCGAAGAAATAGAGACCAACTCACGGAGTCATGTAAGATAATCCGTCAAGATCCTCTCCCAATAATGACGTAACTTTGCATGAGTTAAATAATACAACCATGAATGAGCGCATGTTGGAAATAAAAACGCTGAATTTAATTCTCTCTCTGTTGTATATTTGCTCATCATTAGTCTCGTGAAGCCGCTTTCATATTGCTGTTCACTCACCGGGCTGATGTGGTTGATTCTTAGGAAATGCTCCAGCACGGCCACCGCATGTAACTTTTAACAAGATTCACTTGTTTAAAACACCCTAAATTGTATTAAAATATACTATATATCCATTATTTAGCTAATAAACATCTAAATAAATACAAATCCATGGAAATTAATTATCTCCACGAGCGATCGCAGTTTGAATACAGTACTGTGTAAATGCATAGATAAACCGCGCTTTCAGCAGGCATTTCATAATCTAGAACGACAAAAACATTAATAATTCTGATATAACATTCCAGTTGAGAAATGCAATAAAATACGATGTTTTGTTTGTTATATTCCAGAGAATATTATTCAGTGAATTAACATTATCCAGCGAATTATTCTAGCTATTGTAGCTATTGAACAGCTTATAAACATACTAAAACTGTAGTTTAAAATGAAGTTGATACGACTCCTGTCCTTTATTTATTTTCTCCATTTGAAAGCATCAGACATTCTACATTTATTTTGCTTATTGTTAATATTAGTGTTGTTGCCGTTTATGCTTTTTATAAATAAAATGTTTTTATTGTTGTAATATAAAGATTAAATTTAACATGAAAGACTGCTAATTTTCAACACTTAAAAAAAAAAGATGACTGAAAAGAGGAAAAACCAAAGTGAAGTATGTTCTTACTTCACTCAGTCATTTATTTACTTTATAACAGTAAATAAATATCGGTTCTGCATATCGGTTATCGGGCACATAAACATGCAAATAATTGGTTATAAAAAAATCAATATTGGTCGATCACTAGTTTACATTAGTTCAAAGTTACTGCTAGTTTTATTGCAAAACAATGTAATTAACTTGATAAACTATACATCATTAAAAAGGTCTAAGACTCAAGCTTAAAGGGATACTCCACCCCAAAAATGAAAAATTTGTCATTAATCACTCACCCTCATGCCGTTACAAACCCGTAAAAGCTTAGTTCGTCTTCGGAACCCACAGTTTAAAGGGGTCATGTGATGCTATTTCAATTTTTCCTTTCTCTTTGGAGTGTTACAAGCTCTTGGTGCATAAAGAAGATCTGTAAAGTTGCAAAGACTAAAGTCTCAAACAAAGAGATATTCTTTATAAAAGTTAAGAGTCAACCACGCCTACCTAAAATGGCTCATCTAACATGCCCCAACATACCTACGTCGTTCTGTGGGAAGATTTGCATAACACCGCCCAAATGTTCACGCAAAGAAAGAAGGGATAACTTTTATCCTCACTGTAGTATTGTTGTTGCCGCCATGTCGTGGAGACGCTTTGTGTTTTGTTGTGAAAGCGAAACTATTTTGTTTCAAAAGAGGACGATATCCGCTTCATCATGCCTGGAGCTGATCCGTGCTGGTTGCTGAGGAAATACTACAACTTTGCGCTGTGGATCACCAGATCGGCTTTCACCGTGGACGAAGCGGAGTCCAGCCCGGAGTCGTCACATGTCCTTCCGAAAGCGCCGGCCGGCGTCTCAAACCGGCGCCTCTCTCACTTAAACCATCCCAACGTCCTAACTTTATACCCGGCCTCGCAACTGTAGCGCGTGGTGACTCTGTTCGTTGTGAAAGCGAACATACGATTTGTGCTTCCAAAAATTGGACCCGACTAGAAATCAGTGGTTAAGTTGTATTTACAAACACTGTTCCAGAACACTTCAACCCAAATATTCAGATGTGTGCAGCACATTTTATGGAGGACTGTTTCCTGGAAGAGTAGACTACAATGCCGGCTGTTCTGACTCAAAGACTGCACGTACGTTTTTTATATTTAAAGAGTTTTTATATTTTTTTTATATTTAAAGCGAGTTTTTTTTTTGGGCAGTGTAGAGTAGGGCTTGTGTTTGTCATTTCTCCGATCACAAATAAAGACATGGTTTTATGTTTACATGGCGAGATGCAACGCAATGCGTAAAAAGACAGTATTAGTCATTATAATCCGTAATTATGTCCCCACTGGATGCTACGAATGCCTTGTTTATAATGGGTTTTTAATGTTTTTGAATCATCGCTCCGGCATGGCAGGGCATCATCACAATATGGCAAGGGGCGTAACATTTCCGTCTCACGCTTGAGGTATTCAGCCAATCACAACGCACTGGATAGATGGCCAATCACAGCACACCTCGCTTTTGCAGACCAGAGCTTTGTAAAAATCGACGCGTCAGAAAGGCGGGGCATAGAATAGCAACAATAATGTACATTATGTGGAAAAAAAATTGTTTTTTGAACTTTAAACCACATAAACACATTTCATTACACCAACTAATGTTCTTTTTAGCAACATCATATAACCCCTTAATATATTTTGGATGAAAACCGGGAGGCTTGTGACTGTCCCAGTGACTGCCAAGTAAATAACACTGTCAAGGTCCAGAAAAGTATGAAATGACATCGTTCGCCAGAATAGTCCATCTGCCATCAGTGGTTCAATTGTAACGTTATGAAGCGACGAGAATATTTTATTTTATTTTATTTTATTAAGTGAAGTAAATAAAAATTAACAACTGTAGTCAACAATTCTCTCTTCGGCGTGCTATTGCATTTTCACCCGTAGCAGCGATTTGGAGATATCCGCTGAATGCAAGCAGCGTACGCTATTGTGTCAGCCGCGCTGCATGGATGCGCTGTTTTCGTTCAAATCAATCGCGGCTGACAAAAAATAGCGTACTTGCGTTCAGCGGATATTCTCCAGAAATGACAAAGGCACTTGCTGACACTGCCAGACCTTTATTGGAGGCTAAGATTCACCACAAAAATTAATTCACAGTCAATAAACATGTCACACTAGGCAATCCAAGACTCACGATTTTAACCTACGACAACAGAAATCCTTTATGATCCCAGAAATTTGTCTCAGATGGTAAAATCATGGCCAAAATTGCTGCCCACTCCAAACTCATCAACACGAAGCTAGGGGTGGTCGCCAAGGGGTTGCTAAGCTGTTCGGGGTGTGTTTCCCAAAAGCATCATTAGCTGACCAGGGTCGCAAGTTTCATTGAACTCTATTTATAACGACAGAACTTGCGACAATATTTTCTTTTGGGAAACGCACCCATGTGGGGTTTTTAGTTTCTTTGCATTGGGGTTGCTAGGGTTTTGCTAGGCTCAAGTCAAGAGATCACCTTCAAAATATGGCTAAGGTCTCTCCTTCAAGTATATAGGATTCTTTGTCTGTTTGGTGGTCCACCAGGTGCAAATCACAAGTTTGATCAATTACAAAAAAATGCTGGTGCCCCTGTGTCATTACCAGCAACCACATGTTTGCCTGTTTACCCATTCCCTACCACTGCCAAGACTAGTGCCTGGTGGATAAACGAAATTAAACCGAATCCCAAGGGAAGTTGGGTGTTTTGTGGTTTGG
The DNA here is from genome assembly GCA_018155175.1 of Sinocyclocheilus anophthalmus. NCBI lineage: Eukaryota > Metazoa > Chordata > Actinopteri > Cypriniformes > Cyprinidae > Sinocyclocheilus > Sinocyclocheilus anophthalmus. Next base: position 210,020 of record JADLZN010000566.1, on the reverse strand, counting down.
TTGAGTGTTGAGAGCTCAGTCTCTAGGATACTCACAGGGAGGTTCTTGCGTTTGCGGCCAGGCCGTCCAACCTTGCGGACAGGAGTGCAGAGCGAAGGCATCTCATCAATAATCACGGTGTCCATTCTAGAGCTCTCATTCTAAACAGACAGAAATGCACATTAATTAACTATTATTGCTTAACCAGAGCCCTTACTGGCTCATATTCAAGCTCTTGGGCACTTGGCCATTTTGAGTTCAATAGATAATATTAAAAAATTTATTTTTAATTTATTTTTGTATATTGTAATTAAGGGTCACATTATGTTTCATTCCAAACCTTTTTCCGAATACACTTAAGAAAACTGCAGCGATTTAATTTGAATTCTACTGATATATATATATACACACACTACCGGTCAAAAGTTTGGAATCAGTAAGACTTGTAATGTTTTAAAGAAGTCTCTTATGCTCACCAAAGCAGCATTTATTTGATCAAAAATACAGAAAAAAAACCAGTAATCTTGCAAAATGTTATTACAATATAAAATAATGGTTTCTATTTTAATACCCTTTAAAATATAATTTATTCCTGTAAAGCAAAGCTGAATTTCCAGCATCATTACTCCAGCATAAAGTGTCACATGATCCTTAAGAAATCATTCTAATATGCTGATTATTATTGAATTATCAATGGTGGCAACAGTTGTGCTGCCAAATATTTTTTGGGAAACTGCAATAGTTTTTTCAGGATTATTTGATGAATAAAAAGTTGAAAAGAACAGCATTTATTCAAAATATAAATCTTTTCTAACAATATAAATCTTTGATATAACTTCTTATCAATTTAACACATCCTTGCAGAATAAAAGTTTTAATTTCTTTAAAAAAAAAAAGAAAGAATAAAAATGTACTGACCCCAAACTTTTGAACGATAGTGTATATTTTTAAAAGAATATTTCTATTTTGAATAAATTCTGTTCTTTTTTAAACTTTTTATTCATCAAAGAATCCTGAAAAATGTATCACAGGTTCCAAAAAAAAAAATATTAAGCAGCACAACTGCTTCCAGCACTGATAATAAATAAGCAATTAGAATGCTTTCTGAAGGATCATGTGACACTGAAGACTGGAGTAATGATGCTAAAAATTCAGCTTTGAATCACAGGAATAAATAATTTAAGTAATTAAAAGAGAAATAAGTTATTTTTACATCATAATAAATATTTCACATTATTACTGTTTTTACTGTATTTTTTTTGATCAAATAAATGCAGTCTTGATGAGGTTAAGAAACTCCTGTAAAAACATTAAAAATAGTTCTGATCCCAAACTTTTGGCCAGTAGTGTATATATATATATATATTATTATATATATTTTTTTTTTTTCCAGTGGACAAACAATATCGTGGTACCATATCAGTTATCAGCCGATATTAAGATTTTTTTTATTTATCTGTATCAATTTTTGGATATTTACATTCCTGTTCAAAAGTTTGTGGGGTTGGTTGGCAAGTGGTTTTTGAAAGTCTTTTACGCTTGCCAAGGCTGCATTTATTTGATAAAAATATGGTAAAACAATATATGTGAAAATATTATGACAATTAAAAGTTTGCCATGTAATTTTTTCCTGTGATGGTAAAGCTGAAATTACAGCAGCCATTACTCCAGTCTTCAATATCACATGATCCTTCAGAAATTGCTCAAGGAAACATTCGTATTAGTATCCAGTACATAAATAAATAAATTGTGCTGCTTAATATTTTGTGGAAACCATAAAAAATTCAGTATTCTAGAAGGTCAAGACAGATACAGCATTTATTTAAAATAAAGGTATTAATTTTTTTTTAAATCTGAAAAATCGTCTTTAGAACAATAGTGTATTTGTGCCTTCTCATTTCTCTATTTTTACATTTAGATTATCATCATCCAATGCTCACTTAAATGTAATCTTTAAAAACACTAATCATTTAATAACACTGTTAAATGTAATATTTAGCAAATCTCAAAATTAATATCCATTTTTCATACTGTAAATTATAATGTTGTAATGCGAATGTGAAATTTCACAATATTATTGTCTTCACTGTATTTTTGATCAAATAAATCTAGCCTTGGCGAGCGTAAAAGACTTTCAAAAACCTCTCACCAACCCCACAAACTGTAGATATGCAAAAATTGATACAGATAAATTTAAAAAATATATATTAAAAAAATTTAATATCGGCCGATAACTGATAATGGTACCACTATATTGTGTGTCCCTATAGTATTTTTTTTTTAATGCATGTAGACAAAATAGTAGAGTTTAATATTGGCCATTTTATATGCCATAACATAAATAATTATCAGCTTATCAGCATTGGACAGAATTTTAATATCGGTTCATCCTTCATTTTTACAGTAACTTAACCACACCAAAATATTGCAGTAGACACCAAGACCTAAATTAGTTGAACAGGATTTTTAATATCATTCTACATCTTTCACGTCAAGGTTACTGAGATAATGAGAAAAGCCAGTGTTTGAATGGCATCGTCCTTTTAGCCGAGATAAAGTGTGGGGTGATACAGCCGTGGAGAGATCCTGAACTCTCTGGGCTCTTTCCTGACACAGTTACAAAGACATTCAGTGGTTCATTCTCTCCCCTCATTCACTTTCTCTTTGTTTAAGACAACCGTGTCTTCCCTCCTCAACAATAGCCACTCTTCGTCCAGCCAAGCACCCTAGGGTGGACGGGAGAGAAAAGATGATCCTAATGTAGCCGCTGCAGCTTCAGGGCTGGGCTGAATGAAACCACCGGCTCTAAATCAGAATGCTAATGAGGATGCTGTCCCTGTCTGCCATGACTACTGAGAAGTCCAGCATGGCTGAAAGATGGCGGGACAGCACTGGAATTGATTATCTAACACACATAACGAAGCTGATATGAAGCTAAATAAGCAGAGTACAAATAGCACCTCAAGTACTAAGATAAGACAAAGATGCCTAAAAATGCACAATTAAACTCAAATGTAAATGTAATGTCATAATTTTCTTCATGTAAATATATTCAAATATATTTATATTTAAAATGTGATGCATATTTATTTATTTTATTATTGATCTATTTATTTAAAATCTGAATTCTGGCGAGTTCGCATGAACTCTATTCCTGTGAAGGTCTTTCCACATATTTTATGACTAATAAACCCTGCTAGCCTCACACAATGTTCTCATTACGATACAAATAAACAAACAGAGTGGTCAAACAAACACAAACAAAGGGTGTGCACAGAAATCGACATTGCCTTGTGTGAACTCAGTAACACTGTCTACATCTTTGCTCTATTTCTGTCGGCAGCCGGTTATTTAAGGCAAGAACTGTTGCCAAGCAACAGGACTGCGAGCGTAGCACGGGTCCACGGGTGCAGGGGCAGGGAAGAATGAATTCCCCTCATTTCAAACGGCAGCCTCTCCAACACAAGCCAACACCCACGTCACTAAACACTCGTACGAAACAGAGCAGGCACTATCTCTGATAACAATTCACTCATGTTTACTAATTATGTTCACCGGAGCCTCTATGCTGACACCTGATAGCCCCGCAAGTCACTGCCGTGGAATTGAATCATGACAAATTATAATGATATACTGAATGAAATACTGTACTGATAGATTTGAGGAGAGACTTAAAGGGACAGTTCACCCAAAAATGCTATTCTTTGAAACATAAAAGATGTTTTCAGCGATATGTTTTTATTTTTGTTCATACAATGGAAGTCACCAAAACTGTTTGGTTCTTCATGAGGGTGAGTAAATGATGACAGAATTTGAATTTTTCAGTGAACTATCCCTTTAATCTTGACACGAAACGTGTCAGACATCTGGAAAATGGAAATGCATAAAAAGAAATTGTGCAAGAAAATGAATGAATATGCGTTCTTCTGGAAAACAAACACTTTAACAAGTAATCTATCTTGTATTGGGAACCACATTCTATATTGTCATTTAAGATATTTAAAGGGGTCATATGATGCGATTTCAAGTTTTACTTTCTTCTTGGAGTGTTACAATCTGTTCGTGAATAGATAAGATCCCTAAAAGTGCAAAGACTAAAGTCTCAAACCCAAATAGTTATTCTTTATAAAAGTTAAGATTCAACCACGCCTACCTAAAACACCTCGGTCTAACACGCCCCCACATGTCAGTCACAATGTGGGAAGATTTGCATAACGCCGCCCAAATGTTCACGTAAAGAAAGAAGGTGTAACTTTATTGTTGCTGCCACCGCCGCCGCCATGTTGTGAAGACGCTGTGTGTTTCGTTGTGAAAGCAAAACTACTTTGTTTGGTCTTCCAAAATTGGACACGACTAGAAATCAGTGGTTAATTTTATTTCCAACACTGTTCCAGAACAGTTCAAACCCAAATATCCAGATGTGTGCAACGCATTTTACGAAAGACGAGGACTGTTTCCTGGGAGAGTAACCTACAATGCCGGCTGTTCCGGTGAAGTCAGTTACGTTTCCCTTCGGAGCACATGCTGACCCTATACAGTCTATGATACTGACAAATAATACTGACTCACAGCCTGTAAGTAAGTTTTCATATTTAAAGGATTTGCCACTTACTATTCAAACGTGAGTTTTGAGCAGTGTAGAGTAGCGCTTGTTGTTTTGTCGTTTCTCCGATCACAAATGCAGACATGGTTTTATGTTTACGCGGCGCGATGCAACGCAACGCGTAAAAAGACAGTATAAGTCATTATAATCAGTAATTATGTCCCCACTGGATGCAACAAATGCCTCGTTTGTAATGGGATTTATTGGTTTTGTCTCGTTGCGCCGGGACATGGCATCAACAGTATGGTAAGGGGCATAACATTTCCGTCATACGCTTGAGGTATTCGGCAATCACAACGCACTGCATAGCTGGCCAATCAGAGCACACCTCGCTTTTCAGACCGATGAGCTTTGTAAAAATCGACGCGTTTCAGAAAGGCGGGGCATAGAGGAGAAACAATAATGTACAGTATGTGGAAAATAATGTGTTTTTTTTACTAACCTTAAACTGCATAAACACATTTCATTACACCAAATACACAAAATAATGTTTTTTTTAGCAACATCATATGACCCCTTTGAAACCAAGCTGGAGCAGCTGCCAACTGACTCCATCGGCAGACAAAATTTATGAACAAATGAACGCATAATGAGTAAAAAGTACTATTAATCAGTTGCTCCTACTGGCCGAATATTATACCGTGTTACCACGTCACGTCATAATTACTGTAATTACTAGGACGTTCTAGTCTGAGGTGTTCACATCCTCAGAATTATGGCAACAATACTATTGCCAAAATGTATCTGTTTAATCTGAGTAATCAACAGAAAAAACAAAATACATCAAGTAACGGTCGTTACTCAAATTTATAAATGTTTACTTTATTTTGCGCAACATTAGATAATTATTCATCTTTGAATAATAGCTACATTAAACTGTATTGTACGGCTTTCGTTTATTTTCAGAATATTCTTAGTATTCTTGCATTATTAAGAAATCAACAATACGCAATGATAGGATTATAATTAAATAGAATATTATATGATATTATTAAACAGACATTTTGAGTGTTTCTACATGACGTTGCAGCTGTCAGGTGGTACAAGTTGGAAGATCTCAGAAAATTCTACGAGTTCTACGAGGACATGAAGGACTTTTTACAAGTCAGAATCTCATAATCATGGTAATTCCGACATGGCGTGAATGCACCTTTATGCTAGTTAATATTAAATATGCCAGAATCATTAATATTAGTTTAAGGATTCCATGCTGGATGAAGATTTATAACATGTCACCACCACTTTTCAAATTATTGCAACAACAAAATCCAACAAAATTTTTACAAAATTCTAGTTTTGGCATATGTAAAGTTAGCGTAAGGCTTTTCGAAACACAAGACACTTCAGAGACAGATGTGGTAACTAGCCTTATTTCAGTACACAGCAGGCCAAACATAAAAATGTCCAGGGACTCATTAACCTCTTACCATTTGATTTCCGTTCGTGTCACAGTTGATGTCGGAGCTCTTGAATGCGGCGGCGGTGGAAACTGTGCTTGACGGCATCGCCAAATGAGTGACTGTTGAATACAATGCAAAAGTCGAAAAAGATCAAAACAAAAATAAAAGAACAAAAAAAGGGAAACAAAATGATGACCCTCCTTCTTTAGGATCCCCTGTGGAAAGGAACACAATAATCAGAAGAAACAGCACTCGAATACAACATTCAGAATAAAAAGACACATTCAGAAGATCAGAATGATACACTCATTTCACAATAAAAAGTTGCCCTCATATAAGTAAGATGAGGTGCTTTCAAACTTATATTGCCAAACAGACTTCTTAATGTCTGATAAGTGAGTAAAACGTTGATGTGTATGCAGATAATTGGGAATAAGACATCACATTCAGGTTGTGCATGAGAAATCAACCTTAATTACACTTAATGTTTCAGTCTAATACGCCAGAAAATAATATATGGTTGAGTTGACTCAAAATGAAAACCCTTCTCTGGGGTGAAATATGAACTCTTTGCTTTATGGTATTTCCTATTTTCTTCTTCAGAGCAGTTTTAAAGGGATCTGTACATTTTATTCTTCACTCCCATGTTTGTGTGCCTCACTGTGCTTTCTCTACAAGTAGGACACCAAAGTCCCATGAAATTAGATTTAGAGGTCAATAAATTAGGCGAGTCTATCGTTAAAGGAATAGTTCACCAAAAAAAAATGAATACTCTGCGTTCTGAATTCTTTACTTACTGTAATGTCATTATAAACTCATACAACTTCCTTTCTTCCAGTGAAAAAAAAAGAGGTTTAGCAGAATGCCCATGCCGCTCTTTTCCAGACAATGAAAGTAAATAGTGACCAGGGGGCTGTGAAGCTCCAAAAATGACAAGAAGCATCATAAAAGTCATCTGAATGCGCTATATCCAAAGTCATATGATAACTTTCTATGTGAACCAAAAAAAAAAAAATGTAATTGTTGACTCTGAAATCTCAATCACGTATACATATTTATTCAACTATGCCATATTAGGAATCTATTATCACTGGTGATCACTATAGTGTCACTGGCTTGTGAATGACATATAAAATAAATGACAGTATTTTAATTTTGGGTGAACTATTCCTAACTCTTATCCCAGAAAAATAAATAAATAACTAAATCACAGTAGTAACCATACAGTAGTTTCTGCCCATAACCCACAGATGCATTATAGTGACTCAAATAAGGTAACTTGATATTGCTATTTTCATTATTTCCCATATTAATTTATCGTTATTATACAGTAGTAACAATAACTGTAACTACGGTATTTTAGTAAACTCTGGTCTCCACAGTAAATGAATACAAAGGTAATGGAATCATTAACATTCAAACGCCGGTGAGATGTGTCACAGGTACCCAATCACTAGGTCTTAATTGATCACGTGTCTATCATAATCTATAATTGCATAAAAAGCTCTTTTAATCATCTGCCTACTCGGGTTATTCGGCCGTTATAAATGACAGTGATTTCCAACAGGCCACGGCGGCTTGAAATGAGACCCTCTCAAACCCTATGTGAGCTGCCTACCTAGACAGCACTTTGGGACATCTTAAGCGTGTCTTTTGGCATTTTGGGGGTACCATAAGCGCGTGCGGAACAGAATAATTATCAAAAATGCTGTCTAGGTAGGCAGCTCGTTAGGTTTTTAAACACAGTCATTGTTGCGAGGAGCTACAAATGAACGGTCGTCAAGTTCAAGCGCATATAGCGGGGTATTTAGTCGCACATCTGTAAGAGCAGGAAAAACCACTGGCCACATCGAGCCGACCCCCTCCGTATCGCCCCGAAAAACGGCCCGCCCCATGGCGGAGACTTATTTCGATGGCGGCTAAAGGTTCTAGGCAAGTGGATCGCAGTGTTAATTACCCGCTTCGCCAAGTTCCAGGTCTGACCCTTTTTTTTTTTGCTTTCGCTGACTCCCGGATCCTCCTTCTGCTTCGCTCTCCCCGTCCTCCACCACCTCCCCAGCCGGCCAGCTCTCCTCCGGATGCTCCGCTCACGCTGACTGCAGAGGCCAGCGCTCCGAGTGCAGCTCCGCGCGGGTCCTAAAGACAGTCGTGTACGGGTATACGGCTGATTTCACGCAGCCGCCATGTTGAAATCGAAAGCGAGGCTTCCGCGAGAAGAAACCCGGAAGTGTTGTGCTGCATAGCGGGGTGTGATTTCATCATCATTTAACCTCTTTCCGAGTGAGTCAAAATCAAGTCAGGAATGGTTTGTAAAAATAAGAGACCTAATTTTCAGGTAAGCAAATTAACATTAGCTAGTGAGCTAAGGATATCTTTGCAAGTTACACAAACTATTCCAAGTAGATGCAGCTATCAAAAACACTTTAATTATGTGATTCACATTATCTGAATGAATAATGTGATGGTACTGCATTGTTTTGTCACATTACAAATACTCTTACATTAGCTAAACAAAGATATTGTAATATACTGTATATTCACTGCTTGATGTCATTTCTTAGCGTTACATAATTCTTATATAATTTACAGTGTTTACATACTGTGCTCTAGTCTCAGACTCAAAATTAAATATAATTAGATTAGTTGGTTGCAAATTGGATAGATATAATAGGAATTATGAATGAAATCTGTAATGTTTTTTAATATGACAATTTTCTGCTATCTTGTGTCTTATAACAGGTCTAACTGTTTTTGGGGCTCTGCATGACCATGATTAGATGAAATCACACAGACAGAGACTGCCCTCTTGACGATGAGAGTGCCATCTGACACATTAACTTATACTACATTTTTGTCAGTGACTTATCATTTTCACTCTGTGGTTCACTCATCCAGATGTGGACTGTTTGTGCTCTCCTGACAAATTTAAGCTCCACTGACAAAGGATCTCTTTTTTTAATAAGAAATTACATTTCATTTTACAGAAAAACACAGGGTTGAAAGTTTGTGAATCTGAAAAAAACATTTCAAGGCTCTGGAAAGTTTTTGAAAATAAGCCTACATAGATACAGGTCATTGAAAGTGCTTGAATTTATTTTGTGCAAGAAGTTTTCTGGGAAAAAAATCCATATTATTCCCTCCGGTCCACTAATGTGTTATTTCGCCAACACTTCGTGGCCTGTGCATATTAGCTTGCTTTATTTACATTAGTTACGCATGTTACGTTAAGTGTTTCCCGCGTGAGGTATTTTGTGTTGTACGTTGCCATGACGTTCACGCGCGCATGAATCTACTACGATGGTACCTCAATGTTTCACACACACACACACACACACCATTAAACATTGCAAAAATAGGCTGAAACCACTGAAAAGTGATGCCGGAATACAAGTTCAAGATCTTTGGCTTCACCGAAGACGATCTACAAAGAATGTGCTTGCCAGAGATGAAAACTTAACCATTACTTACAAGGTAACACGATGTAACCTTGCTCTCACTTGAAATGTGTCCCCACATTAACAGGGTGGCCGCGGGTTCTTAAAAAGTCTTAAATGTCTTAAATTCAGATTCAATGGGTCTTAAATATTTTCGGTCCCAGTTCCGCAAAAAAAATTCTCCAGTCTGACGGACCCAGTGACTGTTTAAAGTCATTGGACAGACAGATTGGACAGAAGAGGTGGTCATCAGTAGACAGGGTGTATTCACACCAGGAAAGTCCGCTAGTTCACTTGCTTTGGTCCGGACCAAATACAATGTTGATTTTTTTTTGTTTGGTGTGGTTCGCTTTCACACTGCCCTTTTTGCAAGTGAACCAGAAATTGTAAACTAAACCACACGTGTGCTAAGGTCATCCATTCATTGGACAGAAATTCTCAAGCGTACCAGTGTTCGTTTGGAACCGGGCTGAGACCACCTCTTCAACTGGGTCTCGTTGCGGTTGTTTGGTCCGCACCCGAGTGCGATTGCTGTATTCTCATCTTCCCAAAAGATCCGCACCAAGGGGGGGAACGAACTTGTGTTCGATTCAATCAGACCAAACAAGACAGGTGTGAATACACCCTTAGACCTCTATCCACTTGCTGTGCCCTTTCAGAAATAAAGCTCATGGGTTTCGACATGCCTCCTCGGCCCACATCTAAGCTCATAAATCACGGTAGCAACAGGTTCAGGTTGGTGGTTTACCGTTACTTCCAGGTTTCTTCCCACCAGATCCTCGCTTTCGATTTCAACATGGCAGCTGCGTGAAATCAACATATGGGTTTGCTTGTCAGAGAGGCATCCAGTTCGATCCAAGTCTTCCTTAAAGTCAGCATGATATGAACAATCACTCAATCTATTTTCTAAATGCATGTTGTAGATCTTGTGAACTATTTATATTTGTATGTTTTTTATTTATTTATTTAAATTTGAATCAGATTGTCGTAACTGGACCTTCCAGTGAATGTGACACTCTCTTCCCTGGATATGTACGTTAGGCAGGACATCTTCAATCATTTAGCCGCTTATTTAAACCCCGCCCCTGCAAATCTGCCTTCATTTTTTAAAGCAATGCCCACATGTCAACATCCAATCATGTCCCACCATGTTCATGTCATAATTCCGATAATTCTGAGATGACAACATGTGATGTTCTAATCGGAGCTGTTCACATTCTTTGACTATGGCAACACTATAAACACCTAAAGATAGCAGCTAAATTAATCTGAGGCGGTCAGTGGTCACATGGTACAAGTCGTAGCTCTTAGAAAATTTCCAGTTTACAAGATGTAATTACGAGTTCTACGAGGACGTAAATGCTTTTTCAAAGTTGGTATCTCGCAATTACGGTAATTATGACATAGCGTGAATGCACCTATAGAATACAGTAGAATGTCACGTGTTGTCATCTTGGTAATTACGGTTGTCATTACAGTAATGATGTCATGGCAGTCACTTCCAATTCATTGTGACTTTTGGGGGGCTACTGTCACATATGTTCATACATCAACAGAATGTGGTTGGCTTTTTTTATATGTCCACAGTTGGGTTTTTTATAGACGAACTGAAGGCATCACTTTGGAGCCCCAGAATAACATGCAGAAAAAAAGGATATTATGGACATGAATTAATAATTAATTTCTACAACTTAATTTATGTCACGCCTTTGGACTGCCCCTGTGGTCCGTGTCTTGTGTTTTGCTCCCCATGTGCTCCCCATGACCCAGTTTCTCCCATGTTTGATTATGTTCATTGTTTCCAGGTGTTCCCCATTTAGTTCCTGAATTTAAGCCCTGTGTTTTCCTGAGTCCTGCATCCTGTCTTAAATCGTCCTTAGGTTCCTGTGCTATGTGTGTGAATAAAGTCTGTTTTGTGAATTCTCCCACGTCTCCTCGCTCCTTGTTCCTACACAGTAGGCAGTACCAATGTGTCCCCTCGTTTTAATTTAGTTAAACTTTGAACTTCATTTAACTGAAACAAGGGCACGGATTAATAAATTGGGGGAACAAATTAGTACAACGTGGCCATGTTTTACTTAAGATAAGGGAACTAATTAATAAATCGTAGGAATGAATTAATGAATTGTGGGGCTCCGTGCATCACCTTAAATAATAAATAATAGGCCTGAAAACAATTTGGTTTTGATTTATTTGAGCTAAAGAAACACAATTTATAGAAGTAGCAGCTGTACTTGCATAACTGGAAATAGCTGCCTGGGGGCGTTACAAAGATGGTGGCCAAGTGCATAGACTTGCCTTAAAAGTGATTTATAAGATACTTTTATTGAACTGAAATTTCAGGATGTTCAGTAAATGTGCAAACTCAACTGTACTGGATAATAGTTATATAATTGGATAGCACTCTAAATAGCATACAGCTTAAAAGGGATAGTTCACCTAAAAATGAGAATTCTGTCATCATTTACTCACTATCAAGTTGAGTGCATGAATTTCTTTCTTTTGTTGAACACAAAACTAACGGGATTTTTCCATACTATGGAAGTCAATGGCTACCATCAACTGTTTGGTTAAAACATTCTTCAAAATATCTTCTTTTCTGTTCAACAGAAGAAAGAAATTCATCCAGGTTTGGAACTTGAGAGTGAGTAAATGATGACGTGAACTGTCCCTTTAAGCTGTCTCATGTTTTCCCGAAAACTCCCAAAAAACTAAAAAAGTGCTTTAATTGTATCGTTTTTGCACACAAGCGATTCTGCCAAATTTTTACTTCTGTGTTGCACTAAAGTAAGTCCTATGGACTAGGAATGACATGAGATTAAGGAGTTAGGAAAGGTATTTTTCATGGTTGTCTGTGGCATAATGGTAAATAACCCATACGCTGATTTGTGTAACTCAATCAGAGCCGCTGCTTAAATTCACATTTTAATTTTATGGGTGGCCCCTCATCACAGGACCCCCTTGACAACAGATCTGAACTTAATCCTAATGGAGCTGTGATATTACTCTCATATATTACTCTGTGGGTACACACACAAACACTCATTGTCCTTTGAAGTTTTTTTTCATATATTTTACCCTTTAATAGTATACAAAAAGACATAGGGGTGACATAAACACAATTATGAACATAAACCATTGCAATCAATGATTGTATACAGTAGCAAAGCCATCAAATGAAATAATTAAACAGTGTTTGTAGCTTCAGCTGACAGTTTGGGTTTTTAAACACAATAAAATCACGAGTTGCCAAAGAAATGAAAACCTGATGGTGCGGATTTCGTTCTTGAAATATTGTTTCGTCTAACTTTGATGACATAGGAGGTCCTCCGTTGGCGGCCCATCTGTAACATATAAATTCGCAATGATGCTTGAAATTGATTACAAGCAGGGTTCCTTCCACTTAAACTGTATTGTGTTTCAACCATTTAAGGCACCCCGTCATTAGTTACCCTCTCTGTAGACTGCTTCAGTAAATTCATAATCAATAAATTGTGGTTTTAACACACACAAATACACAGAACAAATACCTAAAGGACACACTACAGGTTCTCAGGTTGGCAAACAGCACAATTTTTAAAGGCAGAACAATATTTTTTTCCCAAAGATCACAGGTAAATAATGACTGCATTCCGACTAAGTCACATACTAAAACTCCTATCTAAGGGCTGACTTGCACATGTGCAGAATATTTTATTTTATATTATACAGCACTTTATACAGTACATCTAGGCGCACACCTACATCAGAAGATTGCATTCATATTTGTAGCAAATGTTGGAACGCTGTCATTCAAGCTGTACTTTGCAAATTTAAACAATGACAAAAAATTCCCAACTGCATTGTATATTCCTTTCCTTGAAACACAAAACAAGCATTATGATCATGTAAAATCTGATTTGAAAAGGCAAATATATATGATTGCACTCACTATAACAGTAGCGTTGAATGAGACCTCACTGTTCATATTGTAGCCATTCAAAAGACTTCCTTTTGCAGAATTACAAGCATTTTAGAAAAGTAATAAACAGTGAATGAATCATTTCATCTATTGACCCTCATAAATGTAAAAGAATTTGAATATTCTACACCAAAACTCACTTCAAACTGTTGCTCAATGGATTTAATTTGACATTCAAATGTTAGCAGTCATAAACAAAACTTTTTTTTAAATGATGGTTATTATTATTTCTTACTTGAAACCAAACTAACAAACAACAAATCACAAGTATAACACAATTACATACTTATAATAATTAGATAAATGTAATTATTGAACCTGAATTCCTTCTGATTCAAGTACAGTAAGTCAAACTGTCTTCCTCATGACAATAAGGCTTTAGACTCTAAGCATGTCCTCTTCTTAACACCGCCTTTCCACGTCTGATGCACAACACTATGGAAGCCTTTGTTTTTGTAAATCATAATTATGAACTAAAAATCATAATTACACAAAAAGCTGAAATTATGACATACCAAGTCATAATTCTGGTAAGAAGCCAAACTTGGGAAATAGAAAGTTGAAATTTGGAATGTCATAATTATGATTCCACATATTTTTGACTTTTTATCTCATACTTTTGACTTTTTATCTTATATTTATGTTTACGCTTTTATGGCATAATTGAATGGCAAGAATTTTTATCTCAATGTTGACTTGTAACAATTATGACTGTTATCTCATAATTTCAACTTTTTGTCATAACTATGTCTGTTATCTCATAATGTTGACTATGACGGTTTCGACTTTTATCTCATAGTTATGACTTAATATGTCATATCACATTTCTATGCCATAATTATGATTTACCTAAGCATTTTGTCTTATGTGGCAGAGATACGCTTCCATACAACGATCCTGTTTTCCACACTCAGCCGTTCCATAAAGTTTTTATGACCTGTGCTAATCTTTGACATTTGACCTTCGTGGTGTCAAAGTAAATTCCACCCATTTGTTCACAAGCGATGCTACCGTGTTCCTCTCTCAACAGTCCCTGAGCACTGGTTTCATTTATTTCACATGAGTTTACACAATAACAAACTCAATAAAGCTTTTGAAATAACTTTTACAGAGACGTGTGCACTCAAAGATGGCTGGCTAAGCTGGTTTATGGATACACGGAACATATATCCGTATTCCATTAAAGTCCCTTTATGCTCTCTAAAAATACAGAGAGAAACATATGCGATACTCTAAACTAAGAGGCAATACCAAAGCACTAAAACAACAGCCACAACGACGGGCTAAACTTAACACAGTAGCGGAAATCCCAGACAAACAGCGAGCTCTACGAGACGTCCCTGATATATGGTGGTTCTGATGTGTGTGAGGCAGAAGCAGCAGTTTGATGATCAGAAGACTACAAGGAGTGACGGTGCAGGCATCACTCGAGTCGATCAGAATAAATGTCACATGCAGAGCAAATACGAACCCTCTTCACCTATCCAGTAGAGCCACTCCATGCATTAAAACGCAAAAAAATCATCACTAGTTATACAAAAAAGCTTCCTGTGTGGGGGACATCTGGAAAAATAGCTACAGCATAGATCCATTTGAGTGACGTCATGAAGATGCACAGTGCGTTCGTTTTAGAGAGTAGCAATCACAAAGTCATAAAGGTTTTTTAAGAAAGCACAAACAAGCCATTCTCATGGGTAATGTGATAATAATGGGTTTATACAGATAGACATAGAGTGATATATATAGTTATATCGATACAAGTATATATATATATATACTGTATATACACACATATATATATATATATTTATATACTTTCTAATAAATACAACTTGCTCTGTGCAAAGTTTGATGAAGAATTTGTTTCACATAGTGAAACCCAGCTGGGTAAGAGCATGCATTTGTCTATGTGCGAATGCCAGGGAGGTTTTGATGTCGCTGGTTCTTTCCTGGGGATTAGAATGAAGGGGTGGAGTGCCTTTTCCCAGAATGCTTCAGCGATGACACTGGACAAAACACAAATTTAAGGTTAGGGGGTCATGACGGCTCCACAGTACTTTGCACATTTAACTTTGGCATTAAGGGCAGGACTAGACAATGTTCTTATTTATACTTACATGAAGTATTCTATATTCTTTTACTCTGACTCAGCTAGAAGAAAGAAAATAGGCCTTCATCAAACCAAGAAACTATGATCAACTAATGACTACATTCTATAAGCTGGTAATTGTGGATGTTTAATAATGTTAAATAATTAGGGATGCGGCGATATTAAAATTCCAATAATCCAATAATTATTGTCATGCTATGTCCAAGAACAAATAAATGGCCGATATTAAGATTTATACTATTTATACTACTTTGTCTATATCATTAAAAATAAATAAATATTTATACTGCTACAAGTGAATTTAGGCATCACATTATAATGTACACTTGTACAGTATGAAAATGGATATTCATTTTGCTGAAGATTAACAGTGTTATTGATTTTTGTGTGTGTGTATTTTTAAAGATTTTGGTTTTTAAAGACTTTAAATGAGCACTAGATGACAATAATGTCAGACCATGTCAGACTGTTTTGTGTGTTTTGCTCCCCATGTGCCTTCCTTGCCCTTATTTGGTCCTTCCTGTTTCCTGTTCCAATTATGTTTATTGATCCCAGGTGTTTCTCATCATCCCTTCGTCATGTCGTGTATTTAAAGTGTGTCCTATTCTGAGTTGGTCGTCCAGTATTGAATGTCTGTGAACGTTGATCCCCGTGTCCTACGTGTGGTTCTCTCTGTGTTAAATAAAGTCTGTGATGATTCTCCTTCGTCTCCTCGCTCCTTCACAGTAGGCACATCGTGACAGAATACCGGACCAAGAACAGTAAGTGGCGCCCCCTCTCCCCGTGTTTGTTTTCCTGTTTGTTTCTCCCCGAGATCATGGAAATCACTGCTCGTTTCTCCGCCTTAGTCCGCCGAGATCTCCCCTTCTTCGAGTACGCCTGGGAATTCTGCGGGCTCGCCGTGGCGTCGGCATTGGATGATGCCACCATCAATTCTCTGTTCTGGCTTGGGGCCAACTACCAAAGCCCCATGGACCTCCCAGACACCAAAGGACTATGCTGGAGGGAAGGGATCTACTGGTGTCTGGGGAGTGTCCGGGCCCGAGCCAGAACCAGCCTGCCGGCCGTTCCTCAGTCAAGCCCGCCGGCCGCGGCACTCTCCAGCCCGCTGGCTGTTCCGAAGCCAAGCCTGCCGGCCGTGGCTCACTCCTGGTTTTTCAGTCAAGCCCGCTGACCATGCCTTTCACCCCCCCCCGCGTGACCCTAGAGGGGAATCTAAGGAGGAGAAGGCGGTCAGCTCAAGCCCCAGAGCTCGCTCCATGTCGGCTCCAGCCCCAGAGCTCACTCCAGTGTCGGCTCCTGCCCCTGAGTTCGCTCCAGTGCCAGCTCCTCGAAAGTGCCTTGCTGTGTCTGCTCCTCCAGAGCAGTGCCAGCTCCTCGTAAGCACTTCCCAGTTCCCAAGTTTAGCCCACGGAGAGCTCCTGTTCCCGAGTTAGGAGGGCTCCTGTTCCCGAGTTTAGCCCACGGAGGGCTCCTGTTCTCAAGTTAAGCCCATGGAGGGCTCCTGATCCACAGTTTAGCCCAGAGAGGGCTCCCAGTCCCCGGGTTTAGCCCAGTGAGGGCTCTTGTTCCTGAGTTTAGCCCAGAGAAGGTTCCAGTCCCTGAGTCTAGCACAGAAAGGGCTCCAGTTCTCATGTCCTGCCCAAGGAGGGCTCCAGTCCCCAAGTCAAGCCCAGTGAGGGCCACAGTTCCCAGAGTTAGGCCTACGGAGGGCCTCTAAAGACGATATTCTCCCCAAGGATTTTTTTTTGGGGGGGGGGGGTAGTATGTGTCCGTCCATAGTGGCCGGGCCGAGTGGCGAGGCCAAGGCCACGGAGGTCGTCCAGCCATGGCCTTCTGAGTTCCTCCTGAACTGTCTGATCCGGCATGGCTCCCCGAGCTGCCTGCTTCGCCAGGGCTCCCTGAGCTCCCTGTTCCGCCATGGCCTCCTTAACTGCCTGCTCCGCCATGGCGCCCTGAGCTCCCTGCTCCGCCATCGCCCCTGAGCTCCCTGTGCCGCCATGGCACCCTGGACTGACTGATCCACCCTGGAGGTATTCCCCGTGTCCCAGTCCTGCACCAGCCTCCAGGGCGCCTATCCCCCCTCCCTGGTGGAATTGTTACGGCATGGGACGTGCCTTCCAGGAGGGGGGAGTAATGTCTGACTTTGTTCCTTGTTTTGTGTGTGTTTTGCTTCCCATGTGCCTTCCTTGCCCTTATTTGGTCCTTCCTGTTTCCTGTTTCAATTATGTTTATTGATCCCAGGTGTTTCTCATCATCCCCTCATCATGTCGTGTATTTAAAGTGTGTCCTATTCTGAGTTGGTCGTCCGGTATTGAATGTCGATCCCCGTGTCCTACGTATAGTTTTCTCTGTGTTAAATAAAGTCAATGATGATTCTGCTTCGTCTCCTCGCTCCGTCATCTCCTCGCTCCTTCATAGTAGGCACATCGGGACAAATAAATGTGTGGAATTAAATATTCAGTATCAGCCAACGTATATACTACTGTTCAAAAGTTTTTAAATAATGTTTTAAGAAGTCTGGGCTACATTTGTTTGAAAAACACAGTAAAATCAGTCAAGTGGAATTGTGAAAAACTATTTTCTACCTTAATTTATTTTAAATTTGTGATTTATTTCTGTGGCGTGGCGGCTCCAGCCTTCAGTGTCACATGATCCTTCAGAGATCATCACCAATATACTGATTTGGTGCTCAAAAAACATTCCTTATTATTATTTATCTTGAAAACAGTTGTGATGTTTAATATTTTTGTTGAAATTACTTTTTTTTTGGATTATTTAATAAATAGACATTTTTAAAAATTATTAAACCTGAAATCTTTTGTATCACTATAAATGTCTTTTGTCACTTTTGATCAATTTGCGTCCTTGCTGAATACAACCATTAATGCCTTTAAAATATCTCACCCCAAACTTGGAATGGTAGTGTATGTAAATTTGTAAATGTAAAAAAAATGTTTATATCTATATCTATATATATATATTAAAACATTAATATGGCCGATAACTCATCGATACCACATATATCGTGCATCCCTATAAATAAAAGCTTGGAAGCTTATTACAAGGGAAATGGACTTTGGGCCTTTACTGTTTTAATTATTATATCAGTTGTCATTCTGAGAGAAGAGAAGTAAAGGAATAAGTCAGAAATAAGGGTAAAATGACAAACAAGGCCTTTGGGACTCACCCTTCTCCCTTCCATTTCGCATGTTCTCCTCTTCTTCCTCTATACCGTCGTCCACTGCATAATTGACAAACATTACAATTACCACTAAACTCATGAAGTGGGTACTTAGAAGACAGAAGTGAGTCTACAAATGTACCTGAGTGAAGTTCTTTCACTAGTGACGACATAGTGTTTGTGATGGAGTCTGCAGCCACTAAAAGATCATTACGGAGATTTCTTGGTACACCTGGATGAAAGAGGAACATTTTCAGATCACAATATCCAGAGCTATAATATATCAATCCAAAATTAATTTAGCAACTTAAATTTCAGTCTGTTCCTCACTATCATATTGCATTAGATGTCTTGGAATATAGTCAATAACAGTTGTATAGACTACATTTATGGTATTTTTAGCGCTAAACATCTTCCGATCATCATCTTATAAACATCTTCCAATCATCATCTTATAAACATCCAATCATCATCTTATAAACATCTTCCAATCATCTTATTAACATCTTCTAATCATCTTGTGTGGATGATAATGTCAATGCAAAGCTTCAGACTTCTCACCCTGAGAGAAGGCATCCAGCACGTCATCTCCGACCCCTGCCAGGCAGTCCTGTGGCGTGTGTGTGGGGGTTGAGCCGGCTGAGGTGGAGCGGATGGGCATAGGCATGGTGCAGCTGGCACTGTGACTGGGAGATGAGTGGGGCGAACTCCCCGTCTGAGCCTGTAGGAGGGAGATGAGGGAGGAGAACGCAAAAATTACACTACATGTGTAATAACCTGAACCTCCATTGGTCCCTCGCTCCCCAAGTAGCACTAATAAAAAGCTACTACTTCAGACACACCTATAGATATTTGATCTGTTTCTTTAGGTTATAGCGCATACATCTTTGGCCTGAGAGCTCACTGAGCAGCATGCAAGTGCCATTAGAGGAGCAAAAGGATGGTAGAAAAGGGCCACACTGTCCCACAGATTGATGCTGGGCCCAGGGCCTGTGGCCCACTGCCAGGCAGCAGATGGCTGGCCAGACTGCAGTCACATTAGACGTGAGGTGCTTAGCCCTGATGAAAGGAGAGCAGGTCTCTGTTATTTGGCAGGGAGACATGCAGCTCTTGGTCCCTCCCTGGGTCACAGGAACAAAGCAACGGGACTTGACTGGAAATGGGAGCTTCATGTCCTCGTTATGAGGAGCAGACGTGACAGAGATCGCCCACAGAGACAGTCTGCGATAAGCTCATGAGATATCCATGCTTTATTCTCATTAATCAACTTTCACTTATTAGTCATTTTTAAAGTTTTGTAGCAGTAAAAAAAATAACAATTCTGTCAGCATTTACTCATCCTTATATAATTTCAAGACTATATGACTTTCTTTCTTTTGTGGAACACAATGGACTTTCGCTCCAAAAATGACAAAAAGAGTTGGGATGCACCACAGTATACAGATACAGATGATTATTTTCATGCCACGGCCAATGACTGATAAAGCAATTTTGTCTAAATAAATTAAAAATAAAACACCAAAAACTAAAATCAATCATTTTAAATGCTACAAGTGAATTTAGTCATTACAATATTATACGGGACATAGCCTTAAAACGGCATATTCTTTTTGAGATTCGCTAAAGATCACATTACAAGATCAATGTTTTGTAGTGAATTTTGAGTAAATATTTTGTGTTCATTTAATTTCAGCAATTTTTGTATACATTTATCATGCACAAAGCTGAATAAAGTAACAGATTAGCTACAGATTGCTACAGATTTTAAAGATGAACTGTGAGTGTTATATGATAACAAAGTCAAAAAGTCATGAACTAATTTCAAAGTGTATTTAGTATTTTCATTCTTTCCAGAGCTTGGTGGGTGGTGGGGGGGGGGTCATTCATTTTCATTGTATGCAAAAGAGCAGCCTAAACATTCTTTATAGTATCTCATTTTGTGTTCCACAGAATAAAGAAAATTAGGGTCAATAAATAATGACAGAAGTTTTTATTTTTGTCAGTGATCCTCTCCATTTTCAGCGTTATGCAACCCATTAATCTTTTACCTTTCACCTTTTTTGGAAATATCTGTGGTTTGCCAAACACAACACATATGTTAGTTCAAACTTTTCCAGCTGTGACTCTGCATGTTTACTACAGAATTGCAGAGCTGTATTAAAGGAACACTTACTGACTGTTTCTGCTCTTCATCCTGTCAGCCAGAAGATGAGAGATGACAGTGAGTGAAAACAGATACGTCAGAGAAACAGCGGTGGGAGAGAGAAAGGTGAACCAAAAAAAAGAGACAAAAAGTGAGCACAGAACGAGAAAACAAATGAAGTTTTCATACATGCCGTGGGAAATGAAGAGCCAAATTGTTGTCCAACATGTTTCGTACCTTCAGTCAGGCCTCATTGGAAGACCCCCCCCCCCCCCCCCCTTTCCAGCTGGACCATTAGTTCTCTCCTGCTCTCCTGCAGGGCCGACATGCGCCTCTCCAACTCATCTTTTCTGTGCCTGAACCAAATGACAGACAAAATGAATAAATGAATCACCATATGAATCATAAAAATCAATGACTGCCAAATAGACACGACTTAAAGGGCACATATGATGGAAAACAGGATTTTCTTTGCTCTTTTGAAATAAAAAGCTCCTTGTACTATGTTCAAAATGCAATGCTCCCTCCACAACCCACTCATACAATTTACAAAACCTCTAAGTGGGAAAAATGGCTCATGCTAAAATAGTATTGACTTCAGAACCACAAGTAGAGGACATTGCATATACTATTCTTAAAGGTAGAGTACCAAAAACAAAGCTTTTATAATAATGGTAATAATGGATAATGGTAAAATGAAAAACTAAATTACGAAATCTTGATTAACATTAAAAAATCAGGACAAAAGTGCAGAATATGACCCCTTTCCACTCAAGTCCTTCATGAAATCGATTGGATTGCTCAGAAATGCACAAAATGTGGCTAAATATCCATGAAACTAAAACAAAGAGGGCAAAAACAGCACATAATGGAAATCTGCTCATTCACTCATCTATGAGACCAACATATTATTAAGAAAACTAATTTGGCTCCTACATGCCCTCTGGTGCCCATAAAAGGTACTCCGTTTAAATGACTTGAACAATGAGTGAAATCCCACTCAGTTTATTTAAAACCTGTTATGTTCCTAAAAACCTCAAATGTGACCCTGGATCACAAAACCAGTCTTAAGTCACTGGGGTATATTTTTAGCAATAGCCAAAAAAACATTGTATGGGTCAAAATTGTCGATTTTTCTTTTATGCCAAAAATCATTAGGATATTAAGTAAAGATCATGTTCCATGAAGATATTTTGTACATTTCCTACCGTAAATATATCAAAATTAAATTTTTGATTAGTAATATGCATGGCTAAGAACTTCATTTGGACAACTTTAAAGGTGATTTTCTCAGTATTTTGATTTTTTTGCACCCTCAGATTCCAGATTTTCAAATAGTTGTATCTTGGTGAAATATTGTCCTATCCTAACAAACCATACATCAATGGAAAGCTTATTTATTCAGCTTTCGGGTGATATATAAATATCAATTTCAAAAAATTGACCCTTATGACTGGTTTTGTGGTCCAGGGTCACAAATGTTCTGAGACACTCTGGTTAACTGAAGTTATGGGTAATCTGAAGTTGAATGCTTCCTCTTTACAACTCGGATTAATTCTACATCCATTTGGTTGTTGTTGTTGTTGTTTTTTTGTACATGCGTGTATAAAGGCAATGTGTGAATGTGTTTGTGTACCGTAGCACCCGTAGCTCTGCCAGTAGTGTGGGGTTCTGTTGGGCTTTCTCAGGGGTGGGTTGAGAAGCCTGTTCATGTTCTAGACGTAGACGCTGGATTTCTTGCAGTATCTCCCTGTAGGCACCAAACACAGTAACCAAAATTAACTTCACTGGCACCTATTGAAAGCACTCAATTCTAATGTAACACAGTCTCTGTAATCACTTTTTCTCATTAATAATATCATTATTATATTTAATGCAAGAATAATATTCATTCTAATTAATATTTATTTAATGATTTAATTTAATTTTTCAATAGTGGCCATTGACACCCTAATTGATATGTAGAAAAAAAAATAAGAGTATCAATTGGCCATTTGAGAGTAGGTGGCGGTAATGCACTTATAAGTCTGCGCTCCGCCGTAAAGCAAGAAGAAGAAGAAGACGCCACACGCGCCTGCTGTTGAGAACGCGCTCAGGACAGTGTCGCAACAGTTGTCGACATTTGCATGAATCCGAGGTAAAAAACGATATAAATACTGTTCAGTTTCTTGCACAGACCGATCGTTTCGTGTCTTTACACATCAGTGTATCGTCACGAGCCGCAGGGTTTAATTTGGTTGTGTTTGTGTATGTTTTTGTTTTGTTTTATTGTATGTTTTAGCCGTGATTCTCATTCACTTCCATTATAAGACTGACAGACTGCAACGGTTTGTGTTAAAAATCTTCATTTGTGTTCTACTGAAGAAACAAAGTCACCTACATCTTGGATGCCCTGGGGGGTAAGCAGATAAACATCAAATTAAAATTTTTTGGGTGAACTATCCCTTTAAGTTTTGTTTGAATAATTGAATATATTACAACAATAATAATAGTAATTATTGTTATTATTACTGCTATTGCTATATAATTTAACTGTTAATAATATTTAAATGTTAAATGTTTTTATTGGTCGAATAATTAAATATATTTCAATTATTGTTATTCTTTTATGGGACAGTAAACATGAACACATAATGACTTATTTTAATTTAGCTTAAAGAGATGTAGTTCCATTGCAAAGCAAGAAACATCCAACTATTCAAAACCCCACCTGTTTTTATTCTCTAGTTCTGCGATGAGCTGCCTCTGTTGCTTATTAGCATCAAAGTTGAAACTCAGATCAGTTGGAGGGCATTGCTGAAAGACAAAATAATTAGTATTACTGATTATGCGCAAAACTAATTAGAAAGATGCCGATAAATGAACACGTAAAAAAATACGTTGCCTAGTTATGGAGCATAAACATGCTGTAGATTTTCATTAATTCCACACAGTAAATAAAAAGTGTCCTCTGAAAACGTCATCAACAAGGTGTTTTTCTTTTCTTTCCGTTGTATAGTATTGGTGTAATTTGAGTGTGTTTGTGAGTTGAGTCTCACAGTGGAGTTGCTGGCCTCCGCTGCCAGACGAGCAGCATATCGCGCGATAAGACGATGTTCTTCATCCAGTCTGCTGGGACTCTCAAGGGTGCTACTGTCCAGACAGAGAGACAGAATAAGAAGAAATACATACAGCATGAAGAAGAGAGGCAAAGAGAGTGATGGAGCATGAGACGGATGATGGCAGATGTGAATTCCAGAAATCAACACGAGTAATGAAACATCAGAGATGATAGATGACCATCAGGAAACAGTTTTGGGGAAGATACTCTAAAACGTGGCTGCTCAAGCTATAAGCTACTCATAGTTCAAAGCAACTTAAGTACAGCCATGATACATAATATAATTTATTATAATACTATTATACTCTATTAATAATATAATATAATACTTAGCTGCATTTAGCTGAATTTATTACATACAAAGTCAAGATATA
Organism: Sinocyclocheilus anophthalmus; assembly: GCA_018155175.1. Classification (NCBI taxonomy): domain Eukaryota; kingdom Metazoa; phylum Chordata; class Actinopteri; order Cypriniformes; family Cyprinidae; genus Sinocyclocheilus; species Sinocyclocheilus anophthalmus. The sequence goes on along the minus strand of JADLZN010000566.1, from coordinate 185,732 downwards.
ATATACTATTAAAAAAATTAGATTTTCAGTATATTTTGTCATTGTTAATTTAATTTGAGTGATTTTATATTCATTTAATTTTTTTATCATTACATTAGATTATTTATAATAGATCAGTATTAGCATTTTCATCCACCTTAAACCTTCAGAGCAGGTAGCTTGTGTCTGAGTGGATGTAGAACGCAGACGTGTGCAGTGGATAGGCTCTGGTAGTGTGGCTGGCTCTTATGTTATAGGGTTTGGCATATGGCTGGAGCAGATGACGGAGCATATGTTTTCCTTCCTCATTAAGTGCTCTACAATTAGGAGTGAATCACGTGTGCATATGTGTGAATGTGTATGTTCTGTGAGTTAGACACCTCACAAAAACACACATCTATCAAAATGCACACACTGCATTCATCAATCAAATGTAACACAACTATTATATTAGTCTGATAATACAATAGGATAATAAATGGCTTGCATAGAGTTGGACTCCTGTGTCAGTCCCTGTGGCCCCGCCGCCATGACCTTCCTGAACTCTCACAGTCTCAGCGGAGTGATTCATTAAGAGGGTTGTTTCCATGCCAGACGTCTCACAGACAGACATGCTGTTTATAATAATCAGTGTCATGCTGAGAACGATCCACTGGAATCCTCTTATTGATATGGCACCCTGACAGCAACTGTTAGGCCATTATATTGACACTTAAAGGTGCTCTGGGTAATTTTTTCTCATTAAAAAGCTTTACACAAAGAAATGAGGAGCACTTTCAACAAATAGAGGGTATGTTCAAAATGATGTGCACTAAAAAAAACAGTGTATATAGCAGGGGACTAAAAAACCCCTCACTTGGTGGAAATGATGTGGGTGAATAACTAGGAGAAACAAATGGGTCTTCCTCAAATGTTTTAACTGGAAATATGCCCCTGCAAACTTTTATAATAATAGTAATAATACATATAACATTCTATAATATTAAATTATATTAAACTTATTTTGAAATATAAACATTACTAAATTAAATAATATAATTATATTATTACACATGTAACATAATAATAATAACTAATAATAATAATGGTGATTGTGATATTCTCATTTATTTTATTTTATTATAACATACACCAATATTAAATGATTAAAATTGGCATTTGAAACCTTACACTTTAAAATCATTATTACATAGAACATTAACAATATTCAAGATTTACATTTGTATGTGAAATATCAAATGTAAATTATTATTTATTTCACAACAACATTGTCATGACATTCATTATAGGTCATTATGTAAGTTTTATTCCAAATCAAATTACTCAAATTAAAAATTATTATAATAAATATATGAAAATAATAACAGTTATGATGATCTCATATCATTAAAATAGTCAATGATTAAAACTGCATTTGGCAATATTAAAATTACTAAATTAAAATTTTAATAATAATTATAATTATTTATTATTATTACATACTATTATTACAGTCAACCATTAAAAACGCCAATTAGATTATTATTATTATTATTTAGCACACACTTATAAAAGTGCATCTAAACAAAACAAAGCAAACCAATGAATACAATAACAAACACAATCAAAATTTTATAGACCGATCATAACAATGGAGTCCCATGTGTGTGATCCACCAGCCACACAATGAGTACAAGAGAAAAAGTAAAATGTCTAAACACGCAGTCCCTTATGGAAAATTAAAAATGGGTGGCACATAGCTTCCACGCTTCCTCTATACAGTCCAAAAATGGGAAAATACTATCAAAAACAGATCACAACTTTATTACCAAAATAAAATTATATACGGTAGCTAGAAGTGAGTGTGAACATCTGTCATTATGATAAATATTAACAAGCTACTTCATATAATTATTCGTTTGTCAAAAGAATATAAAAGTCATAAACGTCACAAACACTTTACATTCTAAATGGACCTGAAGGGGGAAAAAATTGAATGTAAAATAAAAATAAAAAGCATACTCTGACCTCTTCCAATGCAAAAGTGGATAAAGACATTCTCTGTACAGCTAGACTGTGATAGAGGTGGAGTCTATGATTTCATATCCAGTGACAGGTGGTCAATACTCACTTAACTTCAAATTAAAAACTCATTCGGAGCAAATGGAAAATTATATTTCTGTTCTGGCAGCAAGACTGGCCATGACCCAGCAGACGATAAATTCTACACAAGGCCACATGTCCTTGAAGGCCCGACTGGAGAGGTGCACCGTCAGCAGAGAGACTCGCTCGCGAGCTCATAGTCCTGCCTACAGCTCTGATGTTCCTACAAGGCCATGCAATCACACCCAAAATGAGTTAGAGAGAGAAAGAAACACTTCTTATGAAAGTTCAAGGCCCAAAACATTTCACACATAATCTTGTTGTTGATGATTTGAGAAGATAGAGAAATCAGGGTGTATATTTTTTAAATACATTTTTCTTCAAACTACCACTAATTAAATGTAGTATATATTATAATATATATATACACACATTATATAGAATACACCATAAAAATAGACTTGATTATACTTCTCAATTTGAAACAAGAACACATGGTGTTTAAAACACTAAGTTTTTCATTAAAAACCATTTTGTAAAAAAAACAAACATTTACATGAACCCACTGTACATTTATGACTTTTTGTGTTTCCTTGGGTTTTTTCCTGTGACCCAGTTTCTGATTAGTTCTTCTGCACACCTGTTATCTTGTCAATTATCTCCTTAATCCCAGCGTTTGAAATATCCCTTCTAGTCCCGGGTCGAATCCGTTACATTTTATTTTTGTTGTTTCTTGAGATGTCTATTAAATGATTCCTGTATGTATTCCATCGTCGTGTGATTCCTTACTACAGCCAAACACGTGACACCCACTTAATATAGCAAATAAAAACATTATAATTAATATTAGAATAAATTTCAGTCTATACCATGTTTATTATCTATATATATATATATATATATATAATAGAGATAATCACCTGTAATATATATATATATTATAATCTAATGCAGTAATTTTTCTTGTGCCTCCTCTTTAATCGGGCTGTTAGACTATAAGGATTGGCCATAAGGTTTATAGACGTGACTGCTTGCCACTTATGCGTCACCCAGATCACGTCCCAGGTTTGTACCAAGTGTCACTACTGAAATGAAACAAGATGATGATTTTGTAACTGTGCGCAAGTGTACATAAATCTGTCTGCTTTATAAACTGCATGAGCAATGTCATTTTGGAAAGTCATCTTCATCAAGCTGTAATGCACAGCATTACTGTCCAAACAAAATATAATCACGGTTTACAACATGGCAGACATCAGCAATGTCAAAGATTCTGGTACTTCAGTATACTAAGATAACATATTTAAAAGAAAAATGTTCAAAACCAAACGTTTTCAGTACTTTGGTAATACAGAGACTCATTTTCCACAGCCACAGTACTGAAACACGGCTGCTTTCCAAATGTATCACTACCATTCAAAAGTTTGGGGTCAGTAACATTTTTTAAGCATCTGATACTTTCATTCAGCAAGGACACATTAAATTAATTAAAAGTGACAGTAAAGACATTTATAATGAATTTCTATTTCAATTAAATGCTGTTTAACTTTCTATTCATCAAAAAAATCCTGTAAAAATGTTAGGTTTCCACACAAAAAAAAAGATTAAGTAGCACAACTGTTTACAACATGGATAATAATAAGAAGAAGAAAATCAGCAAATCAGAATATTAGAATGTTTTTCTGAAGGATCATGTGACACTGAAGACTGAAGTAACGATGCTGAAAATCCAGCTTTGCATCACAAAAATAAATAACATTTTAAATATATTCAAATGGAAAACAGTTCTTTTAGGTTGTGATAACATTCCACACTATTTCTGTGTTACTGTATTTTTGATCAAATAAAACGCAGCCTTGGTGAGCATTAAAAAAACAGTTTAAACTCTAACAGATTCCAAACTTTCGAGCTTTGATAACTCTTTATATACCTCCATTAATCAGTTAATAATAATAATTATTATTATTTATATTCTAGTTAACTTTTTTTAATCTGTGGAAACAGAGGTAACTAGAATCGTGAAAATGTACTTGTGCTGTTATAAAATTGTATCTTAATCACTAACCAACCACAATCTAATTGAACCTGTTGCTAAATGGACTGAAATAGCGCTTGAGTCCCAGTAAAGGGTTCTTTGCCAGATCACAGTAGTCTGCTGCATCCTCCATATAACGAAGAATTTATCACCGGCCTGAAAGATCGGGAATTGCATTCATTACAGATTTTGTTGATGCACTTGCAGCTTTACCTGATTTGCATAATTCCTTTAGCGAATGAGGTGCTAAAACAATGCAGATAGCACGTGCAAATAAACGATCACCGGATCACCTTGGGCTGTAACCCAGCCTGAGATGCACCAAGGGTTCACAGACAGCAGCCAATTTCTCGATTGAATGCTTTTAGTAATCTGTGTAATTTCACCGGTATCGGTATCGACTACTGAAAATCATCACGACTCTAACAAACGTAATCAAGTGTGGCAGGTTGAACCCAGCATAATTACATAAGAATGCTAAGGAGCACTTCTTGTGTCCCCTAACATCTCCATTTTGGCAGACTCCAGTAAACAAGAGTCGAGACGAGAATTAAGTGCATTATAATTCTGCATACATTTTTGGCGCCGCAGGCATTACCAGCACTTGACATCGTACTCACACAAACAATGTGTTGTAACGTAAGACTGTGATGTTGGGTGAAAGGTTCAAGTAGAGAGTCTGACAGTCTGTGTCTTTGATTTCATAACCAGTGGCGCGTTATTGATGGAAGCGGAGATGAAACATCTTCAATCTCCCTCGACCACAGACCTCATTTAAATGCATGGCATCTCCGATCGCCTGAGGTTAAAGAGTCAAGTAAAGCCAGCTCCTTTTAGACTGACTCTGATCTTTACGGTGAGGGACTTCATGTAGGGTGAAGTGTTTACCCGTCCACTAGTCCTGCCTTAGACACTGGGCTATATTTAGAGCAGAATACACAAGCCAACCCCTCTCTGTGCAAAATATGCCACATCTGGTACATTTAAGTGATTTGCCGTCATGACTCGCGTTGCTGTGAGACTCGGTAAGTATTTTAGTATTCATCCAATATTGAGTATACTGTCAGCGGCCTGACACTATAACAACAAATGTAACAACTTACTTTCCAATATGTGTTGAAATGAAGGCGTGCGCCACAAGAAATCCTGCAAGGAACGGGCTGCTTTGGCAGCAGCTGTAAATAAACGGAGAATGGTGGATCTTATAAAGACTGGGATTGAATTTTCAGCTGATGGAAATGTTTGCATATAAACAGAGTTGACCAGTATATTAAAATACAAACTGTTGCGCAATAAACCATGGGACACTTGGGTGCAAGTATCTTTTCAAAAGAAATTGTCATTTCTGTAGCTTAAAAAGTAGAGCATGGCTCTAGCAATGCCAAGGTCATGGGTTCGATTCACAGAGAAGGCATGAACTCATAAAATATATACTCGCTTCATATAAAAACATGTTAATGTAAATCATAAAAAAGCTTTAAGATTGTTGACGATAAGCTTACAATGCTAGAGACAATTTTGAATGTGCAGGAAACATCTCAGTCAATCAACAAGTCAATCCCTCTGAAAGTTTGTGTGTAATTCACACACTGCATCAAACCATCTCTTATAAATGTCACGTTATGAAATACTGCTGGAAAGACAGCATGATCATTTTTCAGCTGCTGAAAACCTTTGCGTGAGAACTTGGCATAAGAATGTAAAACAAACTGTTATAACTGTTGTACTTTTTCACCACGTTCATCTAACCATCATTTTCTTCATAAATCGTAATCATGAATGTTACTGAAATAAGGGACAGTTCCTCCAAAAATGAAAATTCTGTCAATCGTTTACTCAACTTCATCTCATTCCAAACTGTGTGACTTTCTTTCATCTACAGAAGATATTTGAAGAATTCTGGTAACCAATCAGTTTTGGTTACAATTGGCTTGTATTAAACACACACACACGCACACACATTAATAATTTTTCCAAAATGTCTTCTTTTCTACAGACGAAAGTCATACAGTTTTGCAATAACATGATAGAGAGTGATTGATAGACAACTTTAATTTTCATCTATGACTGGGAAGGTTTTCAGTGTATAACAATTTCAATTTCATTCTGTTCTTCACATAAAGTTTTTGTATGCCACCAGAAGACGCGAAATTTAGTGCTCAAGTCAAACTGATTCATATTATGGTACTTTTTTCCACATTTGTTGTCATTTTTTTAACATCATCTGTCCTCATTCGTTTTTATTTTATGGAAAAGAGCAGCAGGAACATTCTGCCTAAAATCTCTTTTTGTTTTCTGTAGAAAAATGAAAGTCTCAAGTGTTGAAGGATTTGGAATGGCATGAGGATGGATAAATAACGACAGAATTTCATGTTTGGCTGATCCAACCCTTAAACTTCACAATGCCTGAAAGACCAGTGTTAACTGACTACAAGCAAAGGCATTTGTCTTGGGAACCTGGGCATGTGTCAACAGCACAAAACAGAAAAAGCCAACCTGACCAACTCTCTATTTACAAGATAAGGCTTTCGTTCCATCAGAGTTTATCTTCCAGATCACCTTGGGCTGCAGCCCAGCCCGGGAAGCGCAGAGGGTTCGGAGACAGCAGGCCAATTTCTCGATTCAATGCTTTTAGTCATCTGCCTTTGAAAGGCAAACATTCAACCTAATTCTGCAGCGATGCAATAAACATGGAAAATATTCCGCCCAGAGAAAGATGCTACAATCATCCGCGCGCAACATAATTTCAAAACAAGCCATTTTACATAACAGGCTTAAGTGGAGGAGCTTAAAACACACACACACACACACACACACACACACACACACACACACACAATCAGTATGCAGACAGAAGCCTGTGTGGAACGCTTACCTTTTTGAAGGCGTGGGCGCCCCGGAGGAAATGAGACGTATCGTTCATGTCGTTGGCCACTGGCCTCAGCTGCCTGCAAAATCACAGAGTTCAGTCAAGCCTAGACACAAACCTACGGATGACGCTCTAATCTTTCCAAGCGCACAGGACCATCAAACCGGGGGGGGGGGGGGGGGCTCAAGAAGTTAGTTATATTTTGAAGTATCCGTGTAGTGCCCATTAAACTTCCTCATCATAATTGCCTTCCAGACGCACACGTTTTAATTTAATGCTATTTGCCCAAACTTAATTAAGTTAACAAGACGACAAAAGGGTTTGGAGGAATTCTAATTAAAGCTGCAGAAATCCGAGAAGGTTGGGAGAAATAGGAGGGGGTGACATTGCAGGAGGTAATTTGTGTGAGTAAACAGTGCCACGGGATCCTTCTGGACTCAGTGCCCGTCAGTCCTGATGGACACACATGACAGAACCTTTCGCTTCATTCAATAAGTGTAATTCCTCAATTTTGACATAATAAACCATTTTTTTGTCTAGTCACTATTTTTGGTTTTGGCAAACTGGTGGCTCCCATTAATTCACAAAAGCTAATTTGTACATTTTCATACAATCTGCTTGTGACCCACTGACGGTTAGGTTTAGGGGTCAACCTTCATGCTTACTTTATTTCTAAAAATTTCCATACAAATCACATCATACAAATTCATATGAAATCGCCATATTAAAAACTTCCCTTCCTTATACTACACTGAAATTGTGAATAAAACAAAGATTATTGGAGTACATTTTACATGGAAATGCTATTTCATTCTTTCTACTTTAAAATGTTATGTTTAATTAAATGTGTTACTTACAGTTTCTTTGTAATTAATTGTAAAAAAATTAATTTTTTAATTTCAGTGAAAACTGTTTCTATACCAAATTTGTTTGGTCTAGTTCATTTGTATTTTTTTACCCCTTGTTTAATAAATTTTCATAATTTTTCCAGCTATTTATGATTAATGAATAGAGATCTGTTTCGAATGTAGAGTTCAGCACATCTTAAAAAAATGTATCTGAACTATTGAAATATCCTTAACTTTTCAGTGACTTTTTAGTCTGAAAAGCATAATTGTAAAATTTCCCAATATTCCCAAGTTTTCTCTGGGTACCCTGCTTATATCTGAGGTGTGTGTCTGCTGCAATACAATCTCTTCAAATGAAAGGAAACATCCAAAGAATGTTGTTTCTTAGTTCAGTCGCTCGGAGGTTCGGCGCATTTGCATTAATGAGACGTCCTAATGTTAATGTTCCCTGAGGCTGCTAGCATCATGTCACACGACTCGTGAAACAGCGTTATATTGCAATCCGAGCAGCCGAGCTGTGGCATCCTTCTGAGACCTTAAAGCAAAAAGTAAGCAGCATCGAGCAAAGTGATCCAACACATGGCAAGAAAATCCCCAACAACATGCTAGACCTTTACTATAACTGCATGTTAAAACCACAAAAGACTCATTTTATATTAATAAAGCGCTTCTGATCTATGCAATTACTCACTCACCTCCCGCAAGGCAAAGAGTGGCCGTCTGTCAAGCGGTGAGATGTAAGCGGTGACCGCTCTGTCCAGCTGCCTGTCCTGTTCTGTGCTCAACTGAAGGAGCATCTCAATGCACAACACTGCTGCTGTCTCCAAGGAAACCTGACAGTCACGTGACATGGTGACGATCCAGACACACTCTTACTCTCTCTCTCTCTCTCTCTCTCTCTTCCAGCCTCCCGGCTCCTCAGTTTAGATGCACGTACAGTACTTTCAGCCACTCAGAAATAGATGCAATATTCTTCCCTAAGAACATTTAAATTTCTCCAATCTGTTTCCAGCCACCCACATTAGTCATAATCCAGAGCAAACAATCCCCTTTTCCAACAGAGCTTCATTTACAACACAATTACTATACACAATGCAGCCTACACAGAAACAATAATACTTAAAGTGCAAATCTACATATTTTCAAAATTGACCAGATTGCAGTCTGAACTAGCTTTGTATGATTAGGCTGATTTGGATACCTATAAGACATGTTTCATACAGCCATTTCCATATATTTTTAAGCCAATCACAAAGTTTTGAAAGAGCTAATGAAGTTCCGGCTCCATGCCGTTTAGTTGTAAACCTGTGCGTCAAAAAAACAAAAACAAAAACCGTGATTATCTACATTGTGGAAAGAAATTTCACTAAAATAGACAAATGCTAAATGGTAGAACTGTTTAAAGATCACTTCCGGCAAATGACATTTTGGCGCTGATGTGTGAATGGAAGCAATATGGATACAATATTGCGGAAAGCCATTGTGAGTGTGAATAGAACGTAGTATCTGAACAATCTGGCATAATATTTACTAAATATAATGGGTTTCATATGTGAGAAATGCTGGTAGCAATTGTTTTTTTGGTTTTTTTGAGGAGGTTTGTTGTTTGTAGGGATGAATTTAGAGTCGTCAGAGCGAGTTGAGTTCGTTCACAGAGATTAAAAATACAAAACAATTACAATTAACAGAATTAACTTAAAAGGTTTATTGAATTATGCATTTAATGAACTATACATCATTTATATATCTAACATTAATAGCGAGTAAAAAAAAGATCAAAGTGAAATAATAATTTATTTATATATTTTATGATATTATTAAGTTGGTTGACTTTAGGCAAGGGTCATAAAAGTCCATTGATTCAATAAAAATAAATATTTTAACTCAAATATTTCACACACAGTGTGAATAGTTCTGTATGCATGAAAATGTAAAACTTTAGGTTCACTGTCAAAAAAATGTTTTTTTCGAAGTTGAAAATAAAACACAGATTATTGGAGTATGTTTTGCAAGAAAATATTATTTCAGTCCTACTTCAAAATTTCACATTTGATATATTACTTGCCAATTTATTTATTTTTTTATTTACCATCAGTTTCTGAGTGAAAACTGTTTCTACACCGATTTTTTTATTTTTTTTGGCAGTGTAGGGGAAGTAGTCTTTTGTAAGGAGACTATCATAGTTTGGGGGTCCTTGGCATCAAAAGATGGGGGGGGGGGGACCTTACACTGTCAGCACACTAAAATCACTCTGCAAGCTTCTTTAAAAAGACAACAATTAAAAATCTACTAAATTAAACTAATCAACCTCTCAAATCTATCAGTCAGTTATCGGACAACTAGTCAACCCTGACCCATCCTCCATAGGCACAGTCACTAAAGAGGGTTGTATACTACTGCAATCCTCCATGCTAGATGTATGGGACAAGTTGAGATAGTATGCGAAACACTGAGGCCTTTTTAATTAGATGTATCTCTCCAATCAATGTGCATATGGTGCAGTACGATCATGAAAATGTAACCCACTGCTAACAGGTGCCACCCCATCACTCCCATCTCTCTCAGTCACTGGATCCAGATTCTTCAGCTCTAATTTGAACCTCAAATGCTACATCTCCAACCACTCAAATTCGTCAAGCAGATCAAACCCAGATGAAACCGTCTCCTAAACTTTGATTAGCAAACTCCTCTATACTCAAATCCGGAGACTGACAAGTCTTAGATGTCAGACGTGCTACAAATGTACATTTATTCATCCTGATGTTCTGCCATCAGTAGAGAGGAAGGCAAAAATCACGCTCTCATCTTTTTTATGAGGTCAAATGAATTACATCAAGGGCCGTTCACAGGCACTCTTCTCCTCTGGTTAATTACAGTGAAGTGAGTACTTTCACAGAGCCCGAGCTGGAGAAATATGAAGCATCTAATATCCCATCTCAGCTGAAAGTTTTCAATGCATGCCCTGCCTTCCAGAGGTTCTGGGCCCACGCTGCACATCTGCAGTCAAACATCAGTGTTATATGACCTTGGATGTTAATAACAATCACTGTCTATTTCAGCTACATTTCATTAATTCATACTGGTTAAGCAAAAAGAAAGAGGAATGGCATATGCACATTTGGTAAACAAGTTTCGAATTAAATAAACTTGAAATCAAAACCTTATTGACTTTTTACATTCCTGGTCTTATTTTTCATGACTCATTTTATTCCAAACAATGTTTAGTAAATATTAGTATATTTAATTTTTCTGAATTTTATTTTTCTAAACCATAGTTGAAACAGGAACAATTGTATTTGGGTCAATGACATCTTAATAAATTATATATATAAATACACAAATATATTTTTCAAACTAATACCATGAATTATGTACATTATGAATCATGAACATAATAATATCACTTAATAATATCAATTCATGTTTGAGTTTTTCCACATATTAACTTAACATATTTCACATCTTATCACATATTGACAATATTAATACATTTTTACATTTTAATAAAATTTTTCACATATTATGAATAAAAATAAAGAATAAATAAACTCTAAGCCACACTAATTTTTAGAAGAATTATTTTTCTCTTAATTATGATATCAGGACAGTTTAAATAAAACTTTAATAAAAGATTATTGGAGTGTTTTACAAGAAAACATTTTTTATTTAATGTTTAATTCAATTTGTTACTTGCCATTTCTTTGTAATTGTTTGTGAAATTTACTAGAAATTTCTGACTCAATATTGCTTCTACAGCAATTTTTTTTTCATGCCCCCCGAAAATATCACAATGAATTTTAATCCAGAAATTAAGAACAGATTAATCATAGAAGAGGTGTAATCAAGTCATTGTATGTATGAATTGTATTTTTGAATGAATAAATAGATCTTTTGTGGGTTAGTCATTGACCTATTTAACATACATACAGTACAACCCACAAACATTCTGTCAGCGGTTCAAGAAACGATATGCTTTGCGCCATTTTGTTTCATTTATATCCACTGCAAATTAGTCACAGACATCTGTCCCTGCCTATGGTTCAACATGTCCTAAAGAAGTCCATCTGTCAAACAGGAGAAGATCTGAAAGACATGCCTTCATATGCCATCAGCTGTCAGAAAAACAGCATTCTTGCAGTTCATCATAGAAATTCATCACACTTAAATCAACAACAACACCAACACTGTCCAGAGAGTTCCTATGTCTGTCTGATTCCCAGGGCCGAGCAGACATGATTTTCCTTTTCTCTGACTCTGCCATGACCAATCAGAACGAGGCGGCCTGCAGCTTGTGACAGTGGGATGTGGAGGATCATGTTGATGGATGTCACCTTGAGGTCAAAGCCAACAGGAACACTATGCTGACCAATTGTGAGGGGCAGTAACAGGCAGTCGGACATGTTTACGCAGATCTGCCAGCTACCCAAAGAGCAAGAGATGATCATGACGGGTCAGAGCTCTAATAACGAGGATCCTGATTTGTATTATTTATTTCTGTTCCTAACCAAGATGTCATGTATCACATCAATCCAGTATCAAATAATAGAAATCATGAGATAATAAATAAACAAGTAAAATCTACCAGGCTGATGAGATGCATGCCAAATTGTAATATTCAGGATTAGGAATCATAAATAAATAAATCCATAAAGTGTGACCAATAGAAATATTCAACCCAAGCTCATTTGAAATATGTGATTGTGGCGACATCTCTGCAAAATTACATTACTTTGCTTCTTGCACATTTTGCGACACTTTCAAGGTGAAATCCAGTTCAGCTAGTGGTGCTAAAAGCCTGTTCAGTTTTATCTGAAACAGATGAATGTGAATCTGACAACGTTTTATTACGTTGGATGTTGTACTACCTCCTGCATGCATCGTGGCAGTTTAGTTTGAGTGCCACTAAAAGGCTAATGCTGTCGTGTTTGAAAATAACATACCACCTACCTCTACCCTAAACATAACCGATAGTGTTAACAAAAGCAAGCATGAGTTAAAAATGCATTTGCTGAAGAAACCATCCCTATTTATCTTGCTTTAAGTCTTTGAGCTCTTTTTTTGGACTCGTGCAGTGCTGTACCTGAGTCGCTACGACGCGCACATTTACTCCGTCAGAATATGGAGTGTTAGTGATCAAAATGTCAAAATTATTTAGTTTGTAAATCATGCACTACGGTAAAAGTGTTTTGAAGACAACATAGTTTTGTGCAAGGAACCTATCACGAATCCGGTCTATGAACTTCTGTTCACTCACCACCAGAGGTCACCCGCTCACTACATGGATCTCACACTACACAGACTGTTTACTATTACCCTGACTACATTTCTCATCATCCATTGCACTGATTGCACACAGCTGTAACCAATCACACGCTCACCTGAACGCTATTACACACACTATATAACACCCACTCAGATCCTGCTCAAGTCGCCGAGTATTGTCTGCCATTTTCCTGTCTTAGTTTCTAGTTCATAGTTTAGTCTAGTCTTGCCTTTCCTGTTTTCCTGTGTGAAGACCTTTGCCTGTGTATTACGGATTACCCCTCTTGTCTAGCCCTCTGGATTCTGTTTGTCTATCGAAGACCCACACTTGTCCTAGGATTACTCTTTGTCTTGCCTGTGTTGTACCTGTTTGCCATTGTTTGACCCATGCCTGTTATGACCACATCTCTTAATAAAAGCATGCACATGGATCCGTTCACGTCTCTGTCGCCCCATAACAGAACCGTTTGTCTTTATTAATTGATATCTGCCCCTTTATTCATAATTTGTATGAAAAGGAATAAAAGTTGTTGATGTTTTACTGCCTCTAGTTTACATTTCAGCTAGAAACTGCAGTGAATTGTATGTATAAGTAGACTTTCTGTAAAAATGTATTAGCAAGTACAACTAATAATATAATATGACAACACTGATGAGATTTATCACAGCAGAACCACCTCCTTCAATACTCAATACAAGAATGCATAAATCTCTGACTGAGCTGAGGGAGACGCTCAATGAAACAGACCATAATATCTGTTAGAGTCCATAAAAGTGGCATTGTTACACTCCACAGTCATAGTAAACAGCAAACGCTGGAGGCGTGAGATTGATTTAGCACTAACGAGATGGAGTGGCCACAGGCACCTAAATCTATACCTTTAGATAAGTGAGAGGACAATGTGTGACAGAAGGGGAGGAATCAAACAGCTGAGAATTCAAAGTGCATGTTTAATTCCAGAATGAACCTCTTTCTTACTTTTTAATGCATATTAAAAATATTTTTATATATATTTGGAAAAAATATATTTGTAAATTATTTATCTGTGCACATTAAAGGGGAAAAAGTAGTCTTTGCAGTCTTTTATTTAAATGATTTTCCTTGTCACTTACATAATTTTCTCATTTAAATTCTGATTGATTCTGAAATGTGTCACATTACAGAAGTTAAATGGGTTGTGAATGCCATTTCATGTCTTTAAATGTGTGAAAATGTGATTCGCATTGTAATCAAGGTCTGATATTCATCTATTCTAATTCAACTCTTTCATATCTCTAATTGTTGCGTGGCCAATTAAAGGAAGCATTACGAAAGTCTCTTGCTCTCTTTATCCATAAATAGGAAGCGTTATTTGAAAATAAATTTCTACAAGTCTTTCACACAAAGACTATTTGAAGCTGATGCTATTCGAGTGGTACAAAGGGATATTTCAAGAGCAGTTTTAATTGCTTAGCAATCTGAATTTGGGAACTAAAAATAGACATGAGCTGGCAAATGTGCCCTTCAGTCACAGTGAGTTCAGAGGCAATTTCATCATTAAGTCTGAATCTATTCTAGGTGGTAATAAGAGGGTAAAATGTACACACTCTTTCATAAGATGTATTATTTCATCATCGATTTACATGCAAAATTGCATTTAGAATTAAATTTACAACAGATCTAAGGAAACATATTTAAATACATATCTGATCTTAAAGGGGTCATATGATGCGATTTCAAGTTTTCCTTTCTCTTTGGAGTGTTACAAGCTGATTGTGCATAGATAAGATCCCTGAAGTTGCAAAGACTAAAATCTCAAAACCAAAGAGATATTCTTTATCAAAGTTAAGACTCTGCCATGCCCCCCTAAAACGGCTCGTTCTAACACGCCCCCACGTATCTAGGTCACTAGACCAAACGTGCAGCAAAGAAAGAAGGTGTGGTTTCAGTAACCGCAGTTAGTGTTGAAGCAGCCATGTCAGGGAGACGCTGTGTGTTTCAGTGAGAAAGCAAAAGCACTTTATTTGGCATTCCGAAAGTAGAGGAATTAGGGGAATCTTTAAGATTACTTCAACAGAACAGCAATGCATTTTATGGGCGACCGTTTTGTGAACCTAGGAGAGGAGGTACTTCTGACTTTGCTATGACAATCTGGCGCTTCTGAATCAGCTAATGTTTTGTTATTAGTTTAAGTATTTGCTATTGACTGTTCAAATGCGGAGTTTTGCGCATTGTGTGTGTGTGTGTGTGTGTGTGTGTGAGAGAGAGAGAGAGAGGAAGCGAGAGGGTGGGGAGAGAGAGAGAGAAGAGAAAGCGTCACATCACAGTGGAGTCAGCTGTCTTAACCGTGGCTTGTGTACTGCATCATCACTGTGTCTGTCACGCGACTCTGTTCCCCTTTCGGGCTTGAACTGATGGTAAAACTAATGACATTATTTACTGTCTTTACATTTTTTATGAAAGATGAAGCTTGCGATTATGGTAAGGGACGTTACATTTCCGACGAGTGCTTGCGGTGTTCGGCCAATCACAATGCACTGGGTCAGCTGGCCAATCAGAGCAGACTGCGCTTGTCGGAAGGAGGGACTTTGTAGAAAACGAAGCGTTTGAGAGAGGCGGGGCATAGAGGACCTACAATAATGTACAGTATTTGAAAATAATGTGTTTTTTGAACATTAAAGCATGTCAACATATTCTGTTACACCAAATACACAAAATAATGATCTTTAAAAAAGCATCATATGACCCCTTTAAATATATCTCAAGGGATCACATTTGTTTTAAAACAAATGGACTTTAAATGTTGAATGCAAACCACAAGATCTGCATGTATTCATAAACCAACATTTAAAAGCACAGATTAAACATGTGAAGCCTTTACACTTGGTAACTTAAAGATATTCAGAAAATAAACAGGCTAAATATCTAACTTTTCATTGTACCAAACCATCAAAGTCAACACAAAAAATGAAATGCTACAGATTATACCTATAATAGGAATAATAATAGCAGACAACTTAAAATCTGGCATTAACTATCTTAAAAATGTATTGTTGAAGTGTAGTTATGTATTGCTGCTGCATAAATTTTCCTTAAGTAAATACAACTAGAAATCAAAAACCGTGATTCTACATCCAAGCCACTAGGTGTCAGTATAAAGTCCAAGATCTTTGTTTATTAAGCAGAAATGAATTATTGCAATTTTAAAGGAGACATATGCCCCTTTTTACAATATGTAATATAAGTCTCTGGTGTCCCAAGAATGTGTCTGTGAAGTTCCAGCTCAAAAAAAATACTCCACAGATCATTTATTACATAATTTTTTTAAATGCCTATTTTGAGTGGAAACAGAAACAAGCTGTTTTTCGGGCCTGTCTCTTTAAATGAAAATGAGCTGCTGCTCCCCGCCCCTTTTCCAGAATCGAGCTGTGCCATTACAGCTCGTACCTTCTAAAAAAAAAACATCTGTTTTGGTTCTGATTATCATGTTTATCGCGCTGAAATCATGCGTTTTAAACCATATGAGTTTAAACTTCAGATATACGTTTTTCTGAGTGCACACATCCGAAGCACACGGACAGAAAGCGGCTGTCACAGCATGTGAGTACTAAACTAAGTTCTCATTCACACACAAGTTTGTGTTAAAAACACACATGAGTTACAAAAAACAGCCGGTTATGTCTGTGAAGGTAAACAGCTGGGAATAAATCACATGTTTATATTAGATCTGTGAGGGAACAGCGTAATATACAGTAAATAAATCAAATCCACTGCTCTCTTGTCTCCTCTGAGGCTGGGCCTCTAAACAGTGTTCTGTGCTCGTCTGTGCAGCCAAAGACAGAACAGTTAGCATGTTTTGCTCAAACTTTCGGCATTAGAGCTGGTACACCGTTGTCGCTTGCGAAATCAAAATGACGGCGCCGTGGGTGGAAACGTACAGATTAAGGGGCGGTAATATTATAATGAGATCCCTTTGCAATGTCACCAAGGGAGCGAAATCAGACGCGTTGGTTTTCTCAGACGCTTGCAGAAAAAAGGCTTCCCAAAACAAAGTTACTGGTTTAATCTTTTTCACGTTTCCTTGGTTTTTAGATGCACCGGGGACCTGATTATAGATAGCTCTTAAAAATTGGAAAAGTCAGATTTTCATGATATGTCCCCTTTAATGTTTATAGTTTACTCTAGACAACATGTTGCGTCATTCACAACATATTTATTTTGTAATGTGGCATAATGAGTGAAACAGGGCAAAATTACATACTATACTTCATTTTATCCATCAGAAATTGACTGGATTGTGAAAATACGCATTTTATACCAGAACGGTGATTGGCGGCTGGGGGCATGGGAGTGCACGGTGGGGGGGTTGGAGTGAAAAAGTAAGAGGTATTATTTTGTTTTTTCCCCCCATGACAGCAGTTAAAAAGTAAAGTAATTTCAGAGGCAGACAAGGAATGTTATGTGTATTAAGAAGGTAATACATTTTGGTATTGATTAAGGCAGTGATTTCCAATCCTGTTCCTCGGGACCCACTGCTCTGCACATTTTGCATGTCTCCCTTATCTGACACACTCATTTGAGTTCATGGAGCTCTTTAATGATCTGAATCAGGTGTGTAAATTAGGGAGACATGCACAATGTGCAAAGCAGTGGGTCCCCAGGAACAAGTTTGAAAACCACTGGATTAAGGGGACTCAAAAATAAAGAAAAGTCCAAAAATATGTTCAGTTGTTGGCAGTAATCCACCACACTTTGCTTCAGACAGAAAGAGTCAAAGGAAGTATCTGAGAGAAACATTTGGATTAAAATGCTTGTATATCTCTATAAAGATACAGGGATCCTCGAGGGGTTGTGCCTCAGGTACTATCAGCAGCCTCCATTAAATTTAAAACTTGATACTGATAAAACTGTTTTAGTAGCAGCTATTCTCTGCCAACTCAGAAATGCCACTGGAGCATGACTGTGCACTTCAGCTATTATTTTAGTCCCCACAGGAGACCGTCTGCCTGCATGGGATCTAAGGACCAGTAAATCTGATTTTTTTATATCGCATATGTTCACTTCATAAACAGCATCATGCTCTTTGTTGTGACTGCTGTGATGTCTTCCTCAAGGTCAGATTTGAATGCTGATCATCAATGCACAGAATGAAAATTATTAAATGATGACATTTAGCATGTAAAATAAAATATAACTTTTTGCTTGTTGTTGTTTGACCAAAAAAATCACAAAAAAGTATTTATAATTAATTAATTATACATGAAACGGCCTTAAGGACTTTTAAAAAGTTACTTGTGCTTACCAAGCTGCATTATTGACCAAAAATACAGTAAAAAAAATAAATATTGTGAAATATTATTACAATTTAAAATAACTGTTTTCTATGCTAATATATTTTCAAATGTACTTGATTCCTGTGATGGCAAAGACGCATGTTCAGCAGGCATTGCTCCGGTCTTTAGTGTCACGTGATATTTCAGAAATCATTCTAATAAGCCGATTTGAAGTTCAAAAAAGATTTTCATTAGGTTGTGAAAGCCAGTGTGCTGCTTAATGTTTTTGTGTAAACCGTGATACGTTTTTCCAGGATTATTTGATGAAAAGAAAGAAGAACAACAGTTATTTAAACATAAATCTGTAGATTATAAAAGTCTTTACTTTCACTTTTGATCAATTTAGTGCATCCTTGCTAAATAAAAGTAATATTTCTTTCTATAAACATACATTATTATAAATATACTGTTTATTTATTTTTTAATGCTTGGTTATTTTGCACATTTTCATTGATTAAAATTATATGTCATGATAAACTAGATTTAAATTTATGAATATAACAAAAAACTGACTAAATTAAACTACATTTTCATCAGAAGACAAAAACAATGACTAAATAAATTATCACAGGCTACAGTCTCGCATTCATATTGAAACAATATGAATGCTCATTTTCCTCGCCCGCAGTTCAAACACTATAAGCATGATATTATAAAATCATGCGATTGTTATCCGAGCTGTTAATACTTTATATGGCTCATAATCAAAAACCGCTGGTACTTTATCAGAAAAATAAATGAACACAGTAAATCTGCTACACTTTCCCTCCAGTGGAGGGCACATATGTTCAGCAGTTTTATGGTCTTCATCAATCCCAAGTTCATGTGTCAGTTAATGAAAGTACTTATAGATCAGGACCTGTTCCTTAGAGCGAAGGTCTGGCAAGATTGATTCAGCTCCCCGATATTTATAATTCAGTAAACGAGAAAACTGTACCCATATATTTTTACACACAATATCTTTCTTCTTGGCATTTTCTAATTACATTTCTTTCCCATGACAGATCTGCAGATCAATATTCGCTCTCGCTATAAGAAACAAATACTGTGGAATTTCAGACAAGAGGACGTGAATACAATTATAACCTCACTGTTATATAAATTTAAAATGTTCACAAGTCTTATCAAGAAACAGTGACACTTAAAAGCCGTAAGACCCGTCTGGATCAACTTTGCGTTCTTCTTTATAGTTTAGCAAAGTTACTCAGAAATGCAGTGAATGAATGGTTTGAGATGTATATGTTGTAAAGAGCTGAGATGGCAGAAAGAAATGCGATTGGATAAGCACTCCAGAGAACTTACGTAGTGTGTGCGAGGTCCTGAGGTCTTTCTGCTGCCTCTGGGAACACAGGGTGAGGCGGCTCTCCAATCGGCATGCAGCCCAGAGACTTACTGATAGCATGACTGAGCTTCTTTGCTGGAGACTTCTGTAAAATGAGTGAAATAAATCCTGCAAAGTTAAAAATAAATACTAAATACAACCCCAAAATATCTTACATATACTCAACCGTACTTAACTAACAAAATCAAATGTAATTCAAATATATGTAGCTTTGTGGCATAAGATTTGATCTGTTCATAAAAAGCCACAGACTTACTTCCCATGTAAAGCTAGAACATTTTATATAATTTAATGTTATATATGCGATATATTTCATTTAAAGTTAATGAAAATTTTTCTTTGAATCAGCAAAATCCGTGCTCTGTGGTTAGAAAAAAAATAATAATAATGTATCGAGGTGGTAAGAATGAGGGGGGAAGAACTCTTATAATTGGATTTGGGAGGCAGTGCGGATAGTTTCCCAAGCTGTAATTTCCAGCGGTGTGACTGAGCTTTGGAACAACGCTTGAGTATTAAAAATGTAATCAATATAACTGAAAAACATGAACCCCTTGAAATCCTGAATTAGAGAAGAATGACAGGAAACAAAATACTTGCTGCTCATCCATCCCTCACCCAAGGCCAAACAATTTTGCTATAAAAATGTACACTACTGTTCAAAAGTTTTGAGAATTAATTACTTTTTTTCAGCAAGGATAAATCAAATTGATTAAGTGACAGTAAAGACGTTTATAATGTTACAAAACATTTCTATTTCAAATAAATACTGTTCTTTTTTACTTTATATTCATCAAAGGATCCTCCAGTTTTTACACACATTTTAAGAAACACAACTGTTTTCAACATTGATAATAATCTAAAATGTTTCAGATCAGTTTATTAGAATGATTTATGAAGGATCATGTGACACTGAAGACTGGAGTAAAGATGATGAAAATCCAGCTTTGCTTTTAAAGGAATACATTTCATAATATAAAAAAATTGTTATTTAAAATTCTAATAATATTTCACATTACATTATTTCATTAAATACAGTATTCTTCAGTAGACTTCATTACTGTATAAAAAATTACAAATTCTTACCCCTAATATTTCTACCTAGTACTATTATAGCACAGTGTATCCAGAAATTTCGGTCTTGGAAAAGAATTTCCCTTTTAATGCAGAACTATGTCAAACCTTAGCCTGCATAATTGAGATCTGTTGTGATTAATGACTTCATGAGTTTTGGTCTGTTCCTCAAACAGAGCCATTGAACACATTGAATGTAACATATTGATATACCTTGTTTTTTTCCTTTGTCATTTTAGAGCATTTTAAATCACCATCCACTTTCATTATAAGCTAAAGCACAGCTTGGATATTCTGCATAACATCTCCTTTTGTGTTTCTTGGAAGAAAGAAAATAATACAGATTTGAAATGACATGAGAGGGAGTAAATTTCCATTTTTGGGTGAACTAATGCTACATACCCATGAGGAGTGCTCCTTCATCTGGTGCTGGTTGCTATGGGGACCGCTGGCATGACCACGCCAGAAGCAGCTCTGACAAAGCTGGTAGCCATGGCACTGCTGGCAGCGGTACCGGAAACCCATCATGCTCTCACTCCGGCAATACGAACATTCCACTGGATGGAAGACTGTGGGACACCAGCACAAAGGGTTTCAGGCAGCCGCAAACCTTGTTTTAACTGAGCCATATTTTGTGAGTGAGGTGTCCAGACGCAGTGGGCGTTGGGAAATAAGATATAAAAAAACCCACGTACAATGCAGTCGAACCACGTACCATTCTCTACATTAGCGAGTCGGTGCATGAGAGGTAGCCATACGAGGTACTGCGGGGGTGGATCTGCCATCAACACATCCAAAAACGTATTCAGCAAGATCTTCTTCTGGCAAAGCACAGATAAGATGCTTTTAGTGAAAGCCTCTAAGACTCTGAGACAGGTTGAATGAGATCCTAATCGTTTTTAAGGGACTCTCGCTGCTATCTGAAGCAGATTAGTGTACTCACCTGCTGAGGGAAGCATGTTCTCACAGAGTGCTCGGTGTAGCCAAATGATGGCCCCTCGAACACTGCCGTGGGGAGCTTCAACACTTCCCTCAGGAACTGGTCAAATTTGGCAAAGACCATCACTCCATTTGAGTCTGATATCTGGGAAAATATATCTGAAAGAGATACAAGTGATTTTGAGTTACTGTATGTCATGTCATGATAAATATTTAAGCACAAACAATTCAGAATGAATCCTTAATTTACATTTTATTTATAATGCATGAGGATATCTAATAATTATCTTTACTCATTATCGATTATCAGATTAAGCATGATAAAAGTATGCTTATTTTTGTGGAGCAATAAAAGAAATAAAAAATGTGCATCACTTAAATACACAAGTTGTAGCTATTCAAATGAATAAATAAAATGGAAAAACATATCTGGGTAAAAAGCATTATTATTTCCCAAAACATTCCAAGCTAATGTGATGAATTGACTTTTGATTTGTGTAATTTCATCAAAAAACAAACAGCATTCTGACCAGAACTGTCTATACAGCTAAAAGACACTTGTGGGATGAAAATAAATCTTTATTATTATTATTATTAGTGCTGAGATGTCTTTTAATAACTTCAAGGGGTATTCAAAATAGATTTCAAATTGGAATGTAATTTTGAGTTCAGTGCACATTATGTACAGAAGGGGGAGCCAAACTCAGGAAACCTTTGGATACAGACTTTTTATATTTTTAAAAAAAATGATATTTATAATATATAACATTGTAATGAGGCTTACCGTCTTTAAATTGAGTGAATGGCGACAGGAGAGCAGAGAGAAAGTAACAAGGAACTAAAAGAAGGGGGGGTGGATTATTGGGTCCTTTATCTATATTCAATAATATATAAAGTGTGTGTAGGTGTGTGTGTGTGTGTGTGTGTGTGTGGTGTGTGTGTGTGTGTGTGTGTGTGTGTGTGTGTGTGTGTGTGTGTGTAAAAAACCTGTCAGCAAGTTTTGTCTGACATCTGGACATGCCTAGTAGTTCACGTCATGATGGTACTGTGTTTTTATCATAAAATTATGTAAAATAACTGTTGCAGTGCTGCTAAACTATTAACTGTACCACAACAAGAATAGCAATGTACAATGCGAGAACTGCAAGATTTAGTCATTACATTTGTAAATGATTTTTACATAAAAATTCAAATATTTTTCTATTAGTCTGCATTTACATCGTTTAATGAACATCTATTTTTCTCCCATTCGAAAATGAATCCTGCATTTATGTGAGGGATGAGGGATTTATATGTCACTCCCAAACGAAAAACATCTTTTATTCAAATTCTGAATGGATTATATTTAGCCTAGAAAGTGCACAATCACAGATGTTCAAGAATCAACAGATCTGTCTGTGATTGGCTACATTGCGCTACAAAATACGTTACAAAAACACGCAGTAAATAGAAACTTTTGACATTCTCCAGAGCGCAAACAAAAATACGCACTGGAGTGATTTCCAAATCTGTTTCGCCAATATCCTATTATTAAATTTTCAACTGGTGCTTTTCATTGTGCGAGAAAATGGACATGTGGCGTGAGAGCGTGAGAAAAGTGTCAATTGCATGAGTCTCACACTGAATGCGTGAGAGTTGGCAGCCCTAGAAGAGTTCAAAATAACTAATCAACAACAGTTTAGCATTATAAAGCATATGAACCCCTCTTTGTGACAGAAAATATCCATTGCATCTTTGTAAAATCACTGCTGAATAGCTGTATAACAGGCATGATACTCACAACGTAATTTGTCCAGTATTTTACCACCACACATCGTAGCTAGCATTGACTTCATAGCAAACACCGTGAGTTTCCCATGGCCTTCACTGAAACACAAACAACACATTATCAGAAGATGTTTTATTATAGCAATCATAAGCCTTAAGATTCTTTAAATTGCATTTACTGTTTGGACTACAGCAAATTTCATACTCTTATAGCCAATCTTTTGGAAATATATGTGTAAACAGAACATGTTTGACTATTGATCGTGTTAGAAGGCCCACAACCAAATTCATTATTAGTATTTTTCTATTTTTTTCTATGGTAAGCTCAGTCTTGGAAAGTAGCTTAACAATGCTACAAATTTAACTATGTTTTTCTGTAGCTTTACAGCAGCTCAGCTGTTTATAGTATATAGTGTAGCTTTTTCAGCTACTTTTCCCAAGAGGTAGAAGTGTAGCATGACAAAAAGCTACGTCTCCCTTTTTGTCAAATTGTGCACAGGATGCTAAAATGTCCTCTAGCTCATTTTTAGTGTTGGAAAGTCGATTCATTTTAGTGAAAAGGTTTGTTTGAACCATTCAAGTAAATGAACCAGTTCAAAAACGTCTCACCAATTCATTTACTTCATTCAGTCTCTATGCACCATCTTTTTTTTTTTTTTTTTTTACTTCTTGACTTCCATTAGGTGTTAGCTGTGTTCAGTCAAAATTTGAAATGTTAAACATTTCATGCTGTCAACCATAATTAAGATCGCTTTGGAGGCATCGTGTTTACATCTGTTATAATGATTGCTTATCAGGATCACCTAAATGTTGGATTTTCAAAATATGTGAAGTTTGTTGCAGTAAACTTGCATGACGTTCTTTAATAAATGATTAATTGGTTTCACACTGGTCTGTTATTGTAGGGACATCGACTTTACATGGGTGGCCCTTAGCCAATGAAAGCTGCGATGGAGTCCAGACCTTCTGCCATCAGTCTGCATAGATATGTATACGTGAAGCTACATTCAACGTGCTACACTTGCTCCAGACCATCAACGTGGTCGCGCCATCCTTGGAACGGTAAAAAAACAAACATAGAAAATCTGCACGGGGAAATCTTTCACCCTCACTTGAAATTCCAAATCGAGTGGAATTCTATTGAAATGACTGGATTTTGTTTGCAAAAATTCAACAATCAATGGTAAATATGACCGCAACTTTAGAATTTTGCCAAAACGAGGTGCACTATCTAAGTAAGCAGCATAGTTAAAGTCCCCATGAAATCAAAATTAAAGTTTTTTGAGTGTTAGTATCAATATGTTAGTCTTAATGCTATCTATAAGGCAGTGTGCTCCAAAACAGCTTGAAAAAATTCGCATTTAAGATATAAGCATTCCAAGTTTGCAGTTCGTCACGATCCCTCCACAACGCTCAACGTTTTTTTGAACTTCACATCGTGACTTCACTCTCATCAACTTTCTGTCCCACGTCAATGCTTCTCCTAGAATCCGAAGCGCCCGCCCCCACCATATAAAATAGACGCTGAAGGCGCGGCTGAAATCGGTCACTTGTCCACAGAATTTGTATTTTCTGTACAGTGAATGGCACGTAGTGCACTATATAGGGGACAGGGAACGATTCAAACAGTGTAAATATGCTTTCCATTGGGGCTAAAGAAGTCTGGTTTCGCGCTATGTCACGCTAACCACCGCACCGTGCACACACACTCTGCTCCGGTCCAGAGACACGATAGCACAGCTCTTGATCACAATAGCCGTCGATTCGCCGGTCAGACCCAAAATGTATCGGAGCTATTTGAATTATACACACAATGCTATATTTTATAGCAATATGGATGAGATTGTGGCTGGCATACCCTGTCAAATGCGGCTTTACGGAGCTCAACGTCTCTAGCCTAAGCTGTGATATAAACGAACGCTATTAGCTATTTTAAAAAGGGGCGGGGCTGCTTGATATGTCCCGCCCTGTCTTCCTGTTTCAGTTAAAATGACGTCAACACATAAAGTAACGCTGCGTGTTTCTAAGCATTTCAGAGGACCTTTAAGATGCCTATCTTTTGAAATAGCCTTTGGGAGTGTATTTACGATGTCTTAAAATGCTGCCTCCTTAGGCAGCTCACTATGTTTTGGAACAATCCCTTATGCCCTTCAAACACTTCTCACTCTTCAACGAGTGCATATGACTCACAGTCCATCAGGTTTGCCCTGGGACCCCCTGAGAGAAAAACAAATCTCCCTCACTAACAACATACCTGTCATAAGTGGCCACGATGAAGTTTAGCAGCAGGCCGATGGACTGCTCCACGTTTATCTGGTGGGTGGTGGGCAGCCGCTTGTTGAGCTGATAGAAGATGGAGGACAAAATGGTCTCCAGGCGTGACACATTAATCTCTGCGTTGTGGTCTAACGTGCTCAGCCCATTGTCACGGAAAGCTTCGATCATGTTCCACACGTCCACTAGGTGAACTACGACAGGAAAAGTACACCAGTGAGATCATTAAAAATACAGAATGGATATGTTCTGTTATTTTTCCCATACTAGAACACATTTACATGATATACAACAAAAGTGACTTTGTACAAACACCAAAATACACAAAATGCACTGAATGGTATTTTAAAATAAATAACATGGAAACAGGACTTACGGTTGCATCGTTTCTGAACAAATCGTAGCTTGCATGCTGTCCTATACGTTGAGAGACGAATAACATCAAAGTTTTGTGCCCCTGGTGAAAATCACATGCATCAGTTTTGTTACTTTCACATTGGCAAGACCCTTAAACCAATAGTTTGCACCAAAATTCAAATTTTGTTTATTTACTAGGGGTGGGAATCCTTTGGCATCCAATTTCAATTCTGGGTATCACAATCTGATTCCAAAACCATTCTTGAAATTATTTGTGCAATTTTATTAAATTACTTATATTAGTACTTTTTACAATAATTAATTACATATTAAAATAGATATGAAAAAAAATTAACTTAAATTCACTAAATATACCTTCAAAACAGACAAGCAAGCAATTATAAATGATATATTACTAATGACAAACTGTGGTAGGTATATTAATTTGCATTCACACTAATGCACAAATCTATTTTAACATATCAGATGTTTTGTCCTGTCCTTAAGCCATAACTGATTGTGTTTGCATTAATTTCGCATCATAAAAGCATTTTTGAGATGCTTTATGCATTTTGAGTTTTATGAATCACATTTTTATTCCATTTCAAGCAGCAAAAACTATGCCTCTGTAGAGCATTTGGAACAGAAAAACTGAAATACCGGTAAGTGAAACCACACAATGTCAAGCAAAGCACATGTTTCTCACAGCGCATGTCCTGAATCCAGAATCATTGAAGAGAAGATTATTTACTCATCATCATGTTGTTTCAAACCTGTATTACTTTCTTTCTTAAATGGAACACAGAAATGTTGAAGAATGTACTGGCTGCTCTTTTCCACATAATACACTCTTAAAAATTAAGGTTTCAAAAGGGGGTTTTCACAGCAATGCCATAAAAGAACAGTTTTTAAAAGAACAATTTTTTTCTTAGTGTAAAGAACATTTTAAAAAGCTAAAGAAACTTTTCGTACTATAAAGAAGTTTCCATGTATGTTAAAGGTTCTTCATTGAATCATCAGTGCCAATAAAGAACCTTTATCTTTAAGAATGTAGGGATCCAGGCTGTCGTGATCCAAAATGACAGCAATCCCTCACTAAAAAGGTACAGTCATGTTTAGTCACATTAGCACATTTTTGGCAAAATTATGTGGGCAAAAAATATCCATCATTAATTCTCAATAGTGTAGCGATAGATGAATCACAGCTCACACAGAAGTTCGCTTGCAAACCAAGCAGCTTTCTGTTGGTCAATTCATGTTACCAACTTGAACACGAGTAAAATCTGCTTGGGGAACTTTTTCGCCCTCATGCAATACTCCTGGTTCCCTTTCGAGCATGCTATTAACATGCTATGGGGAAAGTCCTGTTTACTCTGCTACTGAAGCCTGATTTGAACATGTTCATGTAACTGCACAAACCAATGGTGCCTAGGGGTGGAGCCGACTGCTAAATAAGTCGGCTCTGAGTGCCATTTCGTCAGAATTTTTCTCCTTTAGCAATGAAGGTCATCTCCCCGCTGGACTCTGAAGCAAGAAGTCGAGGAGCAAGAAGCTCAGCCTGCTGCTGCCATTAGAGGAAGCCCCGGCAGAGGAAGATCGCTAGAAGCCACAGCCATATCACCCTGTAGCCCAAGACTGGTTGCCCACTGAAACTAATCAGGGTTGAGCCTGGTCAGTACCTGGATGGGAGATCTCCTGGGAAAACTAGGTTGCTGCTGGAAGAGGTGTTAGTGAGACCAGCAGGGGGTGCTCACCCTGTGGTCTGTGTGGGTCCTAATGACCCAGTATAGTGTAACGAATCAGCTCATGGGAAATATGAATAATTAATCATAACTAGTTATAATTAATTATGAATAGTTTAGATCCGCTGTAGATATTTAGCTAACCACTCAGGATCAACTGTCTTTATTATTTACCATAACGTTACAATTTCCCTGCTTCCTGGTTAAAGGAAAACTTTCTTACTGTACCAATTCCACAAACTTGTCGCTAATCTGGCATGTTAAGTGATACACCAGTTATGAGCCAACAATTGAACCCACGTCATGTCGTGAATACAACGTAATGGTTTTTATTATAAACCTCATGTCAACACTATAAACGAGTCCTTAGCCCATACTATAAACACATAACTGTCTTAACATCCTACATAAACACTAAACTGGGTCTAACATACACAGACACACACCACACAGTTTGTATAGAAGGGTTAAAAGCTTAACGCGGCTAAGAGAATACGAAATAAAATATGAAGTTTATCGAACCTTTGCATATTCATGGCCTATCTGCCCCGAGGAAGCATCAGTTTCTTAGTTCAAACACACCCTTGTAAAAAGGTGCAAATGATACTAATTAATAAGACTAAGTTGATACTTGCACGTCTCGTCTGTCTGAAAAACAGGTTTGATGCAATCTGAAGGTTCAAATTGATCTTTGCTGAAGTTGGTTGATGAAAAGAAACCAGTTTGAGCCTAGGATCTTGATGAATGGAAAGTACAAGGCCGAAGCCTGGCACGAGCTTAGGATGTTTTGGAGCGTTGGAGCGTCTTATCGAAACTTAACAGAACCACCGACTGGGCGGGTCACATGAGGTGCGGCCTTTAAAGCCTGCAAAGATTCACGGCTCTCAAGATGGGCTTCTCCAAATGAGGAAGTCCGGAATCTCAAGTGGGAGTTCTGAGATACTGGGGCGTTTTTTTATGGCCCTTTGTTTGAAAGCATGGTCATTTGCATATGAAACTCACCGATAAAATTATTAAAGACTCTTCGAACACTAATATGTTGCTTCGTGTAGTAAACCATACAAAACACTCTGATTAGATCCAATCCGAATACGCATTCATAGTACTATCCTGGGATTAGTTATTATATGTAAGCTTACAGGTGTGTGTTTACGATTAACCTGCATAACAGTATCAGTTTCAAAAGAACAAAACTACCAATGACCATAATATACCCAATTGACCTGAAGGATCCAGGTGTGTTCATTCCTCAAGAAGACACGTGGTTTTCCTATTTATTAAATTATCAAATACAAAGTCCTTTACCGCTTGTGGATTTTTGGCCCAGGGGTCAAGGAAGCGACTTTCCCTTTCACCCTAAATTCCATGCAGGTCGTAATGCTCTGATCGGTGCCATTGGTTCCCATGGTGAACACAGGGCTGTTCGCGTCCTGGGGTGGTACAGAGTAGTTTTAATCTAAGCCTAACAAAATATAATATTGTGTGTTGAGTGGTCGTCATACCGCTACAATAGTGAAGGGGACACTAATATCTGTCTCAGCACCACATCCCTTCGAGAGGAGACCACCGCTAGAGGTCCAGTGCCTGGTTTTTTCTCGGAAGTTCAAATGACTTCACAGAGGCATTGGCGTGCCCCTACCTTGGCGCATTCCCACTTTTTCCTAATTCTGCCGTGCCCTCACCCCTCTGTTGACAAGTGTGCTGAAGTAATATGGTATGGGCCAATCGCCACCCCTAGATAAGAGGCCGGTCGCTGCACACCTCTACCCGCTATAGTTCCGGGCAGATTTGCAAAGTGCTTCCTGCACTTAGAAGTCGTCACAGGTCATTCACCACTTCCTGCCTAAGCGCTCCAGGCCAGTAGAAGGAGGTTACTCACTCCAGTTCGCTACGCTCAGGCCATTCTTCGTCATCTTCTCGCTTTAGAAGCATTTAGGTCAATCTTCAGTACAGGACCGCAAATGGCGTCCACGTCCTCCCTGACTCTGCTGTAAAAGGAGCCGTGGAATGGTCCATTTCTCTAGCGAACCCGCGAGTCTAATCCTTTTGCGCCGCTACTTTCTTCCTCGTGCCTTATGAATCTCCATCAGATGCTGACTTGGAACAGCTCCTCATTCAAATATGTCCCCGGGGCACCGTTTTTTTTTTGTTTAATATCCATGGATCTAAAAGATGCTCACTTTCACATCCAGATTGCCCCTCATAACAGAGCACCCTTGAGATTCACGTTTGAGGGGGTGACTGTCTCTGGCCCTATGCACTTTACAAAGTGAACGGACGCGGCTCTTTCCCCTCTGAGACAGATGAATTACCTAGACCAGTGCTTCCCAAACCGTGGGCCGTAGCGTTTAATCGGCGGTGGGGGGGGGGGGGGGCGTATGCTCTAAATCAAAATATTAAAATAATTAAAATATTCTAATTGTTCTAAAATGTGATTTTTTTCCCCCCTCCTTATGACACAAATAAAAAACATTTTTAAAAAATTCCAGTATAAACAGGTGACTGGCTTTGTAAATCGGCCTACTTGGCAGACATTTTCAGCCACTTGAATGGACTCAATCTAGCCCTACAGGGGACAGCAGTAACAATGTTTCACGTGCAAAACAAAATAGAGGCAACCATAAAGAAAATTGATCTGTGGGAGAAAATAATTGCCCAAGCCAACTATGAGTCCTTCAAAAACGTGTCCACTTTTTGTCTAAGAAGGAGAGGCCACTTTCCATCACTGCAGCAGTTGCTATGACAAGAGCACATGCAGGCTTTAAAGTCTCAGATGCAGGACTACTTCCCTGACATCAGCAAACAGCAGAGCTGGATACAGTATCCCTTTGCCAACCACACTGAGGATGTAATTGCGGGACTCACCTACAAGGAACAGGACAGCCTCGTCAATCTATCCTGTGACAGCTCCTTGAAACTGATTTTTTCTGAAAAAACTTGGACTCAGTTCTGGTTACTTGTGTCAAACGAATACCCTGAACTTGCCAACAAAGGCAATAATGTTTTTGATGCCGTTTGCCACAACGTATGTGTGAAGTGGGATTTTTTGGGTTGTGGCCTTAAAGACAAAGTACAGGAATGTGTTGAGTGTGGAATCTGATCTCCGTCTTAAATTGACGTAGATTCAGCCAGACATCAAATCCTTAACAGCTGAAAAGCAACATCACCCATCTCATTAGGTACTGTCTGGAAGACTGCTGATCAGACTGTGGGACTGTTCTTTACTAAAACTGACAAAGTTTACATCATTCCTCAGGTTAAGTGTAGATGTTTAGTTTTTTTTTTAATGCATAGTTATGTATTTCATTGCAATAGAAGCTACTGTACATAGTTCACAATTCTGTTACACACTTTGATGCAATATAATTGTAAATAGTATGCAGAAATTATGTAGTGTTATGGATTTAAATATATTTGTAAAGAATGTTTACATCATCTTACTTTCACCAGAATATAAAAATATTAAATTGTATAGTAGTTCTCATAATTCACATGAAATTCTTACAAACTGGTTAATAAATGTTGATAATTTTTTGCAAAGAGACAATCGCTTTATTAAATTAAGATATAATAAGTACAAATTATCTAAATATATCTATATACTATTATCTATATATTTTTTTTTTTTTAACAAAGAGGTGTGTGGGGGGGGGGCTTACTCCTCTGAAGTTTGGGAAGCTCTGACCTAGATGATTGGCAGGCCTTAGCCAGAAAGGAACAAGAACTCATAGCTCACCACTGTCCTGTGTGCTTTAGCTCCAGCCACCTGGAGCGGCTTGCTAAAAATTTATTTAGCAAGAGCTCTCTTTCCGGTCTCCCACCAGTGAGTGTCTTCCTGGGACATTTATGATTCTGCCCAGATGCGGTATGGATTACGCTGGAATTGCTCCCTTAAATTTAAGCGCTAGCAGTGTCTTCCGCTCCGGGACTTCAACTCTCAGTCCCCCTCATGGCTTCTCAGAGGCGATGCTCGGCTCTCTGTGAAGGCCACTTCCTCTGTGATTCCTCTGTGCCTCTGTCGCTTCACATACGGCCCCTCCAGTATTGGCGCAAAGCCCATGTCCCATCCCACGCTTGGTGCCTGGGATGTTTTCATCTCAGGGTAACCCACTGCTGCATCGGAGCTGTGACCCCTTGGAAAACGTCTTGTCTATTTCAAGCAGGTTTCCCGTTGGGACTGACCTCCAGAAGGACGTTGGTCATGACAGATGCCTCCAACTCGAGTTGGGGAGCTCTCTGCAAGGGAAGACGGCATTCGGCTCCTGGTCAAACCTGGGGCAATGCTTACACATCAACTGCCTCGAGATGATGGTGGTTTTTCCTTCCTGCCGGCCTTAAAAGGGGCACCACATCTTGGTCCGTTGGGACAACATGACAGTGGTAGCCTTATTAATCACCAAGGCAGTCTCAGGTCACACTCCCTTCATAGGTTGGCTCAATGCCTCCTTTTATGGGCACAGGCAAACTCCTCTCGTTGAGAGCAGTTCAGTCCAGGGGCAATGTAGCTCCAGGAGAATGGAGACTACACCCCCAAACAGTTCAAAAGATTTGATCTGTCTTCAGGAGGGCAGAGGTGGACCTCTTCACCTCAAAAGACAACTCTCATTGCCCAACTTACTTTTCAAAGGACAGGCGAGATGCTCTGCCACAAATGCCCAGCGCCACGTTATGCCTTCCACCTGGTTGCCCTGCTTCCTCAGGTCATCAGACGGGTCAGGGAAGTCAGATGTTCTGTCCTCCTGGTGGCCCCAGCTGGAGGATCATCCATGGTCCCGCGACGGTCAGTCGCTATCCGCCTTCAAGTACTAATACCCATTTTGTAGAGCTAGATTCCCATGCTACATACATCCTCTTATCGTCCTTAATGGTCATCTTTTCTGAATGGTGTGCAGCCGGAACAAGGACCCGTCCTCTTGTGTGATGCGTATCATGTGCTGATCTTTTTACATAGCTACTGGACAAAAGGTCGACGTCTTTCCACGCTCATAGTATAATAGCTGCCATTGCGGCAAATCATTCTCTCGTGCCTAGCCTCTCATTCGGCAGAAACAACCTTGTCATTAATTTTCTGAGGAGAGCTCGGAGATTGAATCTGCCTCGTCCTCATACTGTGCCGACTTGGGACTTATCTATAGTCCACAGGGCCCTACGGGGCCCTCCCTTCAAGTCGCTCCAGCCCACCAACTTGCGGCCCCTGTCACGTAAGACCGCCCTCTTTTTGTTAATGTCAGTCAAGCGAGTGGCTTCACTCCGTTCAGAGCACAAGTCATCACCCTCTTAGCACTCCCCAATTCAGAAGGTGAGCAGGGTCCTAATCCACTCTGCCGGGTTCGGGCTCTTAGAGTGTCTTGGTGACTATTCTAAAGTGCGTGGTGATATCTTGACTTGTGCTGGTCATCGCCATCTACCTTTACCAGGTTTTATAATTTGGACGTCCCTGCCCTGCAGGCACGGATTTTGTCCACTTAAGTTTACCTAATCCCCTCTGTAAGTGGAGAAGATCTTGTTATGTAAACCCCAGCCTGGTGGCTTGGGTCTCATAATTGGCTCATGCTTTTTAGGAGCCCTCATTATGGGCGCTCTGGGGCTGGGCTCGCAGAGTGGCTTTGTTCTGCACTTGCTTATAGCATGGCGCGATTGGATGCAAAGGAACACTCTGGTTACTTACATAACCTCGGTTCACTGAGATATGAGAATGAGTGTTGCATATGCTGATGTGCTATAAAGCTGCACGTGAGTCGACGACTGTCGCTTCAGTTGAAAGATTCTGACGAAATGGCGCTCAGAGCCGACTTGTATAGCAGTCGGCTCCACCCCTTTTGGCAGGTTGAAGCGCCATTGGTCCATGCAGCTACACGAACGTGATCAAATCAGGCTTCAGTATCAGAGAAAACAGGAGTTTCCCCATAGTGTGATTAACGCAACGCTCGTTCCTTTATCTCAGGGAACCAAGGTTATGTAAGTAACTGGAGCGTTTCATCGATTCCTAATGAAATGACTAGATTTTACAAAAAGTTTTTAAAAATATGCACATCTGACAGGCAAAAAAAACTCAATGAGGGTGTTCAACTATTAGTCTATATCTCAAAGTTTGTCTGATGAAGATCCATACGGCTTGAAACGTCACCTGTGGTGAGAACATGAAATAAACATTTTTACATTTTTGGAGCTGTGGTGTGCCAACCTTTCTTTTTTCTTAATGGCTGGATTTCGCAGAGAATCTGAAAATGTCACCTTCAAAGTTTCATAAAACCGGCCTATATTATTTTTCCACCATTTTGTGCTCTACAAAAGACAACGGTCCTGGTTTGGGGAACGAATGAGTAATGAAATTTGGGTGAACTATCCCTTCAAAAATGTGTAATCTATGACAAACACAAAAATACTCTGAATATACAAAGCAACTGTGACAGTTTTACTTGGACCATCAACCTGTTTCTACTGTTTTCTCAATCATTTTTGCCTTCCAACCATAGACACTAGTTTGTGCCAGTCTATTGCCCTGTGGCAGTGGAGGGCGAATAGAATTCAACAAGACCTCTGTGTATGTGTGCGGTGCATTGTGCAGAAAATGTTGTTAACTCTGAAAGCAACTCACTCATCTCCATGAAGAGCTGTCTCTTCTCCACCATGGATTTGCTGCTTTTACTTCCCTCTTCAATCATTCTACACAACACAAAAAAGGTCCATTTAATACCACAGCTTAACCACGGCCTCATTATGAAGACACAACTCACAATAACAGCAAAAATCGCTAAATTGAATTTGAATGTTTGCAAAATTTTTACAATAATTTGTAAAGAAATTGATATTGAAATTGCAACTGCAATACAGCTAATATATCTCTGTGTATATTCCACATTCAGACTTTTAGAACTCTCTTATACGATCTTTTGGTGCATATAGTCAGTCCACCGGAAACTCCTTAAGACTCACCTGTCAGGTTGGCTGGGACTCAGATAAGGTGATGCAAAGGAACCAGGAAGCTCCTACATAAGGAAAAACATTTTGATGTTGACATCTGGGGAAATACCCCTCCCCCCAATCCAACCCACATACAAAAATAAACCCTGGAATAAAGCCCCCATTCACAAAAGGGCATTTGAGTTCTCTTGCTCTGTGCTAGTGCTGATTATGTATGACAATACTGTCTGCACAGACTGCATCCTGTAAGCTAATGAAACAAGAGCCGCTAAGGAGCCACTTAATAGTGACAAGAAGAGAACACATCATAGAACCAGTAAAGGAAGAATTCTGAGTATAATGGCTGTGAAAAAGAATACATGCATATTATATAGAATTTGTCATGAGTAAAAGTAATGTGAAGAGAGATGAGAAACGAGCCGCTAAGGAGTCACATGAAAGCAATCAAAGAAGAACTCTGAATGTAATGAGTGTAAAACATATATACATAATACTGGATATTATAGTAATGTGGATATTATAGTTATTACTGTTGTGTAAATGTAGTTCTTACATCAACACCATAAAACGTAACAACAGCCGTCAACTCATATTTACTTGCTGCTTCAATTAGTAGAAGGGATTTTTATAAATCCCAATGACTTGAATCTTTTGATTCATTTCGTCAAGATGATCTGTTCTGATTCATTCACTGATTCAGTGACCCTTTCTGCAGGTTACATTGTTATGCCTGTAGAGTAGACTGTTAGGCAGTAAGTTGTGTGAGTGATTCATTAAAGGAATAGTTCACCTAAAAATTAAAATTTACCCACGCTCAGGCCATACAAAATGTAGATGAGTTTGTTTCTTCATCAGAACACATTCGAAGAAATATAGCATTACATCACTTGCTCACCAATGGATCCTCTTCGTTGAATGGGTACCATCAGAATGCTAACAGCTGATAAAACCATCACAATAATCCAAAAGTAATCCATATGACTCCACTCCATCAATTAATATCTGAAGTGAAAAGCTATGTGTTTGTAAGAAACAAATCCATCATTAAGGCGTATTAAAGGGATAGTTCACCCAAAAATGAAAATTCTGTCATCATTTACTCACCCTCATGTCGTTCCAAACCTGTATGAGTTGCTTTCTTATGTTGAAAACAAAAGAAGATATTTTGAAGATTGCTGGTAATCAAACAGTTGGTGGTTGCCATTGACTTCCATAGTATTTTTTTTTCCTACTATTTTCCGACAGAATTTTAATTTTTGTGTGAACTATCCCTTTAATGTTAAACCATCACATAATCAAAGTCCATCCCCCGTTGTCCTCTCACATCAAAATCCACTGACCTATTTGTTTAGAACTGTTCGCACTTGGAAACAGTACTTGACAAAAGGTGGCATCTTTTCTCCTGATTCAGGTGAACACGTGTGTGGATTCTTTGATTATTGTGATGTTTTCATCAGCTGTTTAAACTCTCACCCAGTCAAAAAAAAAAATTGCAAGGTCCATCGTTGAGCATGTGATGTAATGCAAAATTTCTCCAAATCTGTTCCAATAAGGAAACAAACTAATCTACATTTTTGCATTGCCTGAGGGTGAGTATATTTTCAGCAAATTTAAAATTTTTTGCGTGAGCTAGCTACTTCTTTAAATCATTCTAAACAAGCTGTTTACAACCTAAACTTTTAAGACTTTTTATATACTTTAGTGTATCTAATTTAGAAAGAGATTTGTAAAAAGAGTGAGACCGAAATGATAAAACGCAGATCTATTATTTTCCCAAAACTGCAGAGCATTACTAAAATCGAGGGACTGATTCAGTGACATACTCAAAACAGCAGCTGAATTCATAAAAGAGTGCATTAGTGCCGCCCTCTTTTTCAAATGTGCTGTTTCCAGAAGTGTTCTTTTTTTCCATACATTTTTACCATAGGGATTAAAAAAAAAAAAGTCTTCATTAAAGTGTTATAAGCATGAACCAAGCTAAATAGCTACAAGGTGAATCATAACATACAAAACTTTACTTGAAGCACAAAATTTTTAAAGGGGTCATATGATGCGATTTTAAGTTTTCCTTTCTCTTTGGAGTGTTACAAGCTGATTGTGCATAGATAAGATCCCTGAAGTTGCAAAGACTAAAGTCTCAAATCCAAAGAGATATTCTTTATCAAAGTTAAGACTTTGCCACGCCCCCCTAAACGGCTCGTTCTAACACGCCCCCACATATCTACCTCACTATGTGGAAATATTAGCATAATGCCGCCCAAATGTGCACGCAAAGAAAGAAGGCGTGGTTTCAGTAACCGCAGTGTTGAAGCAGCCATGTCAGGGAGACGCTGTTTTTCTAGGCGAAAGCAAAAGTACTTTTTTTTGGCCTTCCGAAAGTAGATGCATTTGGGAATTTTTAAGATTACTTACAACAGAACAGCAATTTTTTTTATGGACGACCGTTTCGTGAACCTAGGAGAGGAGGTAATTCTGACTTTGCTATGACAATCTGGCGCTTCTGAATCAGCTACTGTTTTGTTATTAGTTTAAGTATTTGCTATTGACTGTTCAAATGCGGAGTTTTGCGCATCGTGTGTGTGTGTGTGAGAGAGCGAGAGAGCGCGAGAGCGCCCGCGAGAGAGAGCGAGCTTACATGTACTGTTGTACAATTTAAAAAAAAAATGTTTTTATTATTATTTTTTAGACTTTTTAACAATGTCTGTAATATTTTTCTTGTTTTTTGTTTGTGGAGAAAAAAAAGAAAGAAAAAAGAAATTACACATGTACTTATTTACTTAATTATTTTACATATCTATTGTTGTTTTGTTTATGTATTATATAATTGTTTATTCCTTATTCATGTAATGGACAATGCTTTGGCAATACTGTGCAAGTCATGCCAATAAAGCTCATTTGAATTTGAATTTGAATTTGAGAGAGAGCGCGCGAGAGAGCGAGAGAAGAGAGAGAGAGAGAGAGATAGAGAAGAGAGAGAGAGAGAGAGAAGAGAGACAGTGTCACATCACGTTGAGTCAGCTGTCTTAACTTAACGTGCTTGTGTACTGCAAACACATACCAGCTTCATCACTTTGTCTGTCACGCGACTCTGTTCCCCTTCGGGCTCTGTCTTTACATTTTATTTTGAAAGATGAAGCGCGTGATTATGGTAAGGGGCGTTACATTTTCCGACGAGTGCTTGCGGTGTTCGACAATCACAATGCACTGGGTCAGCTGGACAATCAGAGCAGACTGTTGCTTGTCGTCGGAGGACTTTTGTAGAAAAGGAAGTGTTTTGAGTAGAGTCGGGGCATATAGGACCCTACAATAATGTACTTTTTGTGGAAAATAATGTGTTTTTTGAACATTAAAGCATGTCAACATATTCTGTTACACCAAATACACAAAATAATGATCTTTAAAAAAGCATCATATGACCCCTTTAAGACTGTACTTAGAAGCTTTAGTGAAGGAAAGAACTACAATCCCATGAAGCATTGCGAATGACAATCAAATGAAAAATATAAAATGATTTGTTTAAAGTTGTTGATTATATCTATAGAAACAATATATTTTGAGCTTATTGCAAAATCATGCATAAATATTTAAGTATTTTAAAGCACAGTGAAACCGTCTTGATTAAATCGTGTTTCATGGGAGAGGGCGTTCCCTGCAGAGACCCTTTGGTGCAATTTGATTCTCCAATTGGTGGAATTTCCATACAGTATCTTGGGTAATGTAGTTTTTACCATGAATTCTGCTGTCAAGACATTTATTTAAAAAATTAGCTTAAGTAAAGTGCACAGATGGCTTAAACAAATGCATATGCCATTGATTAACAATGCCGGAGTTCACAAAGATTTGCAAGTTGTTGTTAAAAATCAATTTCCCAATGGAGAAAATGAGTTTTACTTATGGAACCCACCTGTTGCACATCTAAATTAACTGGTTTCATTCAAGTCAAAAATAATATTTCACATCACTGAATCAATACATTCATTTATGCAAACAAAACTATATGTAACGGGTTGAATCAGGTAGATAGGTAACAATTGCAGGCTTTACTGCAGTGTTATTCCGAATGTAGCAAACAGCTTGTTCAGATAAACTGGCCTATTTGTTCAGTAATGAGCTGTTCTTCACAGGAAGCACTCAAATACTATTGGACCGTAATGACAGGAAGGCAGCGGGAGACACTTCAGTGAACCAAAAAAGACGAGTCAGTGCACGGAAGTGAACAAGACTCGTTCACTTAAAAGATTCACTCAAAAGCATCGATTCGTTCACGAAACGAAACGCCACTAGAAAGCATTATGTCATTCCCGACCGTTAAAGACACCGCTGACGTTATGACTTCTGGCTTCAAGTCGTTCCGTTCGTTTAGCGAATCTAATAGAAGGGCTGCTACTAAGTGGATATATGGCCCACTATAATAAATCAGAAGTAACACACCGCACCTCTATAATGACTCGCGCTTTGACGTGACTCAACGTGAGGATTTTTCCCCAACCAACGGAAATACACACTGCACAAACAAACACTTATACACCCCCAATGCGTTTAAATGACAACGTCTAAGCTTAATGCATACGGCCATATTATCTTTATTTTTAACTCCCTATGTACCTGATGTGTTAAATGAATAAGATGCTATGTGACCCACAAATACAGTTGGATCCGTAAGATGATATTCTGAGGACATGTTTAGCTGTGCTCCCTTTGCGTGTGTTTGTATTTGCATCTGAACGCGAAAGCATCATTAGCGGGTGGTCTTACCAGCGGGGGGGAAATCACGCAGGTCGCGCGACCATCATCAGCATCTGCTGAGAGCGATCAACGGTCTCGCACGCGATTCCTGGCGTATCATCATCATCTTCATCATAGCTCTCTTGCGTTTCAATTGATTTGTTTTAATATCGACTGACAAATACTGACCTATTAATCCGCAATTCGGTAGCGCTGCGCTCCCCCATCTTTATATTTGCGCCGTGGTTACCGTTCCGTTTGATTCGGTCTTGTAGGAACTGCAGTACAGGCTGCGAGCGCTTCTCTGACACCCCCAACAGCATAGGACCTCCGAGCCTGCCTGCCTTCCCATCACGGGGGGGGGAGCGCATCTTATTGCTCTTTATATGCACGATTTTTACTAAGCCTTTAGCCGACTGTTAGTTTATGTAACATGCAAGTTCTTGCCTCAAATAGCCCGAGTAGATCTTCATGTATACTGCGTATGCATGCTTGTTATGCCTATGTCGAAGACCAGAAGATGTTTGTTTTTTATTTTGCAATTAATAGATCATTATAGGCGACCATAAGTCCATACAGCATGAGATATACTTATTAATAACAATCATTGGCAAAAGAGAACATAATTTTTTAAAAAAAGTGCATACCCTGTGGGGCATAAACAAACAAATCATACCGACTGAACAAATCCAAATCTTCTAATAAAAAAAAAAAAAGAGATATCTCGGGCCAAATTTAACCAGATTACACGAAAAAAAAGAAATACTCGACAGTTTCAATCTATCATTACTACAAATTTGGCCAGTGTTTGAATCCACATTACATTTTAATCGTAGAAATTCCGTAGTTGGGTAAATACATCATTTTAAATGGCACTTCTTTTACATTTTGGTGGAAAGGGAGCAGAACAGACTTAATTTCCTCTAATCCAGGTATAAAATAGCCTATCCACCACTATATTTTTTGCACTTTTAATATCAGCACATGCGGTCTTAAATGCAAAGTTATATTCTTTGTCGGTTGTCTAAAAAAAAAAAGCGAATCTGATTAATAATCTAAAATCATAATTTAATTGCTTAAAAATTCAACTATGACTGGAACACCTGTTCACCTTTTCACTGGTGTTGTTGCATAGCAACGTTCCATCAAATCACACTTCATGTAATACGTCATTGGTTTTGTACTTTATTGTTTAAATAATTAGAAGAAATGAACTGAATTACATAAAAAAAAATAACCCATTACTGAATTTGTTTTCCTGCATTTTATTCATATGGTTTCTTGATAAAATACACTTTGCTTACAATTGCTGATTACAATTACTATATTACATTCACCTTTATTTGACATAAAATATTTGACTTTTAAAACATAAAATAACACGCATTGTGGAAGCCACTCCAAGTTCTGGAATACCAACACCTCCTGCACTAAGAGTCATATCATTTCAGGGGTCCGCAGGGGAAAACATAGCCTCATTAATTAAAAATCCAAGTGTTTTGTTAAATGTCACAGGCATATAAGGTTGGCGATAGTGGAAGTAAGTCATGCGTTGCAACTCTATCAAAGGAAATGAAAGCAGTAAATAACCAACAACAGTTAAACACTGCGGTTTACACCTCTGACAAACATTTTCAAGAAATGAGTTAACCTAAATATCTTTTTTTTTTATTCAAATCAATTCTAAGGCCTGATATAATGTATAATGGAGGTATCACAGTTATTCTATGAGTCTCTTGTAAGTTTAAATGCTGCATATGTATAAGTAAATAAAAGCGTCAGTTTACCCACTGACAAAAGTCAATGAAAGCCAGTTACCTTGAAACAACCTCACACCCAAAGCCATTCAGCACAACCCAAACACCACGCTAGTTAATTTTATTCATACAACATAAACACTATAACCTGATGGATTTTTTTCTGTAAGAAGCTAGACTTTCAATAATCAATAAAGTGAGCTGCAAGTTTCACACACATATTATTAGTCAATTTAAAATCCACTGTGAGGACATGAATTCATCACAGGCAAAACTAGACGTACAAAAATATCAACAGATCAGACTATCACAAGGGTCCTGGTACAAAAAAAAAAGTGTGTAAAAAGTTTATGTACTCCTTAAGCAAAGGTATACCAAAAATGGGACAGCCAATATAAAGATATAGTAAATACCCTGTTTCTTAAATGTTTTGTAAAATGATTTGTAAATAGACTTCTTTTTAATAAAATATATTACTTAAAATATATTACTTTGCTTAACTAGACAGACATTAAAAACAAAATCTGATTATCTAGTCCCCATAAATCGACTTTGGTATATTACCAAGCAAATTTGATCTAAAATTCGTTTACATTTCTATTGCCTGTAAGGCAGATAATAAAAAGGAAAAAGAAAAGAAAAAAAAGACTAATTCAAAGATGCATCAACTTTTTTTTTCTAACATACATAGAACTATGGGTATCAAAATGTATCTGTTTAGCAGATTTGTTTTAGGACAGAAATTAAACCACGACATTGAATGTTGAAACATGATTAAAATTATGATGTGTTGGACAGTATTTCATAAATAAAAACCTTTAGTTATCAGACAATCGGATATATGTTTAGGCAAGATACAAGAATGCTTTGTAGAACTATTTGTACATCTAAAAGAAAGTCAGTATTTACAATACTAAACAAAACAGAAAAAAATCTTCATAAAATCTCCCTTCTGAGTGTTTAACTTCATTGCTCATATAGTTTTGCTGTTGATACTCTGCATTATTTTCCTATTCCTAACAACTAAGGTTACAGAGAGTATCTGCTATTCCAATTAGAGGCAATGTCACTTGTGTGACGTAAACTGATTAGACACAGGCTATTGAAATGATTAAGACCTGCTTTTGCTCCTGAGAGGGTACAACAGATTGTTTAAGAATTCTTTCATCCTTGCAAATCATCATTTTTTTTAAAGATATAGATCGTTAGCGAAGTCATTTTCTGAACATAAAAAAGTGCAACCCTAATAAATCCTTTTTTCTGAAGAAAATGAGATGTAAGGGACTAATGCTCTCAATTTTATAAATATTGTAAATATACAAATTATTGCCATTATCAGTATAAACCTGTTCTTACATTCTTCTCTCAAGTAAAACCCACTGATCTAAGAGAAGTGCTAGCCTGTTAACATATTTGACAAAACTCCCTTCTATCTCATAAATAACTTTGAACGGTACCATATAAACCTAGTATCAAGGCAGGTTAATATATTAGGTTTACATATTCACAGTAATTCTGCAAAATAATTGGTATTTCAGTTGTGTGGTTCTTTTGCTTGTGTCACAAAGGCTTAAACCAACCAACAAATAGCTTTACCGGATATGCAAAGACTAAATATTGATGTTATCGGTTTATAATCCAGCAAACTAGTGTGAATTATGTGTAAAAGATACGAAATTTGAGGGTTGGAAGGAATCCTGATTTTTAACATCTATAAAAATAGTAGTATATTCATTTGCATTTCTAAAATTCTATTACAAAAATATAACAGAAATAGAACAAGCCTTAAATATTGCCACTATTCAATATCGAGTCTTGAGGCTAAAACAAGGTGCTCAATGAATGAGAGGAAGTATTACTCAGCATTGCACATTTTTTATACCCCCCCCCCCCCCAAACCCCCCCCCCCCCCCCCCCCCCCCCCCCCCCAAAACCCCCCCCCCCCCCCCCCCCAAAAAAAAAAAACCCCCCCCCCCCCCCCCCCCCCCCCCCCCCCCCCCGCCCCCCCCCCCCCCCCCCCCCCCCCCCCCCCCCCCCCCCCCCAACCCCCCCCCCCCCAAAAAAAAAAAAAAAAAAAAACCCCCCCCCCCCACCCCCCCCTCATCTTCTAGCATGCTATTTATGTTTGTATTGTAAAGAAAAACAAAGGGGCGAAATCACTAAACAGTTGTGCCACTTTTGCACTCTGCATTTCAGCGCAAAAACCTGCGGTGTCTCTACTAAGCACCGGCAATCCAGTTTAACCAGGCGCTTAAAGCGCTCAAACTGCAAATGAAAAGCATGGGTACATATCCAGACATACAGTGTAGTCGAGCGCACTTTCGGCACTTTAAAGAGCCGATTCAGGTGTCTGGATTGCATTACTGCAGCCATACTAAACAGTCCCAGTAAAGCATGCCAGATCACGGTAGTCTGCTGCATTAGCCACAACTAAGTACTCAAAACTGACTTGCAAGAATAACACAGGCTTGCTGGTCATGTTACCTGATTAGCATAACTCCTGAATCAGCCGCTAAAACGAAGCAGAAAGTACGTGCAAATAAGCAGCACTATTAGCAGGCACAATTCATTCTTAG
Source organism: Sinocyclocheilus anophthalmus (assembly GCA_018155175.1). Taxonomy (NCBI): domain Eukaryota; kingdom Metazoa; phylum Chordata; class Actinopteri; order Cypriniformes; family Cyprinidae; genus Sinocyclocheilus; species Sinocyclocheilus anophthalmus. The sequence continues at coordinate 141,870 of JADLZN010000566.1, read as the reverse complement.
TGAGTTTCCCCCATTCAGCACAACAGCTTGCCTCTCTCAAATGACAACGGATACATGAACAGGTTACCACAGCGAGAGAGTCACTGCTGTACTGTCGTAACATTTCTGTTACCCTCACTGCAGTGATTGCTTCTCTTTGAATGAATGAATGAACAAGTTGCAGTTCATCCTCAAGACCATTATCGTACCACCAAACACGAGACACATAGTTTGGATGGACCAATGCAATCATCATGGCAGAATGCGCCACATCCCTTGCACATAATCATGGCCTTCAGCCGACAGTAGCACTTTGATTGGACGTCTTCCATTGCAGAGGTTTCTATGAAGGCTTGCTCAGGTGAGGTTTCACCCTGACTGTTCTGATCCAGTAGGTGACCGGCAGGTATGGCAGTGACAGTGACGGAAAAAGACATCATTCCTCCAGCAGCCGTTTCACCATCACCACTGCAGGACACAGTGGGAGAAGTTGGAGTGTCAGCCATGCTGTGGTTCAGTGCATGAGGGACAGACATGCTGATAGTGCCACCATACTGAGGTCCATTATGTGCTTTCTGAGACAAGAACGTGCGTTGGTGACAGTCACCTAACTGATATGGCTCTGTTTTACCCTGTATACTGCTGCACATATCAAGCTGCGCTCTTGAGCATGTTTCTTTGGTTCTAAGAGAAGTGTTGCCTTCGTCTTTGATGGACAAACAACTCAGAGATGGAGATTCAGACTTTATATCAGAGCAGAGTTGGGGTGTCAAACCATCATCTGGTTTATTTATGACACATCCCTGCTGTTCCACTTTTACCCTTGGAAAATTCAGGTGTCCTTGAGAGGTGGTATGAGACCATGCAAATGACTCCGTCTTCCCTTTCACACTCTCCTCTGCTTCGATTTTCTCCTTCTTCAGGTTGGCGAGGGCAATGCTCGTATTATTAGTTAGGTGGGGCCGTTTGCTGCTCTCGGATGCTCTACCATATGTGGAGACATTGAGGAGGTAGTGTCCTGTCATAGCTGGTTTGGATAACCTTTTCCGTCCAAAGATGCCGAGATGGACACTCTGGTCATGGCTACCCTCAAGGTGACCCAACTGACAGGACTGAAATTGGGAGGGTTGACAGTTGGAGATGGTGTTCTTCTGCTCGCATTTGTCCCTTAGCGGTTGGAGCATCTGGTCCTGAGTGCCAACTTTGACAAACTTGTCCACACTTCTGGCTTGCATCATTGATGGGCCAAAAGGAACTTGGTTCCCAAGATTGTTGGCATCTTCTTGGTTCGTTTTCAACCCAGCAGTGGTGGTACCAAGAGTCCCTTTATCTCTGGCAGAAATGGCCACAGATTGAACCTCCACCTTGGCTAGTGGCTTTGGGAGGATATTTTCTAAGGGGACCTCTTTACCTTGAAGAAGCTGGGTGACCAGAGGATTATTTGCTGGGATTGAAGAGCAAGGCTTGGTCACTGACGCTCCTGAAAAAGGCGTCTGCTCTGGTCTCTGGTTTTGTGCTATTGTATTCAAGGCAGTCACATTTCCTGCCTGACTTGAAGGTGCTAGCCTTCCCCCAGGACTGAGGAGGTTATGCTGATCCTTGCCTGTTGGGTTCAACGTACACAGAGTGGTTTGCAACCCCATCGAAGAGCAATTATCTTTTAAAAATCCCTGGCTTGCACTGAAGGCTTGTGCAAGACCAGGGTCTGAGTGTCCAGTGGAACCTGAGGAAGGAGAGGTTTGTAAGAGAGTCACTGTGCCTTCAGGAGCTGGAGATCCAGAGTTTAACTTTATTGGCGACACAGATTGACTTCTGCTGCTTGCTGGTGAAAAATCTTCAGACAGGGACCGAGCTGGAGAGGGTGTTGAGGTACCTCCAACTGAGCCGGTTCCCATTGAGGAAGATGACCCGGCTGCTGCTGCTGCAGCACGCTGTGCACGTGCTAACTGGGCTTTTGCCTTGATGTCAGCTAGAGTGCGAGCACCTGTGCGACCGGGTCGAACGCTAGGGGGTGTCAGTGGAATGGGAACGGGAGTCCTTGGAGATACCTGTTCAGTAGACGCAGGGGCAGATGAAATTCTTGACACTGAGATCTGCAAAAAGAGAGTTTGAGTGTTACTATGGAAGTGAAAATTCCACTGAAGTTAGCATTTAATTTCAAAAATGTATATAGCGCATATATTATAGATTTATATAATCTATACATTTTTAGATCTAAATTTCTTTTGTATTGAAATCCTACCTACGATATTAGGGTGACTTTTGGTGTTTGCCTGGCACGTGCGATGTGGTGGCTCAATGTGCCCTAAAAACATGGAGTGTTTTTGGCATTGTGGTATGATTGCTATTGTTTCTTGAGATTGCGAGGCATTCCTAGTAGGGTGGGAATCTTATCCACCTCCATCCAATCCCGATGCAGAATGTTCTTGATCTACTCCCCCCCCCCCCCCCTTATTAATTAAGACACGGACAAAATTATAAACGCAAACACTTTTGTTTTTGCCCCCATTTTTTATGAGCTGAACTCAGAGATCTAAGATTTTTTCTATGTACACAAAAGGTCTATTTTTCTCAAATATTGTTCACAAATCTGTCCTAATCGGTGTTAGTGAGCACTTCTCCTTCGCCGAGATAATCCATCCACCTCACAGTGTGGCATATCAAGATGCTGATTAGACAGCTTGATTATTGCACAGGTGTGCCTTAGGGTGGCCACAATAAAAGACCACTCTAAAATGTGCAGTTTTATCACACAGCACAATGTCACAGATGTTGCAAGTTTTGAGGGAGCGTGCAATTGCTGACTGCAGGAATGTCCACCAGAGCTGTTGCCCTTGAATTTAATGTTCATTTCTCTACCATAAGTCGTCTCCAAAGGCGTTTCAGAGAATTTTGCAGTACATCCAACCGGCCTCACAACCGCATACCACGTGTAACCACACCAGCCCAGGACCTCTATATCCAGCATCTTCACCTCCAAGATCGGCTGAGACCAGCCACCCGGACAGCTGCTGCAACAATCGTTTGCATAACCAAAGAATTTCTGCACAAACTGTCAGAACCGTCTCAGGGAAGCTCATCTGCATGCTCGTCGTCCTCATCGGGGTCTTGACCTGACTGCAGTTCGTCTTCGTAACTGACTTGAGTGGGCAAATGTATTTGGACATTCGTGTATGGCGTCGTGTGGGTGAGCGGTTTGTTGATGTCAACGTTGTGGATTGAGTGGTGGTGGTGGGGTTATGGTATGGGCAAGCGTATGTTATGGACAACGAACACAGGTGCTTTTTATTGATGGCATTTTGAATGCACATGATATACTGTGACGAGATCCTGAGGCCCATTTTTTTGCCATTCATCCACGACCATCACCTCTTGATGCAGCATGATAATACATGTCCCCATGTTGCAAGGATCTGTACACATTTCCTGGAAGCTGAAAACATCCCAGTTGTTGCATGGCCAGCATATTCACCGGTCATGTCACCCATTGAGCATGTTTGGATGCTCTGGATCGGCGTATACGACAGCGTTTTCCAGTTCCTGCCAATATCCAGCAACTTCGCACAGCCATTGAAGATGAGTGGACCAACATTCCACAGGCCACAATCAACAACCTGATCAACTCTATGCGAAGGAGATGTGTTGCACTGCGTGAGGCAAATGGTGGTCACACCAGATACTGACTGGTTTTCGGACCCCCCCCCCCCCCCCGACCCCCCAATACAGTAAAACTGCACATTTTAGAGTGGCCTTTTATTGTGGCCAGCCTAAGGCACACCTGTGCAATAATCATGCTGTCTAATCAGCATCTTGATATGCCACACCTGTGAGGTGGATGGATTATCTCGGCAAAGGAGAAGTGCTCACTAACCCAGATTTAGACAGATTTGTGAACAATATTTGGAGAGAAATAGGCCTTTTGTGTACATAGAAAAAGTCTTAGATCTTTGAGTTCAGCTCATGAAAAATGGGGGCAAAAACAAAAGTGTTGCGTTTATAATTTTGTTCAGTGTAGTTTACCGACTTGAGAATCTTAAAATCCTTACATTTATTTACATATCCTTACAATAAGTAATTAAGTACTTTTAAAATAATTACAAATTGAAAAAAAATGTAAAACAATTTTAAACTAATATAAATTCAAAACATACAAGCAAGTAGTAAATAATAAAGAGGAGCATAAAAACATATGCACTTTTTAAAACACTTCCGTATAAATTAGCTGAACGGTTTCCATTCACGACTGCGAGCTATTTTTCTCATCTTTAGCTTTTTGTGTTTTTTCCTATGACATCATAGACAGCGGGAGATCTATTAAGCTGCATTCACACACGGATCTCTTTTGAAATATAATTAGTAATGTGCATATGTGGCTTGTACTGTCCGTTTAATCCCTTAAGACATAACTGGCTGTGTTTACATTAATTTTGCGTCATAAAACCATTTTGAGACCCAAGTGCATTAAACCACTTACAAGGAGTCACGCAAGCATGCATTGCACGGCATTCTTAAAAACCCAAACATCAGCGTCACACCAAACCGTCAGCATTTGATCAACATGAAAGCAGCCTTCTGTTAGTGAGGTTCATATTTTAAATATATAAGTCCACTGCATTCCAAACCACATAAATGATGACTTCATAGAGCATTTGTAAGGAAAATACCTACGGGCGAGACCGCACACTTCAAGTGTAACATCAAACAAAGCGAGCTTCTCTCACAGCGCATCCGTGTGCAATGAAGCCCGCGAATGTCCTTGTAATTCGCTTCAACCTTTCCGAACTTTATGAAAGATTATTTTACGGAAGGTTCGAGTGGTGTATGTGTGTGAGGAATTGGAAGCAAGCAGAATACGGCTATTTCTAAAGCACGCAGTTCAATCTGCTGTTAAAAACTAAGCTCAGAATCGATTCTGAAATTCTCAGAATCGATCCAGAATCGTTGGAGAGCGAATCGCGATGCATCGATGGATCGATTTTTTCTCCCACCCCTAATTCCTAGGTGATTGCTAGAGTGTTCTAGGTGATTTATAGAGAAGTCTGATTGCTTAGAAAAGTGATAGCAAATCCTCTCCTCAATATGTCACACAATACAAGACACACCTACATCATTTATATAGGTACTGTAGTACAAACGGCATGCAACATCATGTCTACACTGGGTGTGACCATTGTCAACAGATTAAAGCTGTCTACATTGGAAACATCAAAGCAAACGTTCCAAATCCAATTATCGTTTGTGTCAGAAGTAGCACAAATTATTCTAATAGGTTCTATTGGTTCTGATGCATCGCATTACTCTCATCTGGTGCAGACAGGGAGTGCAACACTGCTTAATACTTAAGGCTAGGGGTTTGTTCAAAAGAAAGAAACCTAAAACTTACTTTGAGAGGAGGTACTCTCTGTTCTACTTTTTCTTTAGCTGTCACTGTGAATGATGCTCCTAGTGAAGTGACACGGGGCTTCTTCTCTGTTCTGAGCTCTGTATCCTGTTCACTAGAGACTTTTCTTTTTAGAGGCTCAGATGTGACAACAGTTACTGGAGATCCAGCTTTATTCCTGTCCATTACTGTTTGTTCAGCCTCACCAACGAGACTTTCATCTTTAGGGGTCTGTGTCTCCTTTCCTTTCAAACAGGTGACCACTGCTTCTAAAGGAGATGTTGGGGTCTTACATGTGATCTCATTCTCCAGTGCTTTTTCACTGCCAGGTTTGGGCTCCACTGCTTTTTGAACAGAGGACTCTGGAATCAGTTCTTCCTGTGCATCCTTCCTCGTGTCTAAGGATAAACGTGATTGCTCTGGAGCAGGAGGTTTGACTGGCTCTTCAGGTGAGACATGTGGTACTGTTGATTTCACATCTCTGGATCTCAACTCCATGTGGATGACCTCTGTCACTGGGTTTACCTTCTGAGACTCTTTGACAGTCTCTGGCTTTTCTGATAGGACTGTGCTTTTAGCTGGTTCAGGAACACTCCTATCCTCTGTCAGCTCTCTGGATTCCTCTATACTGAGTCCAGATCTGAAATTAAAAGCCAGAAGAGACAGAATATTATGAAAAAGGACCTCAAAAACAAAACATCACCTATGATATATTAAACTAGTGGCCCACTAACCAATTTTCCATCAATTTTCAGGCTTCACAATGCCAAAATAAGGCATTGACACTCCTGGAGGACCACATTATGCTAGAATTTAGCACCAGCCCTAATTAAGCAAACCTAAACCAGCTAATCAATATCTTCAGGATCACTAGAAACTTAAATGTGTTGGAATTAACTCTGCAAAAACGTGGCCAGAATTGGACACCCTTGACCTAGTCCTAGACCATACTCTCTGATTTTCTTTTTCAGCATTTCAGAGTGGTGGTTGACTTACTGTTCACCATAGTAACTCTCAAAGAATTGCTCTTTCCAAAGCTCCACCTTCTTTTCCTTCTCAATTTCTTGCCGCATTCTCAGTCTCAGCTCTGGTGTGAACTCACCTGAGAACACAATTTGCATAAGTCACACAAATATTGCAGATTAATTTGCTTATTAACAGCACACTGTTACACAACTTTTTCCACTGTAAAAAATGTATATTCCTAAAAAATAAACGTAAAAAAAAGTTAACTATTAGGTACATTCACATGACTCTTACAATATCAGAAACCTAGAAAAATCTGTATTTTTCTACAGCACATTGTCTTTTTATGGTTGCTGCCACATTGAGATCACATGACATGCCAAATACTACTCATTTTATTTCTGTAACCCCTCTATTATTGGACACTTTCGGTTGCAGAATACTGTCCTGGGAGACAAGTACACCATATAGGGTATTTTTCTATATGCATTATATACTTTCTGAGTATATTTGCTTCTGTGTTATACAGATTCCTCACTGATAATTTCAATTAAATTTCAAGACCACTGCTGTTCAAGAGCAATGCCAGCAAAACAAAAAATAACTTTGTGCATATTTAAGCTTTTAACTACTTTTAATCAATGAGGACAACAACTGACCCTCTGACAACCTCTCCTTCCAAGACTGTGCTGCTGATGTGAAGAATTCATTGTTCAAGGCAGAGCTGGTCACCTTCAGTGCACCATCCATACTAGCCTGCAAAGTGTTTGCATCACAATTCTATCATTAATAACAATCAGAGATTCACGATCCACAAAATCATACTACATGTTCAACACCGCTGGGTTCTTCAGTGTTTCACTACCTGCTGGTCAACCTCTGGCAGCATCTTAAGAAGCTTCTGTTGACACTCTGTAGGCAACATTGAGAATGTGTGCTTGTTGATGAGCGCTCGCAGGTTGGTGTTGACAAGGATGGAATCTGGTGTCTCAACATCTATCTCACACTTGGTACGCCTCAGTTGTCCTGAAAATTCAAGGTGGTGGGATCAGTTTCAGCATCTCATGAGCTGACACGAATTACAGTGATCTGTGACGATACTCACTGGCACTGGCACTGAGCTGACTGGAGCGCTGAGACACCTTTCGGGTACCAGTGGTGTGGCACACATCTGCTTTGACAGAGGAGGACGAGCTGGAGGTAGAGTTCTGTGGACTTGCAGGGCAGCGGTCTGTCTGTTTCAGCTCCCAGGCTAGAGAAAACAGAGACATACTGTTTTATATTTCTTTTGTATTTACATGAACAAAGTACCAGTCAAAAATTTGGACATGCCTAAAGAGCATGCTTTAATTTGATTAAAATTCACATTGAAAAACTGTAACATTAAAAATACTGTATGTACAGGATTTGGAGGAGTCATGAGCCATGTCTTTGACATTCTTGAGGAGCAGTCGTGGGCTGGAGGTGCTGGGGATTCCACACTGCCGCCGCTGATTCCTCTGCTGCTGCTGTTTCAGTGCCTATAAATGAAGCACATCAAAAACGAAAATGTACATAAACCCACAGGTTATATAACAGGTTACTGCTGTGTTGCAAACAGAGAGCACAAGGGGTCTCAACAGCTCAAGGTTTAAAACTAACCAACAGTAATATCACAGCAGGTCTAGGTACTGATTATCCAAATAGACGTTCCCATATATTGTTTTATATATATATATATAAAGCAGAATAAATAAGTGCAACTGGCAGTACCTGTTTTAGGGCCTTCTTGCTGTGTTTCTGTGATGGGGACATGAGTTTGCTGCTGGAGACTGACGGAGATGAACAGCGAGACTGTGGTGAGGATGGCTGAGATTGCAGTTTTGCTGGCACTGAGAATGATAGCAAGCACACATTGGGTGCATGTGTGTACCACAAAGACATTTATACTCTCACACACACACACACACACAATCGAACAGGTATATGCACAAACTTAATTTCACTCCATGATGATTCAAGGTCATTTCAATACAAATACACAACCAGTTTGCAAACACATTGAAAAGTACAATATAGGTACAGGATTAGTGCAGTCTATACTTTAAATATTAAAAAATAGATATATTTAAAAAATATATTTTAAAATGTTTTATTACAAAATGTTTTTAATTTGCACTATCACTTGGAAATTACATTGCTATTACGTTGTTCCATGACAACTATAAATTTATAAATACACTTTTTTTTTTACTTCCTTTGTGACATATTATTCAGTCCATAACAGAAAACCAAATGTTTGAGTCTGCAAGGCATAAAAACACATTTATACATTTAGAAAATGTAACATGTAGTGGCAATACAGCACTGGTCCAATAGTAAACTAAAAACAACCAGGTACTGAGATCAGAACAGAAGCCCTAAAAATGAAAACACAATGTGTTTCACTGTAATATATCTACATAGTCATCCAAGCACATTTATTAAAGGATGTGTGTTTTTAAAAAGACAAACACTTGATGAAACTACCTCCCATGAATAATGTGCTGTCACGGCAATTATTATTTCCTGGATTTTGCAGAGTTCGTTTTTCTCTCTCTCTGACACAACAATCTTAATTTTCTCAAATCCACAGCTTTAAAGTTTCACCAGCATATTAAGACGAAAGTCTTACTTACAGTACTGGGTTCTGCATGAATTCACTCTTTTAGATTGCATTATTCTCAAATATTTAGCTTCTGCAAGATGAATTGAGGTAAAACTTGTGTTGGTTTAGTTAGCTTCGTTCGTACTACTCTCATTTATATGAGGAAGTGGTATCAATTTTGCAAAAAAAAAAAGTAGAATTTCCTGTTAAGAGGGTGTTTTGCATTCAAAGAATATTTTGACTTGAACGAGGCACACCTACCCTTAGATGCGAGGTCATTTATACACATCATATCAGAGTCAGCATACGAGTTACACATTCATGGTTCAGCATGTAATCTACATACTCCATGCCACAACACATGGCATGATTTAACAATGATTTGATTAACTACAATTTTAGATTTCTTAAAGTTTTTATTAGTAGTTATATATTAGCCCCCTGCTGTGACCGGCTTAAACTTGACAAAATACGCTTCACCCTCTAAAAAACTTTTGGACGAAATGTAATAATTTCCATTTTATGTTACATTCTTTTTTATATATTATATATATATATATAATAATGCGGTTCTTTTGAAATTTCAATTCATCAAAGAATCCTGAAAAAAAAATGCATCATGGTTTGCACAAAAATATTAAGCAGCATAACTGTTTTCAACATAAATATATATAAATAATAAGAAATGTTTTTTGAGCAGCGAATCAGCATATAAGAATGATTTCTGAGTTATCATGTGACACTAAAGACTGGAGTAAATTCAGCTTTGCCATCACGGGAATAAATTACATTTGAAAGTATATTAAAATAGAAAAAAAATCATTTAAATTGTAAAATAATTTCACAATATTACTGTTTTTACTGTACTGCTTTTTGCCACAAATAATGCAGCCTTGGTGAGTAAAAGCGACTTCTTTCAAAAACATTTTTAAACTCCTTAAACCCCAAACATTTAAATGGTCATGTATATTGCATTTAAAGTAAGAAATTTTATGTTAAATGTTAAAATAGTTTGTTCTATCCCAGTTTAATACACAGAAACAAGCCGTTTGTATGCTAATTCCCCTAGAAGTGTAAGTAGCACTTTGGTAATATCATTGCTTTGTTTCAGTGGTCCAAGACAGGTGGAATGTTCAGGAAACCCGCTTAAAAATTACTATTAATTCTGCAGTTCTGTTTGGTGACACTAGGGGTGCAAAATGTATCCACTCCAGCTCCAAGTGTGGCTATTCAGAATTCTTGAAATATGATACCTCTCCTCTTCCACCTTCCTCTGCGTCCATCTTTGCTATAGGTAGTGGTGCTGGTATTTTCTGTGCTTTGGGTATCAGACATGTTATCACTGCTTTCCTCTGAAGCATCATCTGACAGTTCCTTCACCACATCTCCAATGTCCTTCTGCTCACATACAAACACAAGCCATACACATCACATGCCTAACACTAATTTCCAATAAAACAGCTCATTTGAATCTGATCAAACAGTTAACGTTAATTAATACATTTAATAGATCATTGGGAGAAGTGCGGACTGTTATGCTACCATTAACTGAGCATTAATTATAGCAGTAGTACAGTAAATATTCATGTCATTCAGCACCATATGAACAAACCAAAGCAAGAGAAAACCCACATTTATATTTACTTTTATTCAGACACTTTTTTCCAATGCAACTTACAGTGCATTCACGGTAGACATGTTAGCAGTATAGTGCAATAGTGTCCGCTCACTTTTTCAGCAGTGTTGGTTCCTGAAGTATTTTTTCCATTCATTTTTCCCATAGGGATTTTGAAAAATGCTTTGTTAAAGCATTATAAGCCATGAAGGTGAAACACAACATTACGAGGTGAATCACAACATTACAAACTTATATTTGAAGCAAAAAGTATTTGAAAATCAGGCAAAAAGACAGTGGTACAAGACTTGTGTACCTAACAACTTTAGTGAAGGAAAGAACTTCAATTTCAATGCATTGCAAATGACTTAATCAAATTAAAAACAATGGTGAAATATGTAATTTTTTGTGTATTTTGAGTTTTGAGAGAGTAAGGAGACCATCTCGGTTTCGTCCTTCGCGGTGCTTCATGGGAGAGCGCGTTCACTACAGAGATCTGTAGCATCATGGCTGTCAACAAATTCTACTGTTAAACATGATTATTTTAAAAAATAAGCTGAAATAATGAGAACAGATGGCTTCCACAAAAGCACATACCATCGAGTAATAACCTTGGAGCTCACAACAGGTCTGTCTTTAAAGGTTTACCAATTATCGTTAAAAGTACTTTCCTCATGGGGAAAATGAATGGACTTTTTATTTCCAGAACCCAACTGTTGCGCTCTGTACATCTTCTGAAAATTGAATCTATGATTGTTGTGATGCTAGCACCATGTTGAGTTACAGAAAATGAGCACAGGTAAGAAACAATTATTCTGTGAGAGTTGCAGTGAGATTCTGGTTCTGGTTAAGCATGTTTACCTTCAGTGTATAGACTCCCATTCTGCCGGGGACCTTGTAGAAGATCCCTTCCTCTCCGCGTGAGTTTGTATGGAGCATGGCATTGAGACAGGCAGAGCGACGGCCCACTAATAAAATAAAATAAAATAAAATAAATCAGCTGATTAAATCAATCGCCCTCTTCACACAACTGAAAAGCTGCAACAAAGATCACGGTTCAGTGATTAATTTCCAGGTAATTGAGCATGTATTAGGGGTGTAACAATACACGTATTCGTATTGAACCGTTCGGTACGAGGCTTTCGGTTCAGTAGCCTACGCATTACAAACCGAACGATTCGTTGGAGACAGTAATCCTATTACATTTGGGGGAAAAAAAGAGCTTAAAGTGTGTGAAATATAATGTACTCCAGGTTATGACGGTGAGGTAGTTCGTTAGAGTTTTCCCTCTTTTCCTCGCTTTTAAATAGCTTGTAAATGCTTGTGCGCATTTTACTTTCACGTTCGAACTAACGGCATTTCGGCGTCAATTGATTGAATTGACAACAACAAACCAGTACGATAAACTCACTTGCATTAAACATAGAATGTTTCATTTATTAACAAAACGAATACAAACACAACATGCTATAGGCCTAATATAAAATAACAAATAACTTACACAAAGTTTAAATATAAAACACTGAAAATCAGCAAACACGGTGGAACCAAATAAATAAAAAAACGAATGTTAAAAAAGCTTCCAAAATCATCTTAGATAAACGGCAAAAGTCAAAAGGCCTTCCAAAGTCTAAAATATTTTTAAGATCATATGATACTAGTTAAAAAAAATAAAAAATCAAGTACAAATCAAGGAAATTTGTCTGGCATTTCTTTGTTTATGCTGTATCAAAAACATACCGAACCGTGACACCCCTGTGTCATATCAAACCGAACCATGAATTTTGTGAACCATTACACCCCTAGCACTGTATGGCAATATAAATTAAATGAATTAAAATTATTTTTATATAAAAAAATACTGAAACATGCTACATACAAGTAGTCTGAACACTGACAACTTGCCACAAAAAACAAATGTTAGTCTTCCTTTATACTGTGCAGAAAAGGCAAAAAATCCCGGTATTAACTAGTATAGTCTAAACTTCTACAAACAGCACAGTCTATCATTACCCGCCACCTACTCTAAAATGGACCATTACCGATCTACAATTCAATTAGGTGTCAATGTCCTTTGAGAGATAAGTGGCGTAATGCACTTATAATCTTCAATTTTCCTTAACAGCAAGCGAGACGCAGCGCAGCGCGGCCGCTGTCCGCTGCACTCTCAGTACTGTTCAGACATTGCAGGCATCAGGGTAAAAAAAAAAAAAAAACGATAAATACTGTTCAGTTTCTTGCACAAACCGATCGTTTCGTGTCTTTTACACATCAGTGTATCGTCACGAGCCGCAGGGTTTATTTTGGTTTTGTTTGTGTATGTTTTTTTTTACTCTCAAAGCCGTGATTCCCATTCACTTCCATTTTATGACTGACAGACTGCAACGGTTTGATTAAAAATCTTAGTTTGTGTTCTACTGAAGAAACAAAGTCACCTACATCTTGGATGCCCTGGTGGTAAGCAGATAAACATCACATTTTCATTTTTGGGTGAACTATCCCTTTAAGACAATCTTTCAAAGAAAATATACATTTAAATGTAAAGCCAAAAAGATAAATACTTATTATAGTTTTTATGTACAGGATAATTTTTATAATATTTTTTTTTGTATTACTATTTTGGTTAAATATATTGTTGTTTTTATTCAATTTTGGTTTTAGACAGTTCAGTTTTAGTTTTTATTTACTTGCAGTTAGTGATTTAGTGCTTGAACTTATAAACATATTTTAGTTAGTTGTCAATGCAATATTTGTAATTTTCAGTTTTTCATCCAATTTACATTTTATCTTATTTCAGCTTTATTTCAATTCATAAAAAGGTTTTTTTTTTTTAAGTTTTAGTTTTAAAGATCACAACACTGAGGGAGTTATATTTTTGTTTTGTACTATTTGTCTTTTCAAGAAATCTGATTAACGTTTTAGCCTATAACAAAATAAATCACAATGATAACAATACAGGTTTAAGGAGGTTAAACACATTTAGTACGTCGTTATTATGTAGCATCTTCAAACAGAGCAAATCTAGCAGAAGCACAACAAGCCACTAGGCATTTCTGAGGACAAGCACTCTGGTCAAAGCCATGGCCATTAGGTCCTCGCTCTTGGGAGTCCCTTTGCATGCCATGTCAACTGGGGAAATGTTAATAACATGCACAGGGATTGGCTAATGGATTTAAGTTAGTTGGAGGGGAGGGTGTACTACTGTATAATCTTACCTTCTGGAAGACAACAGAGAAATGAAACAAAAAAGAGATGTGACAATTAGATATGTGGCCACATTAAATTAGAAAAAAAGACAAAAAAACTATAAAGAAAAGGATGTATATGATGTGGTACAGTTCAGGGGCAGCCTGCACAATCTGAGCTAGAAGTAGTAAAGAGTGTGTGATAAAGAAATGGCTATTTTAATAAAGAAGTACAGAGCAAACATCAGTAGAATGACCTCACCTTATCTCCTTAAGCCTTTCTTTCTGAATCACTTGCAGGATCTCTTTATGACTCATCGGTGTGTTGGGGTACTTCTCAAGCACCTGTGAACAGTATTACGGGAACAAGTGAACAATTCAGCAGTGACTCACACTAACGCAGCAACCGCAGAGAAAGGATGAAGTAGATCTGATGGCCAGTGCAAAAGAAGGTTTGGTTAAACAGTAATGCCTTTGAATTCTATCATTAGTTGACCTCAGTGAAGCAGACAGCCCTCTCTGTGAAACTGACCTACTTCTGATTGGATCGGAAAAAAACGTGTTAGTTTGGATGAGATACTTTCGAATTCTGAGTTACATTCAAAAGTGGACATGTTTTGAGAGTTTGGGAAATGCAAACGGACTCCAGACATTCCAAGTGATCTGTGGCTTTTAGCCACACATGAAGTCAGCTGCTGGATGGAGGCCCAAGAGCTGCTTCACCTCTGCTGTGTCACACTGATGATGTGATCTCACATCCTGCATTCACTTCAGTCATTCTTTATTCTTTTCATCATTTATTCATCAATGCATTTTCTTAGACACAAGGCACATACAGTGGCCCCGAAATGTATATGGACACCAGTGTTATTTTATTATATTATGGTTAATATTTTGAATTAGATTATATTTTCATGTTTTGTTTTTTTATTAATTTAAGACTTCAGTCACTCTTCAGTTATAAATCTATGAATTTCTGCTGCAATTAAATTATGTCAGACCTTTTCTCAGGAACTTTTCTTTTCGGAGACATTTTAGCACAACACGTGGATGTATGAAGTCAGTTTCAAGTACACAGGTGTCATTTTATATAATGGATTGATATTTGCAAAGACACACGTTTGTCCATTCTAACAGCCCAAATATATTTTGTGGCCACTGTATTGTCTGATTCTTTTAGAATATGTAAGAAATAGTAGATAAAAAGGCAAAACGCTACCGAGGTACACATGCACATCTGCATTTTCTCCATTAGCCTCTTTTGTATATAGATAAGTTTGAATGAAAAAAATGACCACCAATGGCAACTATTAGTCTGTGTGAATCCATGTATCATTCGATCATTCGTTTTTTGATTTAATACTGAAAGTAGAAAAATTAGAAAACGGCTCCTTCGTTCGGACTTTCCTTTTTCGTATTTTCGTTTTTTTCCAAAACATGAAAATTCAGCTTAAATTTTCGTTTTTCGTTCATGGGTGGAAAAATTAATAAACAGCTTGAATATTTGATTTCACTTTGATGAACACTTCAACATAAGCAGCCTAGTTTGAACGGTGTATGTTTTAAAAATAATTTTACTCTCCCATTACCAAATTTGGTCATAAAAAAGTCTTACAAATAAATAAAATAATGCAAACAAGTCATTGGACATCATTACACGTGTAAAGAATCAAAATGAATGCGCCATAGATCAATAAAACGGAATAGCCTCTGCACGGACAATAATTAAATGATTTTAATTACTAAACCATATTGTTGATGAAAATAATAAGAGAAAAATACAAGTGGTTGTTATTATTAATAATGTATCAATGATTTTGAAAAAGTAACAAATTAATACCACTGTTTTAAATAGCAGCCGTTGAGCTGCGCGTGCTGAAGCTGAAGAGCTGAATGAATACGGTAAACTGAAGCGTTTTGCTGGCAGCTTATTTAACTCAAGGAAATGCATCCTGAGATTAATATTAATACAACATAAACATAATATTACAACTTATATATGTACAAAATGATGCAGTTTTTGCGTGCTATAGTCAGAATGTGTGATGCTGTTGTGGATGTGCTCTTCCCATAACAACGCGCTGAAATACGGCAACTAAACCCATAGAATTCACAATGTTTTATTATAATAATTTTCTCATTAGAGTGTTATATACACGACATTCCCAATCATTGTTATTAATGTTGTGCACTGCTGTTTGAGCTGCGTGTGCTGAGCTAAAGATGATCACCGGTAAATTGAAGCGCTCTTTTAACTTAACCAAACTCATTCTATATGAGATAAATCAGATATTCATCAAATAAACACAATATTACAACGTACAATTGCACAAAAGGCTGCAAACGAACAGCGCGCATCTGAAGTGTTTCTGAAGGAAATAATGCATTATTTATTGGTTTTAAGATATCGGCCAAATTTTCTTATCAGGCGATACCGATAACAGAAAAAATGAGCACTTATCGGCCGATACCGATATGGTGGCCGATATATCATGCATCCCTAATTTAGATTATTTGACGTTAAATGCATCATATAGGTCACTTTGGAATAAATCACAGTAGGCTATATGTATCATGATAAAATAAAGCAACTTTACAGTCTGGAAATACTAAGGATATAGCAAATTATTTCTTGGACCCCCATCACTTTAAGAACCGCTGGTCTACACAGAAAAAAGACCTGTCAAGACTCTGCCCCGGTACGAGTTGTGTCGAGTTATTCATTAGTCTGTTTGTTTGATGAGAAAATATGAAATTGATCAAATGTGTTATTAATCTGTACAACTGCAGCAGCGGAGGACTGTGATACTGCAGAAGAACTGATGACGGCACGGTTTGATCTTCGGCTGACCAATCAGCAAAAAAAGGAAGTTTAATTCCCGCCCATGAGTAGAAATCAAATATTCAAGCTGTTTATTCATTTTACCACCCATGAACGAAAACAGAAAATTTAAGCTGAATTCTCGTTTCTCGTTTTTTGGAAAAACGACTGGAGAAGTCCTGCATATGTCACCATAGTAGAACTTCCCATTCCACCAAAGACAAGTTGTTCTTCTTTTATGTATCTACGGTTGGTTGGTACTCTGTTATACTGTATATTTGTTTGTTGATTTATTAATAATAATAAATAACAGAACACACCAAACTGTGTATTTTGACATTACAAGATCAAAATTTTACATATGCACATATAAATTGTTCGCAATAAGATCTATAACATGCATTTCTAAAACAGATACAGTGAATTTTCATTTCATGCCGACTTAAGTTTAATTAATAAGGGTTTTCACTGCAAGTGCATGTGTCCTAGTTCAGAATACTGCAAACCTGTTATGCAATCAAGTCATAAGCAGCCTTCGTTCATTAAGAAATGGACTTGCTCTGTTCGTGATCTGCTGACCCGGATCCCTGCGAGTTGGACATGTCCAAATAATGCTCGGTTCAGACCAATTCGTGAATAAATGGTTCCGTCTGATTCGTGGATAACCGATTCAGTACAAAGATCCGATCGAAGACGTTCACAAATCGGACACCGCAAAACAGGTGCAGAATCAGAAGTTGTGCATATATCTGAAGCTTCCGTTTGAAGTCCTGAAGAAGACAAACACTGTTCAGTTACAGTGTTTCAGCTTCGTGTGTAGCATGTTGCAAACTCGGTCTAACGTTAAATGCAACATCAATGCGGAAAGTTCCTCAAAATATCAAAAATATAGACAAAACAACAATTTCAACGGCGTCTAAAAGTAAACAAGCTCCGTTTGACAAGCTCGCGGTCTCTACCGACACAACATGCTTTAGCGGGCGGTAATTCTGGCCGTTAACAATACTGGGTTATTTTTGCGGGTTTAGGTGAGCTAAGCTAACTGGCTAACCAGCGAAGTGTCACTAGTCTATAAGCGCGCTAAGCTGCCTCGCGCGAGCTAGCAACTGACACGAACGCCAAGCTACAGTCGCTTCATCAAATCACTAAGTTACCCGGATCAAAAAAAGTTCCCAAATGGTACGCAATTATGAAGAAAACCAGTTCATGCGTGCGTTACGTCACGCTTGATAGCGTATGGACCTATATGCACTTTTGGCAACACCAACCGAAACCAGGCCCTGAAATGCACACGCAATACTTCGCCTACACCAGCGGGTCATGAACTCATAAACACAGTTGTACAAGTGGGAGCATAAGGCGAAGACAAACTAAACAAACGCCCAAGAAGACTTCGGTTTTACCGTTTTGGCGGCCTCTGCCCACGTCCTCCCCTTTTTCTTCTTCTGTCTTTCCCTCATGTCTACTGTCGGTCGCCAAAAATCGACCTGCTGGGTGCTGTAGAAAGTGTTGCTTTAGTTACCGTGCAAGACCTGCCATCTCTGCCATACTGGGTTTTTACTGTAAGAGACGAATCATGTGACCCTCTGGGAAACGTCATCTTACTGTACGATGACAGTTCAGGGGAAACCACCTACCGGGCTCTCTGGCCGTTGTTTTCATTTGTATAAACGTTTCAAACTCCAAAACAGACACACACGCTTACACATAGTATCCATTTTAAGCGTTTATACGGGTCAAATTACATGCATTTAGCAGAGGCTATATCATTATGGACTTGCAACAACAAGAGCTTTGCTTTCACGTTAGATTGCAGTGGTCAATTGATGGTAAATATATATCCATAATAAGCAGTGTTGGGGGTAATATATTACAAGTAACGCAAGTTACGTAATCAGATTACTTTTTTCAAGTAACTAGTAAAGTAACGCATTACTTTTACAAGAGAATATCTGAGTTACTTTTTCAGATAAGTAACGCAAGTTACTTTTTTTTTTCCAATTTATTGATTGACAGCTCTCCTGTCCCCATGTTGAGAGAAACCAGATGTTACTGTAGTTCAAATTAAATATGAATATGCATTAATTCAAGTCACAGATTCAGTATTCCTCAAAATGAATACAAATAATGCAACTCAGAATATGCAGACCTGCAATAATGAAAGTTGAAACAACAAAGATATGTTTATGTATTTTAATCCATTATTAAACCAGTCTTCTTCTGACCTTCGAATGATCCAGTTCAACCGTACTAATCAGCACAAATTACTCTAGACGAACATATGTGTCTTTTTTATTGCTGAAGTGTGTTGAATTTCTTCTTCTGCACTCTACTGTACAGACGTACATTACTTTCGCTTCAGCCTGAGGCTTATTCATTTCACCTTTGGTGTGAAAAGACTTTTATGTTTGCCAAAAATAGAACTTTTTCTTTAAATACAAAACAAACAATCAAGCCCTGCTCATATTTAACGCGAAAGTAACGCAAAAGTAATTTAACGCATTACTTTCCATAAAAAGTAACCAAGTACCTTAATTAGTTACTTTTTTATGGAGTAACTTAATATTGTAATGCATTACTTTTAAAAGTAACTTTCCCCCCAACACAGTCATAAGTTATATGTATTTATAAAATGTGTCTTAGGCTACACTTGATAATGCATGTACAGGTGCATCTCAATAAATTAAAAAGTTGTGGAAAAGTTCATTTATTTCAGTAATCAACTCAAATTGTGAAACTCGTGTATTAAATAAATTCAGTGCACACAGAATGAAGTAGTTTAAGTCTTTGGTTCTTTTAATTGTTATGACTTTGGCTCACATTTAACAAGAACCCACCAATTCACTATCTCAACAATTAGAATACTTCATAAGACCAATAAAAAAAAACAATTTCCGGTCTGGTGAGTTTGATGGCCAGTCAAGCACACCAACACCATGGTAATTTAACCAACTTATGGTGCTTTTGGCAGTGTGGGCAGGTGCCACATCCTGCTGGAAAATGAAATCATCATCTTCAAAAAGCTGGTCAGCAGAAGGAAGCATGAAGTGCTCCAAATTTCTTGGTAAACGGGTGCAGTGACGTTGGTTGTCAAAAAACACAATGAACCAACACCAACAAATGACATTGCACCCCAAATCATCACAAACTATGGAAACTTAACACTGGACTTCAAGAAACTTGGGCTATGAGCTTCTCCACCCTTCTCCAGACTCTAGGACCTTGGTTTCCAAATTGAATACAAAACTTGCTCTCATCTGAAAAGAGGACTGTGGACCACTGGGCACCCCCCGCCCCTCCCAGTTCTTCTTCCTACATTAGCCAGGTTACGACGCCTCTGACTTATCTGTGTGGGGTGTGGTGTCCCCCCGCCCCATGTAGAGTGGCCTTACACACAGAGGGCTACACGACAAACGTAGCCAAATTCCTTGACATACGTTGTGTGTGGTGCTCTTGATGCTTTTGACCTCCAGCCTCAGTCCATTGTAAGAAGTTTCACCTCAAAGGCACTTGAATTCAAGAGATATTGTCTTTGACATCCTGAAAGGGTGCGGGTTGCTCTCTGTGGTTGTGCATCTTTTTCTTCCACACTTTTTCCTTCTGTTAACTTTCTGTTAACATGCTTGGATACAGCACTCTGTGAACAGCCAGCTTCGTTGGCAATGCATGTTTGTGGCTTACCCTCTTTGTGAAGGGTGTCAGTGATTGTCTTCTGGACAACTGTCAGATCAGCAGTCTTCCCCATGATTGTGTAGCCTAGTGAACCAAACTGAGAGACCATTTTGAAGGCTCAGGAAACCTTTGCAGGTGTTTTGAGTTGATTAGCTGATTGGCATGTCACCATATTCTAATTTGTTGAGATAGTGAATTGGGTGGGTTTTTGTTAAATGTGAGCCAAAAGACTACATCACAATTCAAAAAGCAACCAAAGATCGCCTAAACTTCTTCAGGTCTGTGGATTGAATTATTTTATATACACGGAGTTTCACACTTGCGCTGTTAATAACTGAGAATAAGATGAACTTTTCCAAACGAATAAGTTCTAATTTATTGAGATGCACCTGTATGTCGTTGCTCTAAATGACACAATAGGCTACAAACCAATTGGCATATTTCAAAAGAAAGATACACTCTGTCATTTTGCTAGCAAAAATGTTTTACACATGAAATTAATAACACTTTTGAGAAGCATTTATGTTAGCAAACATACTAAGAGATAAGAAGACTCCTAAGACTTATCATTAAGACTACATGGTGCAGGTCGCCCCCTCATGGGTGGTGCCATGTTGACAGCACATGACCAGCAATGTAACGCATTTTCACTTTACAAAATATAAAACTTGAGATGGTGTGTTGGCACAGGCACAGGTCCTCTAATAAATTTTGGTTATTAGAGGAATTATGCTTAGCATATTTAAAATTAATACAGTTACAACCAGTGTTGGGGAAAGTTACTTCTAAAAGAATGGGCACTACAATTGCGCGTATCCTTCCAGAAAAGTAATTATTTCGGTTAAATTAGTACTTTCTAGGGTAAAGATGTGTGATATACTTTTGCGTTACTTTGCGTTTATTTTAATATTTAAGCTAGGGGGCTTGATTGATTTTTAATATAAGATATAGTTCTATTTATAGCTAATATATAACAGCCTTTTACATCCAAAAAGTGTAAATGAATAACCGACCAGGCGTGACAGCAAAGAGTAAAGCACGTGTTCGGCTACAGTAGAACACAGGAGATAGAAACACTCTTCCGCAATAAGAAAAAACAAAGCACAATTGTTAGGTTTATTCTAAAGAATTTTTGCTGAGTCGTTGGTGTCTGAACTGGCATCATCAAAGGTCAAGCAGGCAAAGTATATTGTAATAAAATGGGATTATATACATTGTGGTATTTTAAAAGGGGTCATATGGGAGGTGCGTTCAAGTTTTGCTTTCTCTTGGAGGTTACAAGCTGATAGTGAATAGCTGAGACCCTGAAAGTGGCAAGACTCCCCAAAGTTCAAACACAAACGAGATTATGCTGTATCCACAAAGTTAAGACTCTGACCGCACGCCCCCCTATAAATGGGATGCGATTTCTAACACGCTGCTACATATCTACCTCACTATGTGGAAATGCATAATGCCGCCCAAATGTGCACGCCAAAGAAAGAAGGTGTGGTTTCAGGAACTGCAGTTAGTGTTGAAGCAGCCATGTAAGGGAGACGCTGTGTATTTCAGTGCGAAAGCAAAAACACTTTATTTGGCCTTCCAGAAGTAGATGCATTTAGGCATCTTTATATGATTACTGTATTCAACAGAACGCAGCAGATGCATTTTGATGATTAATGCACATTCACATTTAGTCTAGAACTACAGTAACATCATGTTCACACAGCGCACACAATTCTTATTTCTCCCAGTATGGGGACAGGAGACGTGTCAGTCAATAAATGGGAAAACAACGTAACTGGCATTACTTTTTTGAAAAAAGTAACTCAGATATTTTCTTGTAAATTAAATTAAAGTAATGTGTTACTTTACTAGTTATTTGAAAAAGTAATCTGATTACGTAACTCGCATTACTTGTAATGAGTTACCCCCAACACTGGTTACAACATTTGGTTGTCTACAGCTTTCCACTGTGATTATAACCGTTTTCTACTTAACAGTGAATTCCACTCACTTAACTGACACTCAAAAAATTAATTAATTACACTTAATTTAATTGAATAAAGTTTTTATGCAATTTAATTTAGTTCTTTCAAAATAAATATGTTTAGTCGGATTAACACAATTTAGTTGGTTTAGGTCAAATTAATTTACTAGAGTATGTTTCCTTCTATTACATTTGTCAAACTAAATTTTCTTATGTGGGACCAACTTATTTACTTATTTAATTTTTTACTGAGGTTTAATTTATTTTCTCATGTTTAAACAAGCAGTTTTGTTCATCATTATACAAAACATATAGTGAACAATGTATATAATGGGAAAAAAGGAAAGACTGGTGTCAATAATGGCATTAGAACACTTTTTACTCACTGAGTGGCCAAAGCCTGAGCACAAGTGCCACTCTTTAGCATAATGGACAATCCACAGATTTCTAAAACATCACAGAAGCTCCTCCAAATGTCTAACATTAAACACAAACATGGCTTTCTCTTTACTAACAGACACACACACACACACACACACACCAAAGATTAATGTATTTATAACACAAATTAAGTAAATTTACATTTCAAAATATATTAGGTGGCGTAAACACAGTGTAGGGGGCTCCAAGTCTCAAGTCTGCTTTAATGTAGTCATGAATTGCGTATGGAATGTGGCATTGGTAATGTGACATTTTTCTTCATTAAGGGTATCCACAGGATTTTCAGTGAGCAAAATAATGGGCAGGAGTTGATTCTACTAGTAGGAATATACTGTACATGCTTGCTAAAAACAGTTTATTAGTAGCTACCTAGTTATTACTACCCAATAGCCCAAGCAGCCTAAGTGGCATAATTTAATTTATTAAATGGATTAAATGTATTAATCTGGATTAAAGATAGCAAAGCTAAACTATTTTTGTGGCATAACATGCATCCACTATATAAACAATAAATAAGGACAGTTTTGATTTCATGTTGACCTTAAGTGTTCAAATAATATATATGTATGTGCATGAAAGATTAATGCTTGCCCCTTGGCCTAATCTAAATTTGTGATCAACCTCCCAGAGCGCTGAAGCTAAACTGGCCTACAAAGGAATTTAACAAAGAGTCATATTGTATACTAGCATCCTTATTCAAACTTCCTTGTGCTTTTTTCTTTTATTTCTTTTACAGCACCTTCATTGTGTTTGTGTTTCAGATGCTCTTTGTATGAAGTCAAGGTTTGACATTCAAATTGTACAGTTCAGGATTGTATTTCTACAAGCCTTCATGTGAATGAACCTCAGCTACATCTAATCTAAACTTGTTATGTGGTAAATATTGAGAGATTGTTTGTTTATGATGCATTTATTGTTTGCGTTGCTGTTCAAGAATGACATCACAAGCTTAAACAGAATACACTAGCTTTTTCAAGTATACAGGAGACAATTGTGCTTAAAATGATTGGATGCTAAAAAATCAAGATGATAAAAAAAACAAATGGCATTGTTTAAAGCTTATGAAAAGAGTGCAAAGAATAATTAAGTGCTTTCTATGCTTGCAGGCGTAACACACTGTACTGGCTCATGGCTGGTAGGCTGCCGCACAAGCCCCCGTTGCTGAGGCTGGGCACTGGGGCCCAGAGGCCATAGAGGTGGCTGATGAAGAAGCAGATTGACTTGGCCCTTGGTACCTTGAGGAGGAAGAGAAGAGCAAGGTGTATATGAGGACAATTCATTGCAGATTTCTGGGTAGCAGTTGAATAATGGATGATGTGCAGGATACTAACCACGATCTGGCTTTCATGACCCGGGATGCAGTCGTCCTCTTTCTATAAAGGCCAAAGTCATGTATCAAGTCTTGGGTCCTTATATCTGACCTCTGAAGATCCAAGGGCACCATGGTGGGTGGAGAAATGTCCAGTTCCAGAAGCATAATGTTCTCAGCCTGGGACAACAAAATATTTTATTAAGGTTTCAAAAGAATATACACTACAGTTAAAAAAAAAAAATTTTATTCATCAAGGGCACATTAAATTGGTCAAATGTGACATTTATAATGTCAAATAAATGCTGTTCTTTTTTCAAAGAATCCTGAAAAAAGTATTGCCGTTACCACAAACATGAACTGTTTTTAATATAGTAATAAGAAATGTTTCTTGAGCACCAAATCAGCATATTAGAATGATTTCTGAAGGATCATGTGACACTGAAGACTGGAGTAATGATGCGGAAAATTTGCCATCACATGAATAAATTACATTGGAATATTTATTAAAGGGGTCATATGAGGCGATTTCAATTTTTTCTTTCTCTTTGTAGTGTTACAAGCTGTTTGTGCATAGATAAGATCCCTGAAGTTGTTAAGACTAAAGTCTCAAATCCAAAGAGGATATTCTTTATAAAAGTTAAGAGTCAACCACGCCTACGAAAACGTCTCGTTCTACCACGCCCCCACATTATCTACCCAACTATGTTGGAAGATTGCATACGCCGCCGCAAATGTTCACACAAAAAGCAAGGCGTAACTTTTTGAGCAGTGTAGATTAGCGTGTAGTTTGTCATTTCTACGATCACAAATGCAGACATGATTTTATGTTTACGCGGCGCGATGCACATTAACGCGTAAAAAGCCCGTATAAGTTCATTTAATCAGTATTATGTCCCCAATGGATGCACAAATGGCCTCGTTATAAATGGGTTTTTGATGTTGTTTGGTCTCGTCGCTCACTAGTCCGTACAGGGCATACAGTATGGTAAAGGGCTTAACATATTTTCCGTCACACGCTTGAGTATTCAGCCAATCACATGCCTGCATAGCTAGGCCAATCACAGCACACCTCGCTTTTCAGATCGATGAGCTTTTTAAAAATCGATGAGTTTCAGAAAGGCGGGGCATAGAGGCGAAACAATAATGTATATAATAATGTGTTTTTTGAAACTTAAACCGCATAAACACATTGCATTACACCAAATACACAAAATAATGTTCTTTTTAGCAGCATTTGACCCTTCAATGAAAAAGGGTTCTTTTGAATTGTGATTGAAATTTGAATTTCACAATATTACTGTTTTTACTGCATTTATGTTGTTCAAATAAATTCATCCCTTGGCAGACCTTACAATAAGTCCTACCAACCTCAGACTTGATAATGGTAAAATATGTTTTTGTTGCTGCTAAATTCACTGAAAATGTTATTATTATTTTTAAACAGCAATATTTTATATTTAATGTTTTATTCAATAATGATTACAATTTTTAAAAATTACTTTATCTTTATACAATACCAACCCTGTATCTAGAAGGAGACCCGGTTGCCACGGCAGCTTGAGCATATTGACTAACTGGTCTCTTGTATCCCACTACAGAAGTTGGCCTTCGTCGGACGAGAGGTGAGTTACTGGAAAATGAGAGAAAATACAATATCTTCAGATAAGAACATCATCCTCGTGGTCCTGTAATGCCTTGAACAAAGTTGTTCTTTTACATACTTTTCTGAAGGGAGAAGAGGTAAGACTTTCCACTGGTCTTCCTCGCTATCAAAGTGGAGACGATTTATGATCTTATTCTTTTCCTCTGGAGGAATGAAGTTCTCAATGATCAGGTTTCTAGTAAAAATACAAAGGGACAAGTGACAAAACCAAAACCATCATGGCACGTACAGGAGTTCTGTTTTTGTATAGCTTATTTCAGAATAAAACTGCCAGGACAGGTGGAACATACTTGAATTTCATCTCTCTTGTCAGCTCATTCATTGTCTGCTCCAGTTCCTGCCTCATTGTGACATGTTCATTGATGATATCTCCAATCTCAGACCTCACCAGCTGCAGCTTACTGTAAAACTGAGATGAACGACCAATGCAGTGTTGACAGAGGTGAAAATAAGACTAAATTATAAGCATTAAACACAACTGCTGGGTTAGTTGTGCTTTCTTTATGAGCGTCAAATACCCATGTTACGAACATCATTTAAAGAAGTGAATAAAAACAGTACACTCCAATGAACGGTGGCCTTGAAAATACATTGATTGAAAATTGACTGAATGATTGATTTTGATTAATAAAATTAATTGAACTGATTGAAAAAACACAAGCTAAAAGGAAATATGTCATGCCTGATAAAGATCCATGATACCTACAGTAAACCATGATCATGAATAAATATGAACTGGGATAATGTAGAATGAGCCCGATATTATAACAAAATAAACCAGGTAAACCTTGCTTATTGTGCCTATTGTGTATTCTATGATTTATGAAAGCTTACCAAATAAATAAACACCTAGCCATAAAATATTGATTTAAGTAAAAATTATTCAATTATGTGGGAGAAAAGAGACTGCAGAGTAATATGTGACCCGGGACCACAAAACTGCAGTCATAAGGGTCAATTTCTCAGAATTAAGATTTATACATCATCTGAAAGCTGAATAAATAAGCTTTTCTTATGATAGGACAATATTTGGCCGAGATACAACTTTTTGAAAATCTGGAATCTGAGGATGCAAAAAAATCTAAATACTGAGAAAATCGCCTTTAAAGTTGTCCAAATGAAGTTCTTAGCAATTCATATTACTAATCAAAAATACAATTTTGATATATTTATGGCAGGACATTTACTAAATATCTTCATGGAACATGATCTTTACTTAATATCCTAATGATTTTTGGCATAAAAGAAAAATCGATCATTTTGACCCATACAATGTTTTTTTGGCTATTGCTACAAATATATCCCAGCGACTTAAGACTGGTTTTGTGGTCCAGGGTCACATATAATAGACACTAGCACAGTGTTGGAAATGTCAAATATACAGTTTAGCTCTCAACCTTTTTGACTTAAGGCCCTCCTTTGTCTAAGACAATATTCAAAGAACCTCCTGGCCTCCTAAGGTGATTTGTAAATTTAAACTAATTTTAAATACTAAATTGAAATACTTTTAAGACTTACTGGGGCCTTTGAAGTTTTCTGAGACCCCCTAATGGGTCCTGGCCTATAACTTCTCTGTTATAGAAAAGATATTTGACACAACGATTGACTAATCAGAATTGAGTATTCTTTATACACAAGTCTACATAATGCGCTAGATTATAGACTTGCATTTATTTCTGTTTCAGAAACAGTGAGTAGTTTGTGTGACTGATATTCCCTACAATATGAGACCCAAATGTCCCCACAAGTATAATAATACCAGTCAATTTTGACCTTGTGGGGACATGTGTTTTGATCCCCATAAGGAAACAAGCTTATACATCATACAGAATGAGTTTTTTTTTGAAAATCTAAATTAGCAGAAAGTTTCCTGTGAGGGGTAGGTTTAGATGTAGGTAAGGAGATAGAAAATACAGTTTTGTACAGTATTAAAACTATTACGCGTATGGAATGTCCCCACAAAAAATGGACACCAGTATGTGTGTGTGATCTTATGTACCTTTTTAAGTTTCTTGGTCTTAAATTCCACCTCTTGCTGTAGAGTGGTGAATGTCTCTTTCAGTTCAATCGTCTCTTCGTCTTGTTCAAACATCAGCTGTTGCATCTCTCTTTCCATTCTATCCTAGAAGGATTTATCACACACACATATGAGATTCTGATTCTTAAATTGTTATGTTGCTATGTACTACAGTCACCTGCTCAGCAATCTCCTGCCTCTTCAGTTCCAGCATTCTCTGCTGTTCATTGGTGTGGTCAATGATGCTTTTCCCTCCAACCAGAAGATTACTTTCCATGGCCTACAAAAAGCATGGCACAAAGTATAAGATGTGATTTATGAATGATATAGTGAATAATCTGCATGAAGATAAAAAAAAACTGTGGAAAGAACCAACCTTGAATTTTTCGATCATAATTTCCATAGCTTGTTGCTCCTTCAGCAACTCTTCCACAGTCTTTGCTTTCTCGTCTACGGTGCCAAGTTTCCTGCTAATATCAGGCTTGTAATTGGCAGAGGTCTTGGCCATCTGCTGCTTCCACCAATAGTCCTCCACACTCTCCTCCTGAACGGTCTCAACGACCCCCACCTCTCCATCTCTTGGAGTTTCCACCTCACCGCTACTCATACTCCTCTTCATCCTCATACTGTTTCTCCTCCGTCTCCTCCTTTCTTTTGCCAGCATCCCTCGTTCCTCGAGCTGTGCCTTCAGGCGGGCTATTTCCTCTTGGAACTCACGAAGCAGGGCGTCTTTGGGGTCCTCGTTGATCTTTGGCTTGTTCCTGATGTTCTTCGCTCTGTTGGCGTACCTCAGTGTGGTGAGCGTCTCATCATAGTGGCACGCAGCTGGTCCAATGGTGGCCACCATAACAGTTTTAGAGTTGCCTCCAAGGGAGTCCTGTAACAGCCGGGTGAGTTTGGAATCTCGATAAGGAACATGGGTACTCTTCCCATCTACCAAAGCAGAGATAACATTTCCAAGAGCGGAAAGAGACAAGTTTATCTTTGCAGCCTCTTTAAACCTCTGTCCCTCGACGCCTGTTTTGCTTTGCCGCTCACTGCCGGCCAGATCCACCATATTTAACTTTCCAACACGAATGTGGTCCTCGCCATCAATGCCCATTTCGCTGCATTCAATAGTTACGACAAAAATCGCATGAGATCTTGAACTACGCTCATTCATTTTGGTGAATCCGACAGATCTTGATTGGTTCCCCAAGTTCATGACATGCTCAATCTCCTTTATGTTCTTTGTCACCACAGATGAGAGACCTTTGACATAGACACCCAACTCGGGATTTTCCTTGAGCTCCAGTTTTTTATTGTTGTCCTTGCAGAGGAGGTCTCGTATCTCTTCTTGATATATTTCAATGTAAGACACTCTCACGAGATACTGTTGGTTCTGAGACCTGGATATGCGAGTGAAAATGTGCTGAAATGAATTTGGGATGACTCCCCGCCTCTCGGGGTCTGTGGGCACACCTTCCATTGTATATGTTTTGCCAGTGCCAGTTTGCCCATAAGCAAATATAGTCCCGTTGAACCCGAGCAAAACCGAGTCAATAAGAGGTTTGCATGCATAGTCATACAGCTCGTTTTGTTTCGAACCTGCGTCATAGACCGCATCAAACGTGAATGATTTTAAGAGGCTTCCGGATGATTTGGGATTGCGCACGCTCACCTGTCCCAGTCTGACATCTACTTCAACAATTCTTTCTTGATTCGGTGCCTCTTCCTTCTTGTTTAAAGGGCGGCAACGCACCACCACCTTCACCGCCTCTGATTTCTTGCCAATCGACATGGATCGCGGTCGCAATAGGCTATTTCTCTTCATCATTTCTATGAAAAAGCCTTTACGTCTTTGAAATTCTGCTATGTTATATATGAATGCGAGGAAGGAATAAATGAAATACGCACATTCACATGCAGGCTACACAAACGCATTTGAATGCGGCAAATGTATGTCCATCCTATGAAAACAGGAGAGCAGAACATCTTGGTCCAACGCCATCATAGCACTCCGCTCCATGCACCGAGCCTCTCGCATCTTCTGCTCCGGCGGCACACGCCCTGCTCCTCACAGACAATAGCCAGAGCGCGCTGCTGATAGGTAGACTCGCATGCTTTCTCTCTGCGTGAGGTGCTGACGCATTCGGTGTGTAGGTTATAACGATTCAATGATGAGATTACTGGTGACTTAAGTTATTAAAAGCAATAGAGCACCAACATGGTATATGGCTGAAACAGTTCATTATGGTCAAAAAATAGGTTATGTGACTAACCTTTGCGTTTGATTAGGGTTTGAGATAAGTCAAAATCCTTTAATAGCTCAAAAACATAATTTATAAAGATTAATACACTTATATGTGCAAGGGGAAACGTTAGCAAAAATATAACGATGATTATGCTATAATACTAAACAATTTAAATTAAATAAAAATAATATATTAATAAGTAAACAAAAAAATATTTTTTTAAGTAATAAGTGTTCCTCAAGACACACACATACTGTAGGCTATGTATGTTTGGTGTATGTATATATATATTATATCTATTTACACAACACACACACACACAGTATATATTGTATTTTCACACGCACACAATGATGATGATACCAGCATTATCATAGCATTTTTGTAGCCAAATAAAATGTTGTAATGTTATTCTATATTATTTGATATATTATTTGACTAGTATAATGTATAGGCTCTGTGAGGATAGATAGGCACTGACAGACAGACCGTCCCCATCTTGTATATTACTCAATTAATAATTAAAATTTTATAGCCTAATAATGTTATAATGTTTATACCCTAATGTTAATAACCATATATTTTGACCTATTAATCGTCACGATGACTTGAAGATAAAAACAGGGTGGAAGTACTACAGTCAATACATATCATTTAATTACGACATATCAGATGGGGCTGTAAAAACCAGTCACAACAAATGCAATATGATAATGCTTTTATCACATCATCATTGTCTATCTATCTAGCTATCTATCTATCGTATTTGGGTCTCCCAGCAATTTAGGTCCCAGCAATTTAAACATTTAACCCAACCGCTTAGTCAAAACAGCCCAATTGCTGGGTTTGTCCCTATTTTACCCAGCACTTAGTTGTATTTAACCCAGCATTTTTTAGAGTGTATGATTTACTACATTGTTTGAACGGCTTCAGAATGTGTTCTCACGGACCATGTGACTCCAGCATTCAGTGATATTCGGCCATACTATGGGCTTACATTTCTGCCACAATTCTGCGCTCGAAAGATCATATTTTGAGCGCACAAAAGTGCATTTTGCACGCGCGCGATCTGAGTTTTGTGGAGAAAATGTTCGTTTCGCAAAGAAAAAAATCTTTCGAGCGCACGGAAATCAATTTTGCATTTAAAATATTTTTTTTGGATGTGTGCAGACCTTCTCTTTTGCGTGTGCAACGTTTCACTAGCTTGCTCACCTGATGCCAGCCCTCAGTGCTGGCTAAATGCCAACAGCTCTGGTGCTCAACACAACCCAGCATTACAATGTGCCATAATTCCAGCCAATCAGAAACCGAGGCTGCTAAATTCTGATTGGCTGCCTTGACAACCAATCACAACATTTCTTGCATTACTACGACTGCAGAAGAGGAAAAATACAGTGCATGAATAATTATTATGCAAGTTGATATTCTGATCATATTTTTTTCCAAGCACATTTTACCAATTCCAAAAGACATCAATCTTAATTACTATTAATCTTGTATTTAATCATTTTAATTGATGTATAATTATTCATGAAGGCTGAAGGCTGAAGTGAAAAATTTCTTATATTCAGGTCTGCATAATTATTAAGCAGATTTTCTTTAACAGATAAAATGAGCCAAAAAAGAGATCTAACTCAGACTGAAAGTAAAAAATTATTAAATTCCCATGAGACTGAATTATTCAAAACTAATACAATACTACAAATTGCAAAGTGAATGCATAACCATTGTACAGCAAAATGCTCAGTGGGTCAGCAGTGTCAGTCAAAAACATGTAGTGAAGAAAAGATGCATGTTAACTGCAAAATATTAGGAATTAAGGTGAGGAATTAGGTGTGAAATCACCAGGAACCATTTAGTCTCCAGCGCCACCATTTTCCAGAGCTGCAACCTACCTGGAGTCTCCAGAATTACAAGGTGTAAGGTTCTCAGAGACTTAGGTTAAGTATAGATTCCTAAAAAATGACCCCTACTTAATAATAATCACATACTGAAGTGTAGTAAAATACTTGAAGACTGATTTATATATTTATATATATACAGTGGGTACGGAAAGTTTTCAGACCCCCTTAAAATTTTCACTCTTTGTTATAATGCAGCCATTTGCTAAAACCATTTAAGTAAATTTTTTCCTCATTAATGTACACACAAAACCCCATATTGACAGAAAAACACAGAAATTGTTGACATTTTTGCAGATTTACTAAAAAAAGAAAAACTGAAATATCACATGGTCCCTAAGTATATGCCAGACCCTCTTGCTCGTAATTTTAGTGAAAACCAGCCCTTTTGATCTAATACTGCCATGAGTCTTTTTGGGAAAGATGCAGAAGAAGTTTTTCACACCTGCATTTGGGGATCCTCTGCCATTCCTTTTTGCAGATCCTCTCCAGTTCTGTCAGTTTGGATTGTAAACGTTGGTGGACAGCCATTTTTTTAGGTCTCTCCAGAGATGCTCATTGGGTTTAAGTCAGGGCTCTGGCCATTCAAGAACAGTCACAGAGCTGTTGTGAAACCACTCCTTTGTTATTTTAGCTGTGTCCTTAGGGTCATTGTCTTGTTGGAAGGTAAACCTTCGACCCAATCTGAGGTCCTGAGCACTCTGGAGGAAAGGGGGTTTATATATTTCGTCCAGGGTATCCCTGTACTTGGCCGCATTTATCTTTTCCTCGATTGCAACCAGTCGTCCTGTCTTTGCAGCTGAAAAACACCCCCACAGCATTATGCTGCCACCACCATGCTTCACTGTTGGGACTTTATTGGACAGGTGATGAGCAGTGCCTGTTTTTTTCCACACATACCGCTTAGAATTAAGACCAAAAAGTTCTACCTTGGTCTCATCAAACCAGAGAATCTTATTTCTCACCATTTTGGAGTCCTTCAGGTGTTTTTTAGCCAACTCCATGCAGGCTTTCATGTGTCTTGCCCTGAGGAGAGGCTTCGTTGAGCCACTCTGCCATAAAGCCCCGACTGGTTGAGGGCTGCAGTGATGGTTGACTTTCTACAACTTTCTCCCATCTTCCGACTGCATCTCTGGATCTCAGCCACAGTGATCTTTGGGTTCTTCCTTACCTCTCTCACCAAGGCTCTTCCCCCCCTGATAGCTCAGTTTGGCCGGACGGGGCCAGCTCTAGGATGGGTTCTGGTCGTCCCAAACGTCTTCATTTAAGGATTATGGAGGCCACTGTGCTCTTAGTGAACCTTAAGTGCAGCAGAAATTTTTTGTAACTTTGGCCAGATCTGTGCCTTGCCACAAGTCTGTCTCTGAGCTCTTCCGGCATTTCCTTTGACCTCATGATTCTAATGATTCAGGTTTTTTTCACTTCCAGCCATCATGAACAATAATATATAGATTATAAGTGATTAAATACAAGATTAATAGTAGTTATAATTATTGGTAAAATGTGCTTGGAAAAAAATATGATCGGAATATCAACTTGCATAATAATTATGAACGCACTGTATTTTTCCTCTTCTGCTGTAGAGGTAATGCAAGAAATTTTGTGAGTGGTTGTCAAGGCAGCAAATCAGAATTTAGCAGCCTCGTCTCTAATTGGCTGGAATTATGGCACATTGCTGGGTTGTGTTGAGCACGCAGCTGTTGGCATTTAGAGAGCACTGAAGGCGGGCATCAAGGGAGCAAGTTAGTGAAACGTTGCACGCGCAAAAGAGAAAGTCTGCACACATCCAAAAACTTATTTTAAATGCAAAATTGATTTCCGTGCGCCAGGGGCGTAGCCATCATTTCAAAAGTGGGGGGGGATGGAATGTCTAGTGTTATACCTGTTTTTTTCCCTCGTCTAATTGACAGGTTTTATTTTTAATCATACCTTTTTTGCTTTACATGCTTTATGCTTATATTATTATATAAGATTATAAAACAGAAGAAAGAGAGAAAGAAAAAAAGAGAAAGAAAAAGAGAGCGAGTGAGAGCAAGAAATAATCAACACTGTCCTGGGGACAGCACCCTAAAGGATCTCTTTGTACCTATTTAACTCCCGCAAAAGTCTTCATAGTTGTACATTTAAGTGGTACACATTAATACCCTAATGTAATAGTGGTACTCTAGGTACTAATGTCCCCTTTCGAGTATAAAGTACCAAGATGTCCCTTATAAGGGAACTGAGAGTATATTGTTTACAATTTCAACTTGTATTTTTGTGTATGTTTGTCTGTACCGTTCATGGCACCCGTAATGGATTCCTTCACATTACATACAACTTTTTCTGTCTATCTACAGTCCTGCACCTGTACCACACATATTCTTAGATCTGGCCTGTAGGTTTTAATACCGTTTACAGACGACCTGCTACTTCTACAGCAGCCAACCCTAGGCCATATGCCCCTGTTCTGTCTACCACCCAATAATTGTACCTAAATGATTTAACACTTAGTATGGACACATTAACTATGCTTTCGCCTAAACCTTATTTACTGCTATTATAGATTTTAAGTAGTCGATGTAGTTTTTTTTAAGTTTAGGATTAGTAGATTATGGGTATGCGATATGGGGTCTAGAAAATAAGGAATTAATATGATGCGTTCTAAGTACGCCACTATAAACATACCATTGCAAGCTAATAAGTACCTCAAATGATAGCTGGGAACTGTTTTCATCTCACCTAATGTGTTAGCATATTGTTCCTATTTTTTTCCTGAATTAAATTTAATGATTGGTCCCATATATAATCCGTACAAACACTTAATAATATTTTAACAAGATAAAAACACAACAATGCAATAGCGTGCCAGGTATGTCAAAAGCCACTCATATCTGTTCTCCCCCTGAGTTTTTTACTTTTTCTTGTGTTACCATTCTGATTCTGCCCTGACAAACCTGAGTCAGACTTCTTTTCTTAGCTTCATCATACCATATTACCAACACCTAAACGATCAAAATATGCAAACTACATAGAAATAATAGCACCCCATGAATGAATATTGTTCCTATATCAGATCGTCAGTGCATGGATACTTAATTGAATTATATTATGCAGAATTGGCAGAGTTAAACATGCTGTAAACGCTGTAAAATCTCAGTTCAACATTATCTTTATTCTTATTTGAAGGGTTTTGATAACATACTTGTTCAAATAAAAGTCGTTATAAAAGAGTTACGGAAAATACACAGAAAATAAGTGAACGTTTGTCCAAGCATCTATTTTTCCCTTATAATTTCCATCAAAACTAGCTAATTATTCAACAAGAGCAATAGGCAGAGTTACTCAACAGTGTGCAACACAATTCGGATACCACATGCCAACTTACGCTGCTTGACTCTTTCGTAAAAAAGGAGTGAAGAGTTTTTCGCCGCTTTGAACTCATCGCGAGCTCTATGAATGTTGGATACAGCGCGGGACCGCGGATGCGAGCTAGGGCGTGTCATGACGTGACGGAGTGACTGATTGCCATGGAAACGTGAACGTCATGTATAGACTATCTTGTCTCTTTTAATTTTAAATCATTCTGCATGTATATACGTCGCTCCATTAAAACCTCAACATGTCGTGAACACAACTCTCCAATAGAAAAAAAAGGGGGACGAATTTACTTTTTATAAAAAGTGGGGGGGACATGTCCCCCGCGTCCCCCACGTAATCTACGCCCCTGCCGTGCGCTCAAAAGACTTTTTTCTTTGCGAAACGAACATTTTCTCCACAAAACTCAGATCGCGCGCGTGCTAAATGCACTTTTGTGCGCTCAAAACATGATCTTTCGCGCGCAGAATTGTGGCAGAAATGTAAGCCCATACCAGTGGGGACGCGTGGGACTGCGTGTTCCCGCACAGTCCGTGGGGAGAAGTTTGCCGGTCCGGGTGCAAAGTCTCAAGTTTCGTTTACTGTAACTCGTCCTGGAGATTCGCGAGCGTCTTTTAGTCCATCATCAGTCTATGGCGGCCGGTGTTTCTGTCTAGAAGTATGAATGAATGTTTCGCTGTGCTGAATTTTCTAGCGCGTCGCGCAACTGTCAAGTCGTGAGCTGCCAATAGCAACCGCGTTTACGCGTTTATTTTCAACATTCATATCTAGACATCTAAAACCGTTTTTGTCACGAAATGTAAATTATTACAAGTACTAAAAGAAACTTTTTTTGTTTTGCCGTTGAAGACAAAAATGGGTTTGGGACAGAATCGGGTGCGTTTGCTGTGTATGCTGTCTTTAACGCTTGTGTTTTTCATTGTTGAAGTTGTTGTAAGCAGGATAACTGCGTCTCTCGCAATGTTGTCAGACTCTTTTCACATGCTCTCGGATGTAATAGCTTTGGTAGTGGCTTTAATCGCGGTGAGTTTTGCGGAGACAACTCGTGCCACAAGTAAAAACACATATGGATGGATCCGCGCAGAAGTGATGGGAGCTTTAGTTAACGCCGTGTTTTTGACGGCCCTCTGCTTCACTATTGTATTAGAAGCCGTTGAGTGCTACACGCTGCCTCACGAGATCGAGAATCCACGCGTGGTCATTTGGGTTGGCGTTGCTGGTCTCCTGGTGAATGTACTCGGTCTTTTCCTGTTCCACGGACACGCGGGGTTTGGTGGGCACGGACACTCATCTTCACCACACAAACCGTAGAGAGTTTGAAAAACCAAAGGCACATGAAGAAGCATACAATCTCATGATAAACAGCAACAGTTCTCAAGGATACCAAACTTCTGAGCTGAAATCAGGTATGGAAATTAAATTCAAAATGTTTATATTTTAATATCTTTTGCCTTACTATATATATATATCATATATATAAATATATATAGATATATATTTATATATAGAATATATATATAGTATATAAACTCATTTATAAAATCTAATGCATACATAATGTAATTCAGGATTCTCTCACGTCTTGGAACAACTGGAAATATTGTAAATTGTTATTGTTACACTAGAAAAAAAACAAAACAGGGAAATTCTTAAATACTTTACAAAAGTCCTTTCCCACATTCCTGGAAACCTGAAATATCACAGGAATCCTTCAAAAATTTTAAAAACAAAAAAATAATACCTAAATAATAATATATTAAAATCCGCAAAGGTAAAGGAAATGTCTATAGTCAACTTTTTTTTTTAGCTATTTTGTAGCTAGAAATTGGTATCCAGTTTTCACACGACTGGAAAAGTAATGGGGAAAACATGGAATTTCAGAAAGAGTTTGGAACACCGTCTAAAAAGTCATGGAATATCAGTGAAAGTGTGATTTCCAGGCCTGGAACAGTCATCAAAATTAACAAAATCTTAAAAAGGTCATGGAAATGTTTATAGTCAACACCATTTTTTTTAAAAGTTATTTTGTAGTTAGTATTTCATCAGCTAGAAATTGGTATCCAGTCCTCACACAACCAGAAAAGGAATGTGAAAACCACGGAAATTCAAATTCAAGTGTGGAACGGTGTCTTAAAAGTCAATGCAATTTTCTATGGTAAATATCTTCTAGTTATTTATTGCCTCGTTTAGTCCAAAAATATTAGTATTAGTAACATTAGTAACAAAAAGTGTGAAAACCCTATAGCTTGGCTTCATTTTATGCACATAACATAATGAAAAACATGTATAATTGAAAACAATGTTTTCTTTATCTTAGTTTTTTTGCTCATTTTGTGGACTTGTTCAGACAGCCTAAACATCAAAATCACTGCTAAGGGCTCATTGGAGGACTTGGATCACAGTTCTGGCTCGACCTCCCTGATGAACATGCGTGGGGTGTTCCTGCACGTGCTCGGTGACGCGTTAGGGTCCGTCATTGTGGTAGTCCAACGCCTTGATCTTCACTTTTGTGTGGACGCCATGCCACAGCGACACAGTCTGCTTCAACCCCTGCCGTAGCAGCCACTTGACTGAACACCAACATGTTAATACCACAGTCCTGAGCATATCCAAAACACCCAACAGGATGCCCAGAACTGTCTCTGTGGCCGGACCATGCTGGGTGCTTTACCTGGACCCAACCTTATGTCTAATATTGGTGTGTATTTTGCTCTACACAACTTTCCCTCTCCTAAAGGAGTCAGCTCTGATTCTCCTACAAACAGTACCCAAACAGATCGATATGCACAAGCTGAATGGGAAGCTAAGGATGCTTGGATGGAGCTATGGCCGTTCATGACCTGCATATCTGGAAGCTGGCTGGGTCTCGCATTATTGCAAATGCTCACATCAAATGCACGGATCCAGCTTCCTACATGGACTTAGCCAAACGCATTAAAAGACGTCTTCCATGATGAAGGCATCTATGCTACTACTGTTCAGCCAGAATTTTCTCCCATTTCTGAAGGATCTGGTGACTCCCAGTGTGAGCTTTCCTGTCGAAGTCAATGCAAACCCAAGCTATGTTGTAATCCGACTAAAAAGGCTAAGCCAGAGTCGAAGTTGACCAAGAGTAAAGAAAAGCCCTGCAGGCACACTGTAGGATGGGCTGATCGGAAAGAAGTGGAGGATACTGTACATACGGAGATGGAATCAACGGTTTAGATCAAGAAGGACATTATATTGCATGAGTTGCACACATCCACTTGCTCATAGCTGATTGTTGCAGGAAATGTGTCATATTTGGGGAACTGTCTGGACTATTTCAAATCTGCTTATTGCAGGTGTATGTCTCAGAGAGATAGGTTTGTTAAACCCAACAGCATTAGATTTCATGCTGTGTTCTTTAAACCTGATATATAAAAACTCAATGCAACTTTATCCACATTATGTATGTTGGTTCTTTTTGATTGCTAGATAGATAGATATTAAAGGTCACTTTACATATTTACAAATTAAGACATACCAATGCATATTAATAGGAGAGGTTTATTTTTCATAAATATTTTTAATTATAATCCAAGAATATGTTGTATTACTGTGTTTTTTTTAAACAAAACTATAATACACTTTTGCCAACCATTGCAGGCATACATGTTCAACAGTGAGAAACATTTTGGCATTGTAAACTTTAAAAAATAAATAAAACATGGATTATTATAAATGTATACAATAATGATATTTTCAAACCAGCATTTCTCTTTTTTCTGCTTTACATACTGTGTTATCGTTTGATTCTCATTTGAAAGGAATAGTTCACCCTCAGGCCATCCAAGATGTAGATGAGTATGTTTCTTCATTGGAAAAGATTTTAGCATTACATCACTTGCTCACTAATGGATTCTCTGCAGTGAATGGGTGCCGTCACAATGAGAGTTAAAACACCTGCTAAATTACCCATAGCACTGCTTTTTCTCCAGTGAAAAAGTCATCTTGTCTAAATCGGAGCGAACCGTTCTAAACAGTCTAAACAAGTATGTCAGGAGATTTTGATGTGAGGGGACAACAGGAGATGGATGTTTTCACGGGAGGAAGTGTTATGGATTATAAACTGGTATTTTGGTCAAAGGTTTTTAAACTTAAAATGCCTTGATGGATTTCTTTTTTTACAAACATACAGCTTTTCATGTCACAGGATGTTAATTGATGGATTTGAGTCCTGTGGATTACCTGTGGATTATTGTGATGTTTTCATTAGCTGTTTGGACTCTCATTCTGACGGCACCCATTCACTGTAATGCAATGCTACATTCTCCAAATCTGTTCTGATAATAAAACAAACTCAAATACATCTTGGATGGCTTGAGGGTGGGTCATTTTTCAGCAAATTTTCATTTTTGGGCAAAGTATTCCTTTAAGATACTGGAGATTATTATTAAAATACACATTATTATAGGACACATATTTTTGTCATGCTGCAAAAGGAACCTAATATTCTATTATTTGGTTTTTGAGTCATGCATGTTACTGTCCCTGATTTAAACATGAGATGCAGCAGTCAGTGGAGTCAGTCAGAATCCATCCTGCTTAGCTTGAGGAGGATGACACAACTGCAGTGAGTGCTTATAATAAACAATGTTGTTGTGTTAGTGTGAACGTTAATATACAGTGCACTGCATAAATGAGTACACCCCCTCTGAAACTTAAATTCAGCAATTACTCTTTGCTTAGAAGGCATGTTCTGGTTTTTTTAGCAAGTCCTAATTCCTTACCGTCTGCGTGATCAGTTACCAAAGAAGAATGTTAAAATTATTCAACAAAATACCATTTTCTTATCAAAGTGATTTTGTGTTGCAAAAATGAGTACACCCTCCTAAAAGTTACTAAATAAAACTAAAAGTCTGGCTGTAAAACGGTTAATGTCAAGAGCAGTATTGATCAACAGGTATGTATGTTGAACCAAAACTGTTAAAGGCAAGTAATTTCTTGATAATTAAGTGTTATATGGCCCACTGAATCATACTCAGACTTAATGCTGGCAATAATGAAACCACTTGAGAGAGAACTGTCAAGAGATTTATTTCTTAGCATAAAAGAGAACAGTGATACTAGAGGAATACCAAATTATTGTTTTAAATATGAAAATATAGCAGAAGTAGCACCAAAATTCAAAAACAATGGACTTGTGATAAAGCTCCTGAAATAATCAGGTCTTCACTTCAAGTTTTCATTTAGTGATGAGTGAATATTTGCTAGAAAAAGAGCAGGAGAAACACTGTGTGACAAAAGTGGTCTCGGGAGCCAGGCAGAAGAGGGGTGGTGAGCACATGATCTGCACATAAAGATGCAGCTGCGACCGTGCATGCAATGCTGTTTTTTATCTCCACCAGAACTACCGACTGTAGTGCCAATCCCATAACTCATTTAGCTTCTTTCCAAGACCCATATTACAATATACAGACTTCTGGGAAATCCATACTAACTCTGGTCCTCATGAGACCGAAATTCAATCATTCTGATCGCGACAGACCCAATCATGCTCTGGTGTTGCTAGGGAGTACAGAAAGCAGTGCCTGTTCCCACAGTGACGTTCGATGGGTATGTAAGCTCTGTCTAGTATTATATGATATGAGTGCTGAAGCTGTGTGGAGGGGAGTTGTACTTTGTCCAACGCTGTCATGAATTCCATCTACCCACTGTGTTGATGTAATAACAAAAACCTGAAACTGAAGAGGCTACCACTCTTCCTCATTCCGCACTTGTTTGGCATTAATTTTTTTTTAACATGATCAATAAGAATTCCTTCTCCTGAGTGAGATCCTATCAGCTGGCACTGTATTTCACTCAATCTTAACTATCTTGAGCTGCTGTGGGGGATTCTGTAGAGACGAGCTGAGCAACACTCTCCATTAAAGACCAGGGCATTTAAAAGGGTCATCCTTCAGGAGTTAAACAGCACAGATGTGAATTTGTCATGAACTTGTACACTCAGCACCAAGAAGGGTCAGAGTAGTATACTTAAATTTATGGAGGACATACTAAGTACTAGAATAATACATTTTCTGAATTAAATCTAGGGTATACTCATTTATGCAATCCTTCATTTAAACAAAATTGGCTAAGTTTCTACGTTAACAGAATATAAGGCATATGTTTTGTTGTTTTTATTAAGTATATGTATAATAATTTTCAATTTTGCCATCTTTCTATGAATTATATTAGTGATCATTAAGCAAATACATCTTTTATATTTAATCAGATGCTGTGCACTGTAGTTATCGTTATAGTTATCTTTATAGTGATTATCCTTGGTGTGAGCGGGGCTTAACTGGCAATGAAATTGCTATGTTGCAAAAATACAAATTACAATCAAGTTAACAACTCGCAACAATATCCTAATGTTCCCAAGTACGTTCTATTCCTATATTAAATTAGTAATATTTTTGGTAATTTTGAGTTATTGGCAATGTAACTGCAATGTTCTGATCCCAAGCTTGCAATCATGATCATCAAAGAGATCTTATGCAAAAATAAATAAATAAAATGGGTTTGATCTCACCTAAAACTGATTATATTGCTTCAGAAGGCATTTATTTTAAATCACGGGAATCATATGGATTACTTTTATGGTGCTTTTACATGAAACTACAAATTTTGGTCACTTCTTGCATTGCATGGACCTACAGAGCCAAAATATTTACTAAAAATCTTTGTTTGTGTCAAAGAAAGTCATCGGCCGCACATATAAAATGGCTTAGAGGGGAAGAAAATTGAGTTTTCATTTGGGGTGAACAATCCTTTTAAGAAACATTAGTTACAACATAAGAAATATAGCAAAGTGACAATAAAGACAAATAAATAAATACAGACTATACAAACAATAGATGGAGTAAATAACAAAGTCAGTGCAATTATTAATGGCCTACCATACACCAGTGATCCTCAAATCTGGCCCACGAGAGCCACTTTCCTGCAGAGTTTAGCTCTAACCCTAATCAAACACACCTGAGCATGCTAATCAATGTCTTCAGGATCATTAGAAAATCACAGGTAGGTTTGTTTGATTATAGGGTTGGAGCTAAACATTTAAGATTTGAGGATCACTGCCATCTGGTGTCTTACAGAGATCATTTTATTGCGTGTTTGCCATCTTGTGGATAAACATTACATTTCAGGCTTTCAAGCAACTGCAGCTGATTTGTATCAGGATTATTATAGTTGACTAAAGCTAACTAAATCCATAAAAAACATTTACTTATAAATAAATAAACGGTAACTAAAATAAAATACACAACAAGTACAACAAAAATTACACTTTAAAAAAATGTATTTCAGCTAGTGGCCAAGTCAAGACTTTTTATTTTCATTCAGTTTAACTTTATATACTTAAATAAGTAAAACTAACACTGAAATAAAAAAGAATAAAAATGAGACAAAAAGACCTAACAGTAACTTATAAAAATGACAAAACACACAAGAAAATTACTAAAACTTTAACTAAAATTATACATGAAAACATAAAAATATATAACAGAA
The DNA here is from genome assembly GCA_018155175.1 of Sinocyclocheilus anophthalmus. NCBI lineage: Eukaryota > Metazoa > Chordata > Actinopteri > Cypriniformes > Cyprinidae > Sinocyclocheilus > Sinocyclocheilus anophthalmus. Next base: position 99,217 of record JADLZN010000566.1, on the reverse strand, counting down.
AATGAAAATATGACAACAAATCTACTAAAAACGAATATCTTAATGATACTAAAAAAACTTACATATGCATTAAACGATCATAAACCACATGCACAATAGTCATATGTCGATGTATAAACTGGGCACCAAAAGGCCTCTGTTCCCTCAGATTTTTCCAATTTGATGCAAAGTTATATTTTCAGCATAACAATTGAGTAAAACGTTCAAAATGTGAAAGTATGTCTCCGTTTTGCTTTAATGAGCTAAATCAATTATAGCTATAGATATAGGCTCGTTTATATAAATGATATCACTCTATTTGCCTAACCTCTTGTTCTTATAGAAATATATAATTTAAGTAGCCTAATTATTATAAAAACTATTCTTTTCTTTTTTTTTAATCTTCTGTTTATTTCTAGGTTTAAGTGAAAAACAACACAACACACAGAGAGCACTGCAAATACAGAATTATATTTTCCATTTAAACCTACAATTATTATTGTTTTTTTAAGGTTTCAGGATTTTCAAAACATGTATTTTATATATCAATTAACTTATATGACATATCAGTGATATATATTCACATTTGGTGGATTGGTCTCTGGCAGTATAGTGAAAGCCATGCTTCCTCCTCTTCCTCCTCTTCCTCCTCCAGTCTTCCGCCTGCTGTCTGTCATTACACACATTGACCTCCAAACATGGCCGGCGTGCGAGCCCTCGGTTCCCTCTCCAGACTCACAAGCAGAAGATATACCCTGTTTCCAGGTACTTCACACATCCACAACCTTTCCTTAATTCAATTCCTCCACATCCTTATTGTATTTCGCTTTGACACTTGCGTAATTAAACACTTTGGAGAGTCACCTCAGTCAAACTCCACTGTAGTAGCTTAGCTTAGCTCACCTGCTAGTTAACTCAAGGTCTAGTAATGAATGTTTGTGACTGTGTAAGTTTCATGTTCGTGTTTAACGTACATTGTGATAACGTTACGGTGTATGCAACGAAACGATAGCGTTTATAAACGCTGTTTTATTGACAGTAAGTTAGAGTTAGCGCACTGGCATGCTGTTCCCATTCAGATTGCTAATACTGCCCATTATCTGTTAATGCACGACAAAATGAATAAATATAAATATGCATAAACGTGTTTAATATTCGCTAACTGCAGAATTGTTCCCTCTGCCATTGAAAACTAGTTTAATCGGGGTTGGTTGGATGATATTTGCTACTTGGTTTCTAATAAATATAAGAATTATTGTTAAATTATGACTATTAAGGCAGATTTGTTTACAGAGAGACTCTTTGTGTTCAGTTCATAATGTTTCCAGCATCACTGGGAGGTGTATGACACGATCATTGTGGTTGTAGTTTAGGTTAAGGGGAAACTAGGTTAAAGTTCATCTGTGACTGTGCTGCTGGAGTAATGTCCTCTACAGGCCGGTCTACATTCTTCTGTGTAGTTTATCATCACTGGCTTTCAACTTATCCTGGCATGACCCTCACTGGTTAGAGGTCTTTTATATTAGGTATTATGTCTTCTGAGGCCCTTCCATGATCCATGATTTTACCTTCACATATTCATCACTATTAACTTTTTTTTTTTTCTCGTCCAATAAAGGTGTCACCAGACGGACATTTAGAGTTGCTGCTTGTATGATGGGTAAAATCATTATATGTTATATATAAAATAAAATGAATGTGTGTGTGTGTATGTATATATAATATATATATGGATAAAAGATGAGCTGTCCGATTTTGGGGGCCGCATCAAATTACATTTATAAAAGTGATTTTAACGGAAAGAATATAAAATATGAATTGCAAATAATGTGTCTGCTTTAATGTTTCAAATAACCTTTTTGAAAATAAAATCAGAATTGGTAAAATAAGTTTTAGATCAACACACAACATACTATTTGACCGTATTTATTAAAATAAGCGAACGTACAGAATTATATTATATATAAACTTCTTGCTGACAAATACGTACCTAGTGGTTTGAAGGGTAGTGGTAAAGATTTTTATTGACAGTTAATTAGTAGTTAGGGCTGCACTGTGAGATTTATAGTATGAAAAAAAAAAATAAATCAAGCTGTATTAAACTTTATAGTTTTGATGCCTTTTTCGTCTTTCCATATATAATATATATATATATATAATATATACACACACATGAATATGCACAACAAAAAAATATGTATATATGCTATAATATTTATCAACAGAAATTATGAATATATGTGTATATATATATTTATATTTACACACACACTAACACAAATATGTAGATAAGGTATAACATTTATTTTGTGTTTTTTTATAATCTCAGTTATTTAATGTAATAATTGTTTTTTTCATTTTCACGTCTTTTCAATATTTCCTCAGCTCGTACACACGTGAACTATGAGATCAAGGGAGATGTAGCTGTGATCCGTATGAATGACCCCAATGCACGGGTAATTGTCTCCTCAAAACCATGCATTTATGCGTTCAAATGATAGTATGTGTCGTAATGTGTTTTTGTGGTGTCTAGGTCAACACACTGTCTACTCAAATGCAAAGGGAAATGACAGAAGTTATGGATGAGATTTGGGGAAACAATGCTGTCCAGAGCGTTGTTCTCATCTCATCCAAACCCGGCAGCTTCATTGCAGGGGCAGACCTTAAGTAAGTATCAGGATTCATAATATGTTGATTGTGGTGATCATTATCAAATTTTGCTTGCTGATATCTTGCCTGTTTGTTTATAATTTATTCATTTATTTATTTATTTTTTTACTGTACCATGTATTTAGCATGATTCAGGCCTGTACGACCGCAGAGGAGGTCACTGGCCTTTCTCAAGAGGGCCAGAGGATGTTTGAGAAGATTGAGAAGTCTCCTAAGCCTATTGTCGCTGCCATTAATGGATCATGCCTTGGTGGAGGCTTAGAGGTACTGGATTCGTATTTATTTGTAGTAATTTTCTTCTCCCACAGGGTGAGCATAGGATTAGTCAAATTTCTGACCTAATGTTTAGAATTTTTCTTGATATGTTTTATTATTTGTTGATGATTATGAGTTATACAAACAATAAATGAGATGACTGAGAAGCAAGTAACCAAAATTTAAAGGGGTCATATGATGCTTTTTTAAAGATCATTATTTTGTGTATTTGGTGTAACAGAATATGTTCACATGCTTTAATGTAAAAAAAAAAAACACATTATTTTTCAAATACTTTTCATTATTGTAGGTCCTCTATGCCCCGCCTCTCTCAAACACTTCGTTTTTTACAAAGTTCCTCCTTCCGACAAGCGCAGTCTGCTCTGATTGGCCAGCTGACCCAGTGCATTGTGATTGGCCGAACACCGCAAGCACTCGTCGAAAATGTAACGCCCCTTACCATAATCGCGAGCTTCATCCTTCAAAATAAATGTAAAGACAGAGCCAAAAAGGGGAACAAAGTCACATGACAGACACAGTGATGAAGCTGTTATGTGTGTGCAGTACACAAGCCACGGTTAAGGCAGCTGACTCCACTGTGATGTGACCCCCCCCTCTCTCTCGCTCTCTCTCGCTCTCTCGCGCGCTCTCTCTCTCGCGCACACACACACACACACACACACGATGCGCAAAACTCCGCATTTGAACAGTCAATAGCAGATACTTAATAATACCAAAACCGTAGCTGATTCAGAAGTGCCAGATTGTCATAGAAAAGTCAGAATTACCTCCTGTCCTAGGTTCACGAAATGGTCGTCCATAAAATGCATTGCTGTTCTGTTGTAAGTGATCTTAAAGATTCCTAAATGCATCTACTTTCGGAAGGCCAAATAAAGTGCTTTTGCTTTTGCCTAGAAACACACAGCGTCTCCCTGACATGGCTGCTTCAACACTAACTGCGGTTACTGAAACCACGCCTTCTTTCTTTGCGTGAACATTTGGGCGGCATTATGCAAATATTTCCACATAGTGAGGTAGATATGTGGGGGCGTGTTAGAACGAGCCGTTTTAGGGGGGTGTGGCAGAGTCTTAACTTTGATAAAGAATCTCTTTGTTTTGAGACTTTAGTCTTTGCAACTTCAGGTTATCTATGCAATATCAGCTTGTAACACTCCAAAGAGAAAGGAAAACTTGAAATCGCATCATATGACCCCTTTAAGACCAAAAATGAGATTTAAAATGTATATAGTTCTACAGAAAATACAGTTTTGATATTGTGTTTTATGTTTTTGTAGTTTGCCATTTCCTGTCAGTACAGAATAGCCACCAAGAGTAAGAAGACGGTTCTGGGCTGCCCTGAGGTCATGCTCGGCCTTCTGCCTGGAGCTGGAGGAACACAGAGGCTGCCCAAAATGGTCTGTAATATGCCACTTTGCCACCAGTACGTTTAGGATTGATTCTCTTGACTGATTGTTCACAACTCAAGTCTGGTTGTTTTTACACCTTTATTTTATGTAGCTTGGCCTTCCCAGTGCCTTTGATATTATACTAACAGGAAGGAGCATCCGTCCAGATAAAGCCAAGAAAATGGGACTGGTTCACCAGCTGGTGGATACTCTTGGTAAAACAGTTTCTGCATATTGCCATTGTGTATATATGTAAAACAGTAAAATGTTTTAAATAAAGTTTAAAAGCTGAATTTTCAGTCTTCAGTGTCACATGATCCTTCAGAAATCATTCTAATATGCTGATTTGGTGCTCAAGAAATATTTCTTATTATTATGTCCAATGTTTTTGTGAAAATATGTTTGTGAGAAGTTGGAACCACGATTCTTTTTTTTTTTCAGGATTGTTTGATGAATAGAAAGCTCAAAAGAACAGCATTTATTTGAAGTCGATTTTTGTGTATTAAAGTCTTTCCTGTCACTTTTGATCAATATATATTACATCCTTGCTGAATAAAACTTTTTTTTTAAATCAGGACCTGGATTAAAGAGTCCAGAGGAGAGGACCATTGAATACTTGGAGGAAGTAGCTGTGGAGGCTGCAAGAGGACTTGCTAAAAAGCAAATCCCACTTACCAAAGAAAAGGGCATGATGCAGAGTAAGTGTCGAATTACTAGTCAATTATGTGTCTAAAATCATTTTGAAACTACAAGTTAATTAGGCTTTTGCGTAGTTGAGATTAAGATTGTTAATCTTTTGCTAGATTAAGACTGTTGCCTTTATACACCATCATTTTGCTTTATCACTGAAATTCATATATCCAATTATTGTCTTGCAGAAGTTCAAGACTATGTCATGAGTTACCCGTTTGTGAGACAGCAGATCTACAATACAGTTCAGAACAAAGTCATGAAACAGACCAATGGACTGTACCCTGCACCACTGAAGATAATTGAAGTATGATATTTGTTATTCTGTGCTCAATGGTGATGTGTTGTCATAAACCATGGTAGAAATGGTTTATGTTCTGCTTGTTTTCTCTTTCAGTGTGTGAAGGCTGGTCTAGAACAGGGTCCGACTGCAGGTTACCTGGTTGAGTCACAGGTGCTGTAAAAGTGTTTAAAGTAACTTTATTATCAGTAAAGTTGCGACACTCGATTTAATGAACAATATCCCATGATTACACATCTCTCATTTTCTCCTCAAATCCTCACCTGCGTTTCTAATCTGGTGTATTTCCTGCAGGAGGATTTTGAACTTTTCAACTGAAAGCAAATCTGTCCATTTTCATTTAATGATAATATTTGGTTAATGCAGGCTTTGGTTTAAATGAAAGACAATGCTATGTGTGTAGTATTCAAATTTAATATGCCCTCTTAATCTCCATTTCAGCATTTTGGCAAGTTAGCCATGACCCCTGAGTCTAAAGCACTTATTGGCCTTTATCACGGTCAGGTCACATGCAAGAAGAATCGATTCGGAACCCCTGAAAAGGAAGTAAAGTATGTATTTCTTACTCATATTATCTGGACAAGATATAGTATTTACATATGATAATATTTAACTCATATTTTCATATGTAAATTTATAAGGTAAATTGACAGTTACTGCATGAATTAATTTATAATGCAGCTACTTAATGATTTACGATTATTGCTTGTAAAATAGTTATGAATTTTTCTTGATTTTCTGTTTGTAGAACACTTGCTATCTTGGGAGCAGGGCTGATGGGTGCTGGCATTGCTCAAGTGTCTGTAGATAAAGGCGTTCACACCATTCTTAAGGACACTACACTGGAGGGACTCAGTCGTGGAGAGCAGCAAGTCTATAAAGGGTGAGTATTAAAGGGATACTCCACCCCAAAATGAAAATGTTGTCATTAATCACTTACCCCCATGTCGTTCCAAACCCGTAAAAGCTTTGTTCGTCTTTGGAACACAATTTAAGATAATTTGGATGAAAACCGGGAGGCTTGTGACTGTCCCATTGACTGCCAAGTAAATTACATGGTCAAGGTCCAGAAGAGTATGAAAGACATCATCAGAATAGTCCATCTGCCATCAGTGGTTCAACCGTAACGTTATGAAGCGACGAGAATACTTTTTATACGCAAAGAAAACAAAAATAATGACTTTATTCAACAATTCGTCTCCTCTGTGTCTCTCTGCATCACTGTAGCGCCATTTTGGAGAATATGAGCTGAACGCAAGCAGCGTATGCTCTTCTGTGTCAGCCACGACACAAGCATATGTTTTCTATGTGTATTTACGCTTTGATTTGAACAAAAACAGCGCATCCGTGCAGCGCGGCTGACACAGAATAGCGTACGCTGCTTGCGTTCAGTGGTTATTCTCCAAAATGGCGCTACGGTGATGCGGAGAGACACAGGCGAATTGTTGAATAAAGTCGTTATTTTTGTTTTCTTTTGTGCACAAAAAGTATTCTCGTAGCTTCATAACATTATGGTTGAACCTCTGATGGCAGATGGACTATTCTGATGTTGTTTTTCATACTTTTCTGGACCTTGACCGTGTAATTTACTTGGCAGTCAATGGGACAGTCACAAGCCTCCCGGTTTTCATCCAAAATATCTTAAATTGTGTTCCGAAGACGAACGAAGCTTTTAGGGGTTTGGAACGACATGGGGGTAAGTGATTAATGACAACATTTTCATTTTGGGGTGGTGCATCCCTTTAAGTATACTGAACTAATTTAAAAATGAACAAGATCAAACCTTTAAATGAGAAGTTCAAAAATAAATATAAATCGTCATAATTTACTCACCCTCATTCCAAACATGTACGATTGGGTTAATTCGAACACAATGATATTATCGTGGTCTTTGTGTTTAAAAACAAACAACAATAAAAGTGTTTGTATGTGAATAAAAGCCTAAATTAAATCTGTTCATCATATAAAGTGATTTTATCTTTTCACAAGACTTGGATTAGTGTGCTTAATTCATATGGATTAGTTTTATGACAACTTTATGACCTGTTTTGGTTACCTGGACTTTCAATAGAGGGACTGAAATCTCTCAATATTTTAATTTGTGTTTTGAAGATTAATCAAAGTCTTATGGGTTGAATTTTCATTTTTGTGTGAACTATACTTTAAGCTAAGCTAAAAGTGCTGATGGTGGTGTGTGAGGAAGGAAAAATTTTAACCTTTTTTTGTTTTTTATTTTTTTTTTATTATAGTTTTAGTGTTTTTATTTGATTTATTGATTTTCTTTTTTTTCTTTTTATTTTTAATACGATTTTTATTTTATTTAATGTTATTCATTTTATTTTATTTTCAGGCTAAATGATAAGACAAAGAAGAAGAGCCTAACATCATTCGAAAGGGACAGTTTTCTGTCCAGCCTAACGGGACAGCTTGACTTCAATGGCTTTAATAAAGCCGACATGATCATTGAAGCTGTTTTTGAGGACCTGAGTATCAAACACAAAGTCCTAAAAGAAGTTGAAGCAGTAAGTTAATATCAAACAAGATCAAGATTTCAAATTCTCTTAAATACAAAACATTTAATGACACCATATTTGTCATTGTAGGGGGGAGCACTCCACATTGTATATTTGCTACAAACACATCTGCTTTACCAATCAAAGACATTGCAGCTGTCAGCAAGCGACCTGAAAAGGTTAGAAACTTGAGCTCTATGACCACCATGTGGGAGAGTTTGAGATGATCTTGAACGTGTTACTGTTTTGTTTCAGGTCATTGGAATGCACTACTTTTCTCCAGTCGACAAGATGCAGCTACTGGAGATCATCACCACTGATAAAACCTCCAAGGACACAACAGCCTCAGCGGTGGCGGTCGGCCTGAAGCAAGGCAAAGTCATTATCGTCGTTGGGGTGAGGCGTCACATATGCCTTGCCCTCAATCAAAATGTACATTTTATGGGTCTGTAATCCATTAAAATGTTTTTGAATAACAAATTGCAATGTCTGTCTTTAGGACGGACCAGGTTTCTACACCACCAGATGTTTAGCTCCCATGTTGGCTGAGGCAGTGCGTGTATTGCAGGTTTGTGAATTTCCTTCTGAATTATTCATTTATTCCCATCTGCTGTAAAAGTGTTCTATATAATAGTATCTAATATAATAAAAAAACAGGCTTATGATGGACATTCTCACTATTAACAGGCTGATATGCAGATTCATGTATTTTATACATACAGGGAAGGTGTGGGGACCCAAAGAAGCTTGGAGCCCTGACCACAGGCTTGGCTCCCTGTGGTGCTGCAACCCGGGCTGATGAAGTGGGCATATGATGTCGCAGGTCAAGTAGCTGAAGACCTTGGCAGGCCTTCGGACCAAGATTGGAGGGGAAATATTGAGGTTTTGAAGAACATGGTGGAGAAAGGATTTACAGGTACATTCCTTAGCCTAGCCAAAGTCTATTAATTTTGTCAGCTATTTTTATTTAGTCAGTCCGTGTCAAATGTAAAACTTTAGTTTTTATCGGGCTCACGAGGAATCGCATGCGCTATTAAACGCGAATCTTGCAGAAGCCGGTCTGTAATGCGGTAAATCTCCATCACCTGCGGGCTGTCACATTGAGCAGCATTAACTACACAGAGCCGTTGTTCACTGACGAGCTGCGCAAAAAATCGCGTGAATATGAACATGGTTTTGCGCAGCTAATCAGTGAACAACGGCTCTGTGTAGTAAACGCTGCTCCATCTGAAAGCCCCCCGCACATGTGGCGATGTACGGGATACAGAACGCTTTTATGATAAGATGCGCGGTAAAATATCGCATTGCGATTAGCGTGCAGACCTAGTTTTTATCGGATTTAGTCAAATTGTCAGTTTAGTCAAGTTTTAGTCGACTAAATGTCTGAGAATTTTAGTCTAGTTTTAGACTAACGTACATATTTTCGTCATACTGTATAATGGTTAAAATGATGAAAAAAATAATTATTTTGCTCAATTTTAATTGCAATGGTTGTTGTCATTTGGGAAATTTTTTACATTTCATCAGAAGTTGCTCTTTCACCAATAAGCACAAATCAGCAGAATATCGACTCGTATGCATGGTTTATTTCACCTCATCTAACGTTAATGTACAGATTTATAACAACATATCAATTAGAGGCTAAATAAACACCAAATACTTAATATATACACTCGCACTGTCTACGTTATGAAAACTGCTGAAAACTGCTGCTGCAAATATTATAACAGAGAAATTGCTAATAGTAATTCCAATCATTCCAAATTGCATTAATGTTTCTCTTTTAAAACAACGGCAAAAAGACTCACAGAGGTTGCATAAGTAACGTTACAATCCGCAACCACTACCGCAAACAATACAGTCGAGATCCAGGACAGAACACTCACTGGATGAATGACGCTTTAATTTAAGCAGAATACCTCAAATGGAGATCACTGAACTCCAACTTACTTGTACAGTACTATATGTTGGTGTTTTCAGATCACTGCGCCTCCGCAAGGAGAGCGTTTGTGAATGGTTGCCAGATTGCATAAACCAAAAAGCCGGGCAGAGTACGTATCCGTTTAACAGAACGCTCTGATTGGGGGAATTGATGTCTTGATATCTGGCAACCGCAAACATGAACGCTCGCTTAATAGTGTCTTGTACAGCAGGTGAAAGTTTTTGTGCTCAATTTTTCAACAAAAATAAACAGTGTTGGTAAAGTTTTTGTTCTTCTTAAACCACATTTAGTCGCAATTTTTTTCGTCAACGATATTGCATGTTCATTTAGTCTCAGTTATCGTTTAATGACCTTATTATCATCTCGTCATCTCGTTTTCGTCAGGGAAAAAAACCCTCATGACAAACCATTTTTGGATAGTTTCGTTTAACGAAAATAACACTAGGTTTGACTAGTGCTGTGTTTGATACATCGATACAATGATGTATCGTCACAAGAGATTTGATGATATGAGTATCGATTCAGCTGGCCCTGTATCGATATCGTGGTACGTGTGTAGCAGTGGACCGCTCTTAATTTGTTTAAAGTTTTACAACGTTTAAAACTGAGTAGAAAAGTGCGAGGTTTCTAAAAAAAAATGAATAGAGCACTTATAGACACAACACAACTGGGTTGCTTGATATAAAGAGACGTAATCCCCAAAACAGAGCTTCACACTTGCGCAATACTGAAATATCTGCTAAGTGTGTTTCTTATCTTGGTCAACCTGGCAACCATGTGTACGCGCTCTCTCCACTGAGGATAAACGCGCTTGCTTTCTGAAACACCGGTTTTAGCTTCGAGATTCATAACTGTCATTACGAGAGAGAGAGAGAGAGAGAGGCGAGAGAGAGAGAGAGATGAGAGAGAGAGGTAGAGAGAGGCAGGCGGGGTATGTCTGAATTACAACCGTTTTTTGCCGCGTTTCCTATTAACAGTAAGCTGTGGCTTTAATTCCTTTAGAAACAATGATGCTATCAGCTCCTTTTTGAGAAAGATAATGTAGCTCTTGAGCAATTAAGCCATTTAGTTGATAAAACTGCGGGGCAGCGCAAAAAAGTTTGTTCCTGAATGTCTGAGTTCGGCCGCAGCGTGATCTGTGTGTGTGACTGAAACGTATCGTGACTTTGCTGGTGATACACAGCCCTAGTTTTGACGTGAATGCTTTAGCGTGGTGTCACGAGTAAATGATAGCCTTCAAAGAGACAGGGTGAATTACCAAGCCAATCTCCAAGATCAATTTTCAAACGCACAACATAAAATAACAAAAATAGGAAACCGTATATTACAGTTGTAAAAATAATATTAAAACAATAGAAAATTTAAAAATATTAGAAAAATAGTTGTTAAATACAGTCTAATTTATCATATCTTATATTTATGTTTTATTTTTGTAATGCCTTTTTGTCATAATTTGTCAAAGTCATAATTCTTATAATATAATACTGCTTTGATCTGTTGCTATTTACAATGGTTACTATTTTTCATACTGTGATTTTTGGTGAATTGTATTTAAAACATTTAGGGTTAAATAATAATTATTAATTATAATAATAGTATAATAGTAATTAATAAAGATTATAATGATAATATTGTCCCAGATTTGTAATTCAGATAATAATAACTACTATGTCAATGGTATTTTTGCCACTGAACTAGGAAATGTCACCTTAGAATAAACACATTTAGAAAAATCTTGCTGTGCGCGTTCAGTTTGCCCATACTATGCTGATGATGAAATTTATGTTGTGGACGTGTCAGTGTAGTGCCATATATAATTTTGACAGGAATGAAAACAAGGCTGTGAGGGATAGAAGTACAGTATGTTCAATGGCTTGTACTGAACAGCACACAGATTGTTCAGCTGACAAAATAGTCAAAACTAGTATATTTATACAGAGCATTCTGTTCTAAAGACTGTAAGTCTGTCCCTTCATCTGCACAAAATTCATTATAGCGTCTTTTTCAACCAGCTTTGTTTTGTTCAATGTCAGAAGTATATGTAAATGAACAAAGTGTAATCTTGCTCTGTTACCTGCACCAAGATATCCTCGTTGATTTGTCAACGAAACTTTTTTTTTTTTGACAGCTCTAGGGCTTTTGCGAAAAGTACAGATTGCATTTCTGCATTTTTCTATCCCTGCTAATGGATAGTCCAGGGGTGCCCAAACTCGGTCCTGGAGGGCCGGTGTCCTGAAGAGTTTAGCTCCAACCCCAATTAGACACACCTGAACCAGCTAATCAAGCTCTTACTAGTCATACTAGAAACTTCCAGGCAGGTGTGTTGAGTCAAGTTGGAGCTAAACTCTGCAGGACACCAGCCCTCCAGGACCGAGTTTGGGCACTCCTGGGATAGTCGCTCAACCAGTGCATTAATGGGCATGAAGTTTTCCTACGTGTTTTTGCCCACCCTTTTCTCTGTTTTCTCTAGTCATGTGCACTGCACCCAATCTTGTCAGGAGTTACATACCCCTTTAAGGTCTATTCTTTAGTGGGCTTAAAGGGTTAGTTCACCCAAAAATTAAAATTCTGTCATTAATTACTCACCCTCGTGTTGTTTGAAAACCCGCAAGACCTTTGTTCATCTTCGGAACACAATTTCAGATATTTTTGATGAAATCTGAGGGCTCTCTGACCTCCCATAGACAGCAACACAACTGAAACGTTCAAGGCCCAGAAACGTAGTAAGAACATCGTTCAAATAGTCCATGTGACATCAGTGGTTCAACTGTAAAGTTACGAAGCTACGAGAATTTTTGGGTGAACTAACCCTTTAACATGTTCAGTATAATTGTCATGAATTATTTCTTCTCAATTCACTATTAGGCCGGAAATCAGGCAAGGGCTGCTACATCTACCAGCCAGGACTTAAACGCAGAGATGTGAACACAGAAGCTCTGGAGATTTTGGAATCATACAAGCTGACGCCAAACGCTGCAGTGTAAGTTGTTCAGACTCTTTAGGTTCAATTCATAAAACAATTTTTTTTTTCAGGACAAATGCAGTGTTGTTGTTTTGTAGTAGGATCATTCATAATTTTTTCATCAAAAAAATAAAAAATCATTGCTTCTCTCTCTCCACCCAGTTCTTCAGACTCGGATATTCAGTACAGGTTGGTGTCCCGTTTTGTGAATGAGGCTGTTCTGTGTTTGCAAGAAGGAATCCTTGCCAATCCAGTGGAGGGTGACATTGGGGCCGTGTTCGGACTCGGCTTTCCACCCTGCCTTGGAGGTGAGAATCTAAATCTGAATTTACATTTTTACATGTTTTTCTTTAGATTTTTTTTCATTCTAATTTCCTTTTACAGTTTAAGGATATGCATTCAGTCCCATCATTTTGTTAATGATCTAATTGCAGGACCCTTCAGGTTTGTGGACAGCTTTGGTGCAGACAAACTTGTGGAGAAGATGAGAAAGTTTGAGGAGGTCTTTGGGAACCAGTTTACACCTTGTCAGCTGCTGCTCGATCACGCCAAGGATCCAAGCAAGACATTTCACAAGTGACTTTAGCTGTGCCATTACTACTTCTTAGAGGATTTATGTGAAAAACAAGCAATCACGATTGTGCACTTAAAGCAAGAGTACAGAATGTGAAGGGCCTTTTTGTTCCTGAAAACGGACATAATACATTACAATATGAAATATCATTTTTCCCCGTAAGATGCCATGTGCATGACTTGGTAGACTTTGGCCAAGCGATAGCCTTTTACTGAATTAAACAATTTAGTTTTTGAGTTGTTTTTGTATATTAATGAACTCTTTAGGTGAAATTGTTTTCTAATGTTTGTGTACAAACTGTACAGACAGACACATCAGGCTCATTCCAGTACAGCCCAAGTGTCAAAATAAAAACCTAATGCTCCATGTTTTTTAGGGTATAGTCCAAAATCACTTTTAATTTCAGTGAGATTCGGTACTTATGCTCAATCTGTCTCTCTGGACATAGAACGTGGCCTCACATAAAAAATTAATGTCAATGAATTAAATGAAATGCTCAAGTCTTCTGTGATTATGGTGTTTTTATTGATTGTATTTGGTCTTTACAGATGGGACAATTTAGTTAGTGTACTTCTCTCTGATGTTATAAGCATGTAGACATACAGAACTGTTATGATACATTCCAAACAAGGTCATAATCCGTTAACTACCTACTGAACCCCAAAAATGTGTTTGAAACAAACATTTTATAATGACAAAGGTGGAAGCTCAATTCAATTATATTAAAGGATGTATATTCAAATTTAAATGAACTACAGCATCTTTATAGTAACTTGAATCCTACTGCAGAAAACAGAATAAGAACATTTAATATAGATCATTATTGTAGCAAAATCTGTCCCTGTCTTTTCTACAGACCTGCTGAAGTGCAATCAATAAACTAAATGGAGTGGAAAGGTCAAAGTTATTGATATTGGCCTTTTCTTATAAAGAGAAAACCTGATCTCCTACAGGAGACATATAAATAAATACATTTGCTAATTAAATTAAAACCTCAACTTTGGAGGTGTTTCTTTTTTGATAATTACCAGCTGACTACATTATCCCACTTATTACATAATACTTATAAAATAAATACATTTATGGACCAGTGTTATTAAGAGTTTTAGTAATTTTTGTACGTCACCTGTTGTCAGTTAGTTGGGAATGTAGGGTTTTTATCAAATATTCATACTTCAGCTATATTTCAATTAAGGAAAACGATTTATTTATTATTTATTAATTACAGTTTTTTGTTAACAATAACAACACTGTCATGGACATGACATTGATTTTATTTGCTACATGTATGTTATTTCTACATTATTTTAAAGTTTCCACTTAGGAAAATGTACATTACAGAATAGAAAACTGGTTGGTTGTAGCAACAACATGCAAAACTATTACAGTATTCACATGACAAGATGAAATTAGCACCTGTAATTTAATTCTTGCCAACAGAGATTAATGTCATTTACCAACGAACCTGGTTAGAACCTAGTCAATGCCTACAACAATAATCAAAATAGTGTAGTAATAACATAGTTTAAATTATTTTAATATTCATTTATTAATATCTAATTAAATGTATTAATATTAGTTTCCGGGCCGAGACGAAAAGCATAGCTCCGCCCCCTTCGGACCCTATTCCCTTCCATCAGTATTTTTTCTCTACGGACGGATCTGCCACGCGGTAGTTTCTGATGGATGATGTTGGCGATTACAGCGCGCTGATTTGCTCGTTCATTGCGGCCGTGCCTCGCCTGGCGTTCGCTGAAGCGAGAGCCCGAGGATGTGAGGCTGTCTGAATCCCCCATTAGGCTCCTCCAGCATGAAGAAGAGAAGCGCCTGAGCGGCGGCGGCGGCGGCAGGTTTCGGCAGGATGCTCCGGCTGTTCGCGGCTCTGGTGATTGTTGGGCTGCTGCTCGCGTGCTTCACTTCCTGGCTGTTTGACAGCTATGACACCGCCTGGCACCCGAAGCGCAGTTTACATCCGTCCAGAAAGACTGGCCCACCGAATCCCAGCGGCCAGCTGGACAATATATTTTGGTTTGTGCAGGTGAGCAGAGGTCATAAAAAACGTCTGTCGGTGAGCTGATCATGTGATTGATTGCGGGACGGCTTTTATTTTGTTTTCTGTCATAATAATTTATTCTTGGTGCAGTAAAGAGGGTTATTGTGTGGAATATTCTAACCTCTAACGTGACATCAAATGTATACGGTTTTGCTGTGTTGAATATAACCATGAATACTCAGTAAATATGGTTATGATCACGACGAGACATTAAATTAATGTAATATGGTGTATGTGTGTTACAAAAATTTAAACATTTATTTTTACTTGAGGACACATCACATACTTAAAGTGATTAGTCTAGTAGTCTAGTTTAATCAAGCATAAATATGAAATATTGGGTAGGCCTACAATAAGTCTTAAAGGGGTGGTTCAGTGTTTTTTTCTAGGCTTGATTGTGTTTATGGGGTGCAGTCTAACATGTGTTAATGCTTCGTTTAAAAAAAAAAAACACATTATCTTTCACATAATTTACCTTTATTCCACACCTCTCTGTCCCTTCTCTGAGAAATGCGTGAAGAGGTGGCGGCTGCTTATGAAGCCCTCCCTCAGAAATAGGCGAGGGCTTTGATTGGTTAGCTAGCCCAGTGTATTGTGAGTGGCTAAACCACCTCTAGTGAGCGTCTAAACGTCCCGCCCTGCCTCAGCAACGGTTGTATTGTAAACAAAGGCGTAGTTAATATCGCTTATCAGTTTGAGCCCTATTGAGACGCAGAGGATATATGAAACAGGATCAATTCAGAACCTGTGCAAAGCAATGGCTTTTAATGGATGGCCTATGTTTTTTGTTTGTGTTGTCTCATACTTTTAGATACACGTATAAATTGCTAGCTGCTAGTATGTTAGCTTTTAAGAATACAGCTTTCTCTGATAAAGACTGAATCAGTACAGGGCGCTGCCAACAGCACAGACATGTTTAACACTTAGATGCAGGGCAAGGGATGCAAGGAACATTATTAAGAACTGCTGCTTTAAAACACTGATTTTTGAAACTTGTGAATCAATTAGAATCGTTAGAAGACAGAATCGCGATTCATATATGAATAGATTTTTACTTGCACCTCTAGTTCTCTTCCTCTTCTCTAAAGCAGCGCAGCATGGCCTCGCCCCCTTTGCTGCCTTTTCCCGAGGGTGGGGTTTATCTGGGTTTGTTACGTCACAAACCCAGGAAGTAGCTTGTTGTAGTCCCAACCAGCCGTTTTTGTAGGCATTAAACAGCCAGAATTTTAAAAGACGATATCTCCGTTTGCATTGAACTTTTAGCTTCGTAACTTTGCAGATATTGTTTGATCAAACAGCAACATTACACACTAGCTAATGTTAAAAAAGTGAAATTGCAATGAACCACCCCTTTAAAACTTGGAATATGTTTTTTTTTTTAGATATGGTCCAAAAATATATTATATTGTATTGTATTGCATGGATTATATATTGTATTGTACATTCAGTATATTTATTTGTGATAGAAGAACACAAGAATAACACAATTTGAGTAAACAAATATTTTAAGGTATGCTGAGGAACGCTTTTGGCGAAAAGGACTTCATAATATGTTCTGATATCTATATATATATATATATATATATAATTTTAGAATAAATATTACTCCATTGTTAACGATCTGTGAAAATTTTAGAGCTATAATAGTTCATGCATATTTCACATATAAATCTCTTGGTCCTTTTGCTAAATTGTACCCCGTCATAGAGGGGGGAAAAATCATTTTGTGAGGGGTTGAAAAAAAGCGGGGTTGAATTATTTTTTAGATTAAAAGATTATTTTTGAAGCAAATATTTGTTAATATATTAACAAAAAATGTTGTAAAGCTGTCTAAAATGTGGAAAGGCCAAAGAGGAAAGTTCATAATTGGTTCTTCAAATATGAGTCTGGTTTTACCTGTAAAGACATGTGGAATAGTTATTTTTATAATGACAGTTTTCAAATGGAAGGCTTAATTAATGTGTGTGTGCTTAACCCTCCCCAACACCATACTGTACCAGTTTGTTGTATATTATGATGAAACTATGATTTAAAGCATTTCTTTGATGGATAATGATGTAGATTTTCATAATTTGTAAAACATTTTAACAATTATTTTAACTATCACACCAATTATTTGTCATAAAAATGATATATGTATGAATATAACATCATTCTTTAATTCATCTGCCTAATGTCTGCACACATTCTAAAATTGTAGTTATATATAATATATTTAGACCATTTAGTATTTTTTTAATCTACTGTATGTATGACATCCTGGAATCAAAATGTATGTAGAAAGCCAAATAGATAGATCAGATATGTATGTACAGTATGCATAAAGCCCTAGTGTCTTAATTTGGTTGGTAAAACAGGAAACTTTCAGCTGTGTACTGACTCGCACATAAGAGACGCCTCCTTTAATATGCCAGTGACACTTATTCTATAAATAGGCAAGTTTTTTGTGAGAGATTTCCAACGCTCACTGTTTACTACACACAGGCCTGCATGAAACCCCACTATATCTGATTTCTAAACATTTGATTCCTCTGTGCAGGTTTCCGATATCCATATCAGTCGTTTCCACGATCCAAAGCGCATTCCAGACTTCGAAAGGTTCTGTAGCGACACTATTGATGTGATAAAACCTGATCTTGTGCTGGCCACAGGTGAGCTGCCGTACATTATGTACTGTATAAATAGTCAAATTAGATTTTATATACAGGTGCATCTCAATAAATTAGAATGTCGTGGTAAAGTTCATTTATTTCAGTAATTCAACTCAAATTGTGAAACTCGTGTATTAATAAATTCAATGCACACAGACTGAAAAATCTTTGGTTCTTTTAATTGTGATGATATTGACTCACATTTAACAAAAACCCACAAATTCACTATCTCAACAAAGTAGGGAATATAGGTGACATGCAATCAGCTATCATCTCAAAAAAACCTGCAAGGTTCCGAGCCTCAAAATGGTATCGACGTGTGGTTAGACACTAGGCACGTATATCAATCATGGGGGAAGACAACACATTCATTGCGAAAGAAGTGGTGTGTCACAGAGAGAACCGCAGTCTTATGAGGATTGTCAAGCAAATCGATTCAAGAATTTGAGTGAACTTCACAAGGAATGGACTGAGGATGGGGTCAAGGCATCAAGAGCCACCACACGCAGACGTGTCAAGGAGTTTGGCTACAGTTGTCGTATTCCTCTGTTAAGCCACTCCTGAACCACAGACAAACGTCAGAGGCGTCTTACCTGGGCTAAAAACAAGAAGAACTGTACTGTCGCCCAGTGGTCCAAAGTCCTCTTTTCAAATAAAAGTAAATTTTGCATTTCATTTGGAAACCAAGGTCCTAGAGTCTGGAGGAAGGGTGGAGAAGCTCATAGCCCAAGTTGCTGAGCCAGTGTTAAGTTTCCGTACAGTCTGGATGATTTGGGATGCAATGTCAATTGAGGGTGTTAGGTCCAGGGTGTTTTTGAAAAACCAAAGTCACTGCACCAGCTTACAAGAAACTTTGGAGCACTTCATGTTCCTTCTGATGACCGCTTTTTGAAGATGCGGATTTGTAAATTTTCCAGCAGGAAGTGGCACCTGCCCACACGGCACAAAGCCCCAAAAGTTGGTTAAAATGACCATGTAGTTGGTGGCTGATGGCCAGCAAACTCAACCACGACCTGAACCCATAGATCATCTATGGGGTATTGTCAATAGGAAAATGAGAAACAAAAGACCAAAAAAATGCAGATGAGCTGAAAGCCAATGTCAAAGAAACCTGGGCTTCCATACCACCACAGCCCCCCCACCCCGTGCCACAAAGTGATCACCTCCATGCCACGCCGAATTGGAGGCAGTAATTAAAGCAAAAGGAGCCCCTAACAAGTATTGAGTACATGTACAGTAAATGAACATACTTTCCAGAAGGCCAACAATTCACTAAAAATGTTTTTTTTATTGGTCTTATGAAGTATTCTAATTTGTTGAGATAGTGAATTGGTGGGTTTTTGTTAAATGTGAGCCAAAATCATCACAATTAAAAGAACCAAAGACTACTTCAGTCTGTGTGCATTGAATTTATTTAATGCACGAGTTTCACAATTTGAGTTGAATTACTGAAATAAATGACCTTTTCCACGACATTCTAATGTATTGAGATGCACCTGTATACACGCAGCATAGACCAACATTTTTACTTTATTTAACAGGGGACTTGACAGATGCGAAGACTGAGAGTAAACTGGGCTCTCTTCAACATGAAGTGGAGTGGCAGGCCTACCACAACGTCCTTAAAAGATCACGAGTGCTGGAACGAACAAAATGGATTGACATTCGGGGAAACCATGGTGATTTATTTATTTTGATTTTGATGATTTATGGAGAGATGGAGTTGTCAAAAAGGTTTACCCAAAAACCCCAACCTGATCTCACGGGAAAAAGTGATTTTGTATGAAGTTGCATGATGCGATTTTTAGAAAAAAGTAAGCGTGAAAATCCCCCTCTAAGCATAAACGGAGGCATAAGCAAATCATACAAAAAAACGTAAGAATGAGATCATACGAATTAGCCACCAAATCATCAAAATGTAAAATAGCTACACAATGAAATGAAATTGTGTTGAACACTCTGCTTGTCTGCCACTGGTCAGTGAAACGGATAGTCCCGCCCCAAAATCAGACCATTGGTTGAGCCAGTGTTGCTGTGTCGGGCTTGAATGATAAAGTGTTTACACACTTAATGAATGGATCTTACATACAGTCGCATATTACAATTTTAAATTCACAAAAATTACACACTTCAGCTTTGTTTTCTAATGTCAGTTGCATCCAGAAATCATTATAAAAGCGCCTGAAGGTTTGGATGGGAGATCTAAATGAAGGCCGGAATTAAGTTGCCTCTTTGCACGTCACTGTTGGTCAGGGACAAATAATGTCTTTGTCCCAGTGTCTGTTGGCAATACAACAATTAAAGGACATTGAGTGAAGACAGCTGGACACTCTTGTGTCACACTAATGACTTGAAATGAAGCCCCGCTCTATTAAACAGGATATTGCAGGCTTGTTGTGACACAAAAACAAACTTCAGTGGATTAATAACATCTTTGCAATCATGAGGCTGTTTATCATTACTCCTCCAGTTTCCTATC
The DNA here is from genome assembly GCA_018155175.1 of Sinocyclocheilus anophthalmus. Classification (NCBI taxonomy): domain Eukaryota; kingdom Metazoa; phylum Chordata; class Actinopteri; order Cypriniformes; family Cyprinidae; genus Sinocyclocheilus; species Sinocyclocheilus anophthalmus. The sequence continues at coordinate 78,742 of JADLZN010000566.1, read as the reverse complement.
TTTATTTAAAGGAATAGTTCACCCAGAAATGATGCTCAAATACACCTCATTCCAAATCTATAAGATTTTTTGTGTCAAATACATAAGGAGACATTTAGATGAATGCTCATGCTGCTCTTTTCCATACAATTGGTTGCTGATTCAGACTGTAAACCTTCATAAATTTCCCATAAAAGGACACATGCACTACATTCCAAGTCTTCAGAAGCACATTTGATAGCTTTGCGTGAGAAACAGACTGAAATTGAAGTCATTATACTGTAAGAATTATATTTCTCTAATACCGTATATCTCTTTAAGTCTCTTTTTACAACCAACCGGGTGTGACACGTTAAGTTTCCAATGACACTAAAACTAAATGCTTTGCAGCACAACAGAATCACAGCCAATCAAAACCCATTTGATGTTTAAAATACAGTTAAATGGATTAAGATTTGGACCAATGATATTTAATATAAACACATTAAATATACATAACTCACTGTGTAAAGTGTGCAGGAACTGTGTTTCAGATTAGCATATTAATATTTAGTTAAGAAGACTGCATCGACTTTGGTGGAGGCTAATGAACATCTCTAATGAACTCGCATAGCTTATATATAATTTTTCCTCTATTCCCATTATACCATTTCCCCACAGCTCCTGTAACTGGTGTTACATTACGAAAGCTGCCAGACATGTAATAAGAGCTCTGTTATCAGTTATTTTGTCCCCGCCTTTCTTCCGTTTCCAGGAAATCTTGACTGATATTGTCTTCTTGTCTCCTCAGATGCCTTTAATATTATTTCACTGGAGAGCGTGAACAATTATTACAGGTCTGTACAAATATTACAAATGCAGAACATAATGACTATAAAGAAGGTTCAGATATTAAAGTCGACTTCAAAAAAATAATTTTTTAGTGCATGTTTAATGGTCTTATTGGGAAAAGTATGTTGGTGCTTATTTTTCCAAGGGAAAAAAAAAAGGTTGTCTCAATCTTCATTACTGAATACTTAGGAAATACTCTGCCAATCAGAAAGTTGGATCCTTCCACTACATACACAGAACTCCTTTTGGGAACTACTCGTTCATTTGTGCCGATGCCACTCTGACCCCAGGACCCAAACGGCCCTATAACTTCTTTGGGATTATCAATCAGGTAAAAGAGATCTGTTAATTTTAGCTTTGCTTATGGTAAATGTGATGACAACTTTTTCCTTGGGCTGAAATGTGAATGTTTTCCATAGACTCAGATGGACATGTTGGCCACCCTTCGAGAGGAGAGTCTGAGCAGTAACAAGTCCATCTGGTTTGGACATTATACTACATCTACTGTCATCTCCCCCTTCCCAGGAATCCGAGAGCTCATGAGGTTTGGAAAAATCTTGCAGCAACACTGTCAACCAATTTGATTTTTTTTCCCCAATGACCGCCAATAACTACCCAATTAGACAGGAAGAGAACATGTGACCTGCATATAAAGTGACCAACAACAGTTTGTTTTTGTTTGTTTTTTCTGTTAGGGGTTGGTTTATATGAAATTAGATTATATTACAATAAGGTACATGCATGAGAAAATTCATTAAATAACAGTGCCAAATTTCTATATATGACTATACTGAAAACATTAGAAAACAACTTAATGTATATGTGACCCTGGATCACAAAACCAGTCTTAAGTCACTGGGGTATATTTGTAGCAATAGCCAAAAATACATTGTATGGGTCAAAATGATCGATTTTTCTTTTATGCCAAAAATCATTAGGATATTAAGTAAAGATCATGTTCCATGAAGATATTTTGTAAATTTCCTACTGTAAATATATCAAAACTTAATTTTTGATTAGTAATATGCATTGCTAAGAACTTAATTTGGACAACTTTAAAGGTGATTTTCTCAATATTTAGATTTTTTTTGCACCCTCAGATTCCAGATTTTTTAATAGTTGTATCTCGGTGAAATATTGTCCTATCCTAACAAACCATACATCAATGGAAAGCTTTATTTATCAGCTTTCAGATGATGTATAAATCTCAATTTCGAAAAATTGACCCATATGACTTTTGGTTTTGTGGTCCAGGGTCTCATATAGAGTTTGTGAGTTTTAGTCCATATAAAAATAATTAATAAATAATATAAATTATGTATATATTATCATTTATTAAAAAAGACTATTTTTATAGTTTTATAAACTTGTGTTATTAGTAAATATTTTAAAGTAATTTATTTCTGTGATGGAAGAGCAATCATTACTCCAGTCTTCAGTGTCAGCGGATCCTTCAGAAATCATTCTAATATTCTGATTTGATGGCCAAAAATATTTCTTATTATTATTACCCAAAACTGTATTGCTGCTTAATATTTTTAGTGGAAACTGTGATATACTCTTTGATACATTCCAAAGCACAGCATTTATTTGAGATAGCAATCTTTTGAAACAATGTAAAAGTTTTGAACGGTGGTGTAGATGAATAAAATTATAGATTTTTAATTACAGCATCAAGTATCTATGAAAGCTTGTAATGAAAACACAAGAAAAATTAAAAAAAGATTTTGTTATATAAAGACTTTTGTTTCTGTCCACACAAAAGTAATAATACAAATGTTTTTACATACAGTATGTAACTTATATATATATTATAAGTATGTATGTATATAACCTTGTAGACACTAGTTTCTTTGTGATTTAATAAAAATCCCTTTATGTTGCAAATTAGGAAAGGGCTTAACATTTTTGTGTGCAGTATGAATCAGAACCAGTCAGTGACCTGTGGATGGCCTGTGACTGTGCCGTCTGAGACTGCGACTAGATTTGGGCCACTTTTCAAATGTCATTCTAAATCTGATGTCTATTTGGCCATCTGACCTACATCTAAACCCTAGTATGTGATTCTCTAGCATGAATTCTGGTCTGAAAGCAAGGTTTGGCACTCAGGCCTGGGAATATGCCTTATTAATAATGTCATGTTCAGTGCCATTCATATTAAACACTTGTGAGGAATAATGTTGAAAAGCTAACAAGAGGCACTAGATTGCAGATTACATCTCTTAATGTCATATTTGTCATATTCTGCTGAATCTCAAATTTTATCCATTGTTTTTTTTACAGTACAGCCGTGGCGTATTTGTGTGGGCACCTACATACACTAGGAGGCTTCATGCCGGTACTGCACAGTCGACATCAAGGAGGCACACTGGAGCTAGAGCTGGGAGACTGGATGGAAAACCGCAGGTAAGTTCAAAACAGAAAGAACAAGGCCCACACTCAAGGGAATGCTGCATGATGTAAATATAGCTGACTATGTTAGCAAATACAAGCACAACAGCTGATATATGAGGAACTCATATCATTGTGCCCTAACTCTTATAAAAAAACGGTTACATGCATTTTTTCCTGGGCTCAGGTATAGGATATTGGCTTTCGACCATGACCTGTTTAGTTTCACTGACTTGACGTTTGAAGACTGGCCAGCTGTGCTGATCACCAATCCCAAAGACGCCCAGTACCTGCATCCAGGAGTGGAGCCTCTGGGTCGTATCCGCAGTTCCACGCACATCAGGTGTCTCTGTGTGTGTCCTCTTGAACCTTCAAGCGCTCAGACGCTGACTTTGTGAAAAATTATCGTCCCTCATCCAAACCTCACTTTCATTTTTATTTCTTGCATGCATGACTTGTTCTGTCCTACCAAGAATGTCATATTTTGGGGTTGCACTTATTGCTGAATGTGTTGGTTCTGTAGGCTCCTGGCTTTCTCTGAATCTTCAATCACAGCTGTGCATGTGAGTGTGGATGGAGCTTCACTGGGGAAAGCGTTTAGCGCAGGGGGTTCTTTATACGTGCTGCAATGGGATCCAACGCTATATGCTACTGGGCTGCACACTATCAGAGTTAAAGTGGAGGTAGGTGATTTGAACAAACCCCGAGCTCTAGTATTAAACATTACTCGTTCCTCAAATCACACGGCTTGTTGAGAAGAGGTGTGCTGTTGCGTTTCCAAACAATTGGGCAAACAAATTCTGCCTGTTGGATGACAAACTGTGCAAAAGTCCTGTAGACTTTGTAAGCGTAATATCTGGAGACCAGAATATTGAAGAAATAGACTTAAGCAACCAACCAGAAAACACAGAACAACAAAATGCTTAAAACGACTAAGAAAACCTCAGCAACCTCAAAGTAACATTCCCCAGAACAGCCTAGCAACCACAAAGCAACATGGTTAAACTCAGAACCTTAGCAACTGCATAGCAATTGTTTATTTAAATATAGAAATGGTTGTAGTGTTCTTTTAAGAAAATGGCACAGTGTGAGCTTTTCTCACCTCTTCTCGGTCTCCCTGTCCCAGGACTCGGCAGGTCGCTCAAAAGTGCGAGAGCAGCAGTTCACACTGGAGGAAGACCTCACTCCTAGCTTCGGCTTCATGCAGTCCTTCATCCTCCTCACAGACCACTACATACTGGTACGAAAATGAAACCAGGTCATCGTGTGATGGTGAAAAATCGATTATACAATAAATATTGAAATAGCTATTTGCTTCACTCTTAAGTTCAATTATTATAGCTTTTAACATATCATGATTCATATTTTTATAGTGGATTTTCATAGTTTAAGATTGAAAGTCTGGGTCTAGGACAAGAGTACAACAATAAAATCGCTACATAAAACACATTTACCACAAAAGTAAAAGTTTATTGTTAATAGTTTGCTGTTAATTAATATTACATGCATCTCAGTGACTGTGTGTGTGTGTGTGTGTCCCACAGGCACGGATTGCCTTTGTGGCAATAGTATTACTAAACCTTGCTGGGCTTGTGCTCTTCAGATTTATGCCTGTATCTTCTACAATAGGTATTTCTGTTGTATTAACGTATAACAAATCTTGTCCTGTCATTATAACTGAATATAAATGTTCTTCATAGTTCCAAAGCATAATTGACACTTGACACTATATGCTCTTATAATTCATCAGGACTGTCTTCTCAAGCGTGGATGTCCCTGCATCTTGTCAGTAAGAGCAACATGTTCTTCTACTCTCTGTTGCTGTTCAACCTGTGTACAGCATTAGGTAAGTCACCGCCTGACACCACTTAAACAGTTTCACAAATTGATGGAACATAGTGATTTAAGCTACCACTGCAGAAGGCCTGTAATCTTTTTTTTTTTAATACAGAATTTTTTTTTTTTCCATAGACCATTCAGAAGAGAGAATGAGTGATAATCACATAATTATTATATTATAGATAATTGCCTCTTAGTTTTTATAAATGCCCATAACCGACCCTTGACCTTAGGGCTGTAAGTAATCTAATAAAATGATAAACCAAAAATAAAAAATCTAATAAAATTGTGAAAGTGCCGATGCAAAATATTTATATTTCCAACTTCAAAACTAGTTTGTTTTTAAAATTAAAAATAGCTTTTTTCAAAATGCCTTTGATAAGCCTAAGACTATATCTAGATAAACATATACCAATTTTCATGTATAAAATCAATAGTAGAGTCTGAAGTTACATATAACTCTATATGGGTCATTTTGGACCCAAACAAAACAGATGTCAAGGGATTGTTCACCCAAAAAAGAAAATATTGCTGAAAATTGAGTCACCCTCATGTTGTTCTAAACTTGTACTTATTACAGTTATTTCTTCTGTGGAACACATAGATATTTAAAAATAAAAATTCTTTCTCATACAATGAAAGTCAGGGGGTTAGGTGACATTTTTGTTGTGACACTTAAAAAGAAGCAACCTGAAAAGAATAATCATGATTACAGTATCAAGGGAAATGATGAGCATAATTGTGTAGCCCTACTTGGTTTGCTCGAGAGCAATGAAAATGCGTCAGGATGAACTCGCAACATGTCCTTGCAATTACTGTGAAGAAGGAACAGTGCTTTTAGTCTACTGGTTTTTCAGGGCCATGGTTCATTGGGGAAGTCATTGATGGACACAGTGGAGCCTGCTTTGCCTTTGGCGTGTTTGTGGATGGGCATTTCCTCGAAGGCAGTCTGACCTATGTCGTGGGAGTCATACAGGTAATTCCAGATCTAGGTGCAGATCATACTGATTGTATGGGATGAGTCGTAACATGTCATCTGTCATCCACAGGTGCTCTTCTTCAATATGCCTCTCACTTATTACCTCTGCTGGAGTCTTCACCACAGGTGTCGCGGCACCAGCTTCCGCTCGCATTTCTGTCGGCCGGGCAGCCACTGGAGGCCTCTGGCGATGCACATAGGCATGCTGGTCCTCATAATCTGGCAGGCCTATTCTTGCTACTTCCTGCTGGAGACCTATGGGGCACTGGCCTTCTTCCTGTCTCCCGTACGTACCTGGGCTCTGCTCATGGCCCTGCTGTTGGTGTACAGGGCATGGTGGGGAACACCTCCTAGTTTCTCTGGTGGCAGCAAGACCAACCGGCCATTGTGACGGACATTAAGAGGCCTTCACCTGTATCGTTGTGACGGACACTGTTTTGTGCCAAGCTCTTCCCTCCTTTCACCACTGTCTTCACGGTCACCGAATTGCCAATCGTTCCCATGACGCGTTAGGATAGAAAAAATAGTCTTTAGTTAATATGAAGCGATGATGGCATCACATGTGGATGACGGAGCCGTTGCAAACCTGGTTCTGATCCTCCTTTGTCACTAAGGCACGTTGGTAGTTTTTGTAGTCAGTTCTCACTGTTGTGAACCAGATGTGTGTAGTTAAGCATACCTATTACTTTGATAAACTGCGCATTATGTACTCGTCAGATTATGTTTGTTTTTATTTGTGATGAGCAATCAAGAAAGGAATAAGACTGCCTAAGACTGCCTGATATTCTTAATCAATGTTTCTGCATGAAACTGCCACCACTCACCGAGAGGTCAGTCAGTATGAGTACTCTCATATTGTTTTAATGCATATAAACTACACTGTAAAGAGAGGATGATATCACCAAATCTGCTTACACCTGTAGACGAGGTATAAAATGTAAAGGATCATTTAAGGGATGAAGCTGGTCATTATCGGCTATACATGATTTCTTTATTTTCTCCACCAATGAAAATAGTTCCAAAAGAAGCCAAAGCATCAAGCTTTGCATGTCACTAATGTGTATGTGAGCGTAATGGAACACTGCTCGGTCGATCAGATTAGACCAGGGATGTCCAATCTTTCTCTTGAAGGGCCAATATCATGCAGAGTTTGGCTCTAACACACTTGCCTGGAAGTTTCTAGTGAGTCTGAAGACCCTGATTGTAGACACTATTGGTTTCAAGTGTGGATAATTGACAATTAGAGTTGGACCTAAACTCTGCAGGACAGTGCTGAATTTGTCACCCCTGGATTAAACGATCAGAACTATAATGACCAGATGACTGTACATTATTCCACTTATTACACCACTAATTAACAAGATAAATATTGAATTTGAGCTTTTATTATTTTATTGCTAGACGAAAACTGCACCGTGATAAAAGGGGCATGAAATTGCGTTGGACAATGTTAAATTGTATAGTTTAGCAGTCATCGTACAAAAAAAATTGTTGATGCAGAATGCCAACGTTGGCAAGAATTTGTCAGAAGTAAAGGGATAGTTCACCCAAAATCGAAAATTCTGTCATCAGTTACTCAACCAAACCTGTAGGACTTTTGTTCATCTTTTTTCTATGTTCATTTTTTTGGAATGAACTTTCAATGGAGGGACAGAAATCTTTATTTGGGTTTCAAAGATGAATGAATGTTTAATGGGTTTGGAACGACCTGAAGCGTCGAAGATACGTTGACAGAATTTAAACTAGAGTAAACTAACACTTTAAGTATTTCAAAGAGCTGTGTAATACGTTTTGGTATCTTCCCTGCCCTGCTGTAAGATTTATCCATCGTCTTACAGTGTAAGAACTTGATTTTGAACAATAATTCACTCTGTAAACTGATTATTCTTATTCAAATACATATTCCAAAAGACTCTAATCTCAAAAGGATGAAACCACTATATTTATATAGAAGAGCATGAATGTAGAACATTTTTGTTGCACTATGGTTAATACACTTAATAATGGCCACTTAAACATGCTAAAAATTAAAGCCAGACATTTTGGACTGCTGAAGGGAACATCCCAATGTAGAAGATGTATAGAATAGAACACTGAACACATGGAAACAATCAAATGTGCACAATTCTGTTACACGTTTATTAGAGAAACGTTGTGAAGCAGCTCTTTTATAGTTGGTTTTGCACAGTTGCAGACCACAAAAACAAGCTAAGGACAATGGCCATTTAGTGGGAAAATCAGCTAGTTTGAAAAAAGGAACCGTGTTGTCATCGAGGTCTGTCTTTTTTGCCCTCATAATCCACTTGACAGGTGCCAGAAAGAGCTGTGACAAGAGTTTCTGGTGCATTCACTGACGTTGTGTCGGGTCACTCGAGGTCTCTGTTGTCTCTCAGGAAAGTAAAGACTTGAACAATAGGCTGCTCTAGTTTGTCTTTCAATGACCTGAATGTTATTTTGAAAGAGTTTTGTCGCAGTTTTATGGCACACGATAGTGAGGACAAACATTTTTAGAAGATTCTACATTTACTCCGTGTTTGTGGTGAACCAATAGGACTTTGAATGTTTGATGATGAAATATCTGCTTACATGTGATTTGGTTTGAATTACTGTATTTAATTTTTGAATTATTTTATTGTATTCATCCACATTGATATTGTAATGTATATTCCTTCCAGTTGTTCTGCACTGTTTTCTGTGCATTCTCAAGTTTCTGTGGTCACGTGGCTTTTGTAGATCCACTCATGTCGGAAAGTGCTGTTCACATTTGTTTTGTGGCAGGCACAAAATCAGTGAAAAATTAATACATATTTACTTGGAGTTTGACGACAGCTGACAATGTTGTTTTTCCACATGAAACAACCTCAGTTTATATTTGTCACGTTTCTGCAACTCTGAATCATCTTGCATTGGAATTGAATTATCTGGCTGTATCCATGTACAACAAAGTAAAGGGGTTTCATATTGTGAGTTATATTTCGTTTTTGTCGTTTCTTTTTCCATGTAAAGGCAAGACTTTCATATCCTAAAATATTTTAAGAGGAAAAGTGCAATTAATTTACTACTAATCAAATAGAGCCATTTTCGAACTAGCCACCTTAGTCTTGATACCTGCCACATGCACTACGGTTTAAAAGTTTGGGGTTAGTAAGATTTATTTACTTTTTTTAATAATACTTTTAATCAGCAAGGGTGCTTTAAATTGATCAAAAGTGACAAAAAAAAGACATTTTACAAAGCATTGTTACAAACTATTTAAAAAAAAAATGCTGTTCTTTGAAACATGTATCACCATTTCCTCAAAAATATTAAGCAGCACAACTGTTTTCAGCATTGATAGCAAGAAGAAATGTTTCTTGAGCAGCAAATCAGCATATTAGAATGATTTCTGAAGGATTATGTGACACTGGAGACTGGAATAATGAAACTGAAAATTCAGCTTGGCATCAAAGGAATTATTACATTTTTAAATATTTTAAAATGGAAACCGTTTCTTTTAAATCATAATAATATATCACAATATTACAGTTTTGACTGTATTTTTAAATGCAGCCTTGGTGAACATAAGGGAATTCTTTCAAAAAACATTTGAAAAATCCCCAAACACTCGATTAAAAACACGTCTAGAGTGCATTTCAGTGTCAACCCTTAAGCAGTGCTTTGTACTATCTGTATATTACTGAATCTATTTTAATATAGACACTTAGAGCAAGGCAAACATTATTAGATTCATTTTAATTTTATTTAAACATGTTAGGTCAACTTGTCATTTAGCTGATGCCTTTATCCAAACTGACTTACAGCACACTTAAAGGGACCGTCCCACTGGAGAAACCTCAAATGTCTTTTTGAGAGACCTTTTTGGTAACCTTTCGATTACCAGCCCAGATTTATAATGACTCCACCACATGACCTCCTGATGCAGATGTTTGACTCAGTCTGAAATTTTGACAACTTGTTTACCTATGTTGCCTCCGGTCATCATGAAGCAGAACGCCTCTGAAATATGCATAGTGCATACATCTATTAATATAAACACAGACGGTTCATACAATATGTATGCAAAGTCAACTTTGGCACATGAGAAAATAATAACAATAATAAACTTAAAAATTTACAACAGTTTCCAACACCTGTAAAATGAAGAGGAGAGATACGATGTACGAAAGGTTTGTGGCATCTTTCGTGTGGGGAAACATGACTGTGGTAGATTGACCTTTTTCTGGCCTGTCTTTACCCAGTGACTGAGCTGCATAAGACCTTCTTCATGCTACTCCATGTAGTTCAATACAACAAATCTCTCCCTGTGAACATACTGTAGTGCGTACAAGTTGGTAATATAATTATACATACACATACATACAATCAACAAAGTAGGTTTTACTAGCTATTTTCATGTACCTTGTGATGTTTTTGTGATGCAAAGTTTCTTGGGTATCCTCACTAAGAGGAGGTGGGTAAGGCACATCCTTATTGTACTGTGATATTTGGCCGCACAGGATCACATGACCACCGGGATTCATCTGCACAGTGTGAATATTACTTTAACACAAACAACCCAAAGAAGTGCTGATGGGACCACCTACATTGTCAAAGTATATACAGTATCAATGCCTGCAGGGCAGTGCTCCCTCAGCGCTGAGCTGATATCTCCTTTTTTGTAGTTTATCCCTACTGTAAAACCCAGCTCTGTTACCAAGGTCTGGCATTTCTGGTCGGAACCACAAATCCCCACGACTCTCTCACAGCCATCCAATCTGCCGATCTTAAACAACAGAGAGCAAAGTTAAAATAACATGGCATATATCACAAGGAAAGAGCAAAACAGTTGAAACTTTTTTATATTGTTTTATGCAAGAAGCACATAGTGAGACATTTAGTGCTCAATATAATACCAAATTATGTTGAATCCATAAATATTATTAAAGGTGACATATCATGAAAATCGGACTTGCCAAGGTTGTAAGCTAGCTATATAATCTCAGGTCCCCGGTGCATCTACCAACCAAGGAAACGTGAAAAAGATTAAAGCCCAGGAAACGTTTATGTGGACGGTCCTTTTTTGCAAGCGTCTGAAAAACGAACGCGTTTTATTTCGCTCACTTGGTGACGTGGCAAGGATCTCATTATAAGATACGCCCCCTAATCATGGTAAGTTTCCACCCACAGCGCCGTCATTTGTGCGCAAGGACACGGTGTACCGCTCTATGACGAAAGTTTTGCGCAAAAAGCTAATGTTCTTGTCTTTGGCTGCACAGGACGAGTGCACAGAACACGTTTCGAGTCCCAGCCCCAGGAGGAGAAAAGAGACAGTGGATTTATTGATATTTACTGTATAGTGCGGCTGCCAAGAAAATAAGCAGGGGGGGGTGTGGGGGGGGGCACGAGGACTAAGATTGAGAAACGCTGTAATAAATGATCTGTGGGGTATTTTAAACTTCACAGGCACATTCTGGGGACACCAAAGACTTATATTACATATTGTAAAAAAAGGGGCATAATATGTCTCCTTTAAGTTTTCTGTGAGTCACACCAGATGACATTTTACAACCTGAACTAAACTTTCCTTGTCATAAAAACGTATGATTGAAATGATCTGATGATTATTGCTCTTGACATAAATCAATGCAGGGGGTACTTGTCTATGATAAGATTTCCTTTTTGTTTTATTTTTCTTCATGGTGGTAGCACCACAACGACTTTGATTTAGTAGACGAAAAATTGTGAAAACCTTTTGAACAATTTCAATATAATGAGTTTTCGTTCTTAATCTATGGATCGGACAGTTGTTTATCACCTGGATAATTTGAAATGTATGCCCCCCCCCCCCCATCATAGGAAGAGTGTGTTCAAGTTAATGAAATCATATGAACAGTTTTTTCATATATACCATTCCCGATGGGGAAAAAAAGAATTTAGTCAGCCACCAATTGTGCAAGTTATCCCACTTAAAAAGATGAGAGAGGACTGTAATTTTCATCATAGGTATACCTCAAATATGAGAGACAAAATGAGAAAAAAAAATCCAGAACATCACATTGTAGGATTTTTAAAGAATTAATTTGTAAATTCCTCAGTAAAATAAGTATTTGGTCACCTACAAACAAGCAAGATTCTGGCTCTCACAGACCTGTAACTTCTTCTTTAAGAGCTCCTCTGTCCTCCACTCGTTACCTATATTAATGGCATCTGTTTGAACTCGTTAGCAGTATAAAAGACACCTGTCCACAACAACCTGTTCAAACAGTCACACTCCAAACTCCACAATGGCCAAGACCAAAGAGCTGTCAAAGGACACAGAAACAAAATTGTAGACCTGCACCAGGCTGGGAAGATCGGAATTTGAATAGGTAAGCAGCTTGGTGTGAAGAAATCAACTGGGGGAGCAATTATTAGAAAATGGAAGAAATACAAGACCACTGATAATCTACCTCGATCTGGAGCTCCACGCAAGATCTCACACCGTGGGGTCAAAATAATCACAAGAACTGTGAGCAAAAATCACAGAACCACACAGGGGGACCTAGTGAAAGACCTGCAGAGAGCTGGGACCAAAGTAAAAAAGGCTACCATCAGTAACACACTGCAACGCCAGGGACTCAAATCCTGCAGTGCAAGACGTGTCCCCCTGCTTAAGCCAGTAAATGTCCAGGCCCATCTGAAGTTTGCTAAAGAGCATTTGGATGATCCAGAAGAGGATTGTGAGAATGTCATATGGTCAGATGAAACAAAATAGAACTTTTTGGTAAAAACTCAACTTGTCGTGTTTGGAGGGGAAAGAATGCTGAGTTGCATCCAAAGAACACCATACCTAATGTGAAGCATGGGGGTGGAAACATCATGCTTTTGGGCTGTTTTTCTGCAAAGGGACCAGAACGACTGATCCGTGTAAACGAAAGAAGGAATGGGGCCATGTATCGTGAGATTTTGAGTGAAAACCTCCTTCCATCAGCAAGGGAATTGAAGATGAAACGTGGCTGGGTCTATCAGCATGACAATGATCCCAAACACAACGCCCGAGCAACGAAGGAGTGGCTTCATAAGAAGCATTTCAAGGTCCTGGAGTGGCCTAGCCAGTCTCAGATCTCAACCCCATAGAAAATCTTTGGAGGGAGTTGGAAAATCCGTGTTGGCCGCGACAGCCCCAAAACATTACTGCACTAGAGGAGATCTGCATGGAGGAATGAGCCAAAATACACGAAACAGTGGGTGAAAACCTTGTGAAGACTTACAGAAAATGTTTGATCTCTGTCATTGCCAACAAAGCGTATATAACAAAGTATGAGATGAAATTTTGTTATTGACCAAAAACTTATTTTCCACCATAATTTGCAAAAAAAAATTCTTTAAAAATTCTACAATGTGATTTTCTGGAATTTTTTTTTTCATTTTGTCTCTCATAGTTGTGGTATACCTATGATGAAAATTACAGTTCTCTCTCATCTTTTTAAGTGGGAGAACTTGCACAATTGGTGGCTGACTAAATACTTTTTTTCCCCACTGTATATATATGAGCATCAGTGAAAAGTCTACCTTAGCAGGCACCACTAAATATCAAGATAATTTATAATAACCCTTTTAAAATGAACCTAAAATTTGACTAAACTAAATCTTCCCGTAGAGAACAGACCAATTTCTTATATCCACTTACACATTACCTGTCCAGCAATCGACCCACAAGCTCGAGCTGCTCCACTGATCGTCTGGTGGGTTTCTGGTGGGTTCACATGACCCTTCTCTCTCACACCTAAAAGAGCAGTGAGGTCAGGCATGCCCACCGCTCAGGTGACCATCTGCCATCTCTGGGTCAACCTGCAAGAACGAGTACACCACATATCCATACACACCTCCAATCCATATACATGAAGTCTATTAATCAAACTCGCCAAAATGAGCATTATACCTCTTGCAAAAGGCTGCCGTCCATCACATTGTAGGTTTGCCAAGGCCAGTTGAAGGAGGTGACAATAGCGCCCACAGATAATGCCTGATTCTTGCTGGCCTCCACTACACCAACTCCTCCTCCATCCACACACTCCTCTAATCTCCATGGCAACAGGTAGTCAGCTCCAGTATCATCATGAGTTTGGTGTTAATATTGTATCATGCATGAGTGAACAAGTTAATGCCTGGTAGTATACTGATTATAGGTTGAGTTTTCATGAAGGAAATATTCACTATATGAATATAGTGAAATATAGTGAATATTTCCCACATGAAATGAATGGAATTCCTTCAAGAAAACTCAAACCACATAAGTGATAATAAACACAAGCAAGGTCATCTGACCATGCAAGGGTCAACTGAGAGGAAGAGTGTCCGGACTGACACCTGCCCTTCTTTCAGCTGATTTGCCTAATCATATATTGGGAAAGAATATTAACTGAAGTTCTGGAGACGAAATGCAGCACAGTAATATATGATTAGTGGACTACATTTTATTGTTAATGATTTGCAAATTAGCAAAATCATCAACATGGTTTACCTGGTCGGGAACGCAAAACAACTCTTTTTACATTTAACATTTTCCCTTCTTTTATTACTCAATATTTTTTATAAAAGAAAACTTGAATTGTCAGAACTTGCAGCTATCTATAATGCAACTCTTATATGTTTTGCGTGCAGTGACAGCGTTTCTTCCTGAAATAATCACATGACACGCGGGAGCTCGTCTGATTGGCTGCATGAGCGTTAAAGGACTGGTCACACGTGTTGTGATGATAGAAAGTCAGACTCGCGAATCGGTTCTTTTGAACAGTTCATTTCGAAGAACCGGTTCTTTTTTTTTTATTAACCCTTGTGCGGTCTTCGGTCTGAGCGGAGAATTTTACATTTTGAATTTTTAAAGATCGTAGCTTCGCCAGAATGGTACGAAACTCGGTGACTTTTATGGCACTTGGTATGCGAACACAAAAAAAATTGAGGGCATGATTCGAAAAAGCGAACCACGAAACATAGGGTCGTTACAAAAATAATGTCACACTCAGGGTCTCCGGTCAAAAAATGGATAGCCGACTAGGAAATGACTGGTATCATGGTGAAAGAAAAAATACAGAAAATGTTTATGTGTACAGTCTACAAATCCACCACAATGCAGAAAAAAATTGCACAGCAATGAAGGGGTGAAACTCTAAAACATCTAGAGTGCAAAATCAACACACCAACTGCGCGGACACACACTTGTACACACACACCTATGAACTGGTGTGAATGTAACACAGAACATGTGTAAAATAAAAGCAATAATTCAACAACAATGCAGTAAAAAAAGTGGACAGCAAGGAAGGGGTTACACTCTAAAACATCAAGAGTGTAAAACGGATACATCCACTCACAGACACACACATACAGAATTATACATACTCAAATGAATTGGTATGGCTATAACCATATAGCCAAAATGAGTCAGAAGACTGAAATAAGACGTTAAAATCAAATCAGACCCAGAAGGATTAAGCTCTGAAAAAACATTTTTGTTAATTTTGTTACATTTTTATAGAATTTTAAAGTTTTGTGTAACAAAATGCTTTCTGTATACAGGTTTGAATGTAGTAATAATAATGCAAAAACCTACACTTCAAATCAACATGGTAAAACCAAAAACAAATAAACTTGGCAAAAAAGTAGTTCTTTGAGAAAGTGCCTTAACATACATTTAATCCACAACTAATAAAGTAAAAACAATTATGTATTATAAAAACAACATAGGGAATTCATCAAGCCCTCTTAGAGTTCCTATACAGGATCTAGGGGTTACTACCATGAAATTTACAAGATTTTCTTTTTTGCTCTCACAAGGACGTGCAATTATGCTTCAAAAAGGACTTTTAAAGGCCTAGTTGCTATTTAATCGGAAATACTGCATTATTAATTGAAAAAGTCGGTGTACTATTTTCAGTGGGAAAAAAATTGATTCTAATATGGCATAGATATGAATTCGTACCGAAAGTCTTCAAAAATACAAAGAGAAAATATTATTGAAGCAAAAAAGTATATTAGATGCTTTTATGAAGAAAACAACGTTAAATTTCAGCGTTGTCCAGGTCACATTGAACTGAGAAGACCATGAGTGTGACTCCACAAAATAGGGCCGGAACGATAAATCGCTGCGATTAGTCATGTGCATCTCGTCAGTTTAAAAGCGGTCTGTGATTAGATTAGGAGTAAATCTCATCACATGCTTCAGACTGGAAGCAAGCATTTAAATACACAGAGCTGTGAGATGCTGACAAGACTACGCGAATATCACAGTGTGTCACACTAATTGCAGAGAACAGCAACTTCAGATTCTGAAAGCGACATTTCAGTTAGATGGTCATATGTCCCAAATAAGGAGCGCACAAGCTGCAGTCCGTAAGTTTTGCTTTTTTGTCGCCATCTCTGTTTGAAAACCTGAAATTGCAGCTGTGTGCGGAATTATCTTCCTTGCGTGGGTTGTGTGGCGGCATGGCTCCAGCGCGGATGAATCTAATGTCCTGAAGAGTATGTGTGGCAGTCAGTCAACGCACCATGTGGATATTCATTGTACTTCGCAATCACAGATTCTAGCACGTCTTGGAATATATGACCCAAATAAGCCTTTTCACTGGATCACTTATCATCTGAACAGTAGTAACAAGTCTGGCAAGTTTGTTTCTGCCCAACTAGAAGGAAAAGAAAAAGCATTAAAATAAAGTGCACCCCACTACAATGGTGATTTAATTAAATTAGTCCATATCACATCAAACCAGCAAATTCTATTATAATTATTCTCAAGATTGGTTATGTTAAAACAACTCAGACATTGTGATTCAACTGCACTATGAGGGTAGGGGTATAAGCGGTAGACAGTTTAGTACATTCAGGTACAGTCTAATCCTATTGTTCATACCACCCTCGAATTTCAATCTTAAGAACTATCATTTTAACGCAAAAAGGAAAAATTATGATCCATTCGAACTGGCATGTCTTTAAAATACAAGATGTTTGAATCCCAGGTTCTCTGTATCAAGAAGCCCGTATAAAACTGAATACAATGTAATTTCAATTCACATGGTGTTTCTAAAAAAATAACCTGGGATTTACAATCCGCTATCAAAATGATACATTTAATTATTCCAGCTGCTGTGAGAAAAGGCTACAAACAATCGCAGCGCCATGCTCGAATTTCCCGCGAAAACCTACCCCTACCACTCAAATTAGAAAACATTATTATAAGCTGACCGTTGAGAATCGGCGCATAGTTTCGAAACATGGGCTGGTGAGTACTCGGCTCAAATATTGATTTCGGATCATTTTTAACCAAAAAAAGTTACGGACTGCAGCTTTAAGCTATGCACATTAACATTTAACAACATCACAACAATAATAAGCAGATTCACCAGTAATTTCACCAGTTAGTCATTAGAATCTAATTTAACTTCGTTTCATTAAACAATACAGTTCATTTTAATCTTTGAGTGAAACGTTTTTGCGTGTTTTAATAAAATGATCGTAGCTGCTTGCTCATAAGCTCTCGGTTCGATGAGTCGAAGATGTCGACTCTGTTCGATTCAGTTCGTAAATGAATCGTCCTGTGAGAATGTGCAACTGATTCAAAAACGATTCAAAAGAATGATTATTTCACTAATCGCACATCGCGTGTGTGTTTACTTTGGACACTAGTGCAAATCTTTACCAAGCGGTTATGGAAGGAAGGTTTAAGGAAGGTTTAAGGAAGGTCTATTTTTTTTACAGAACTTATTTTAAAGCACGCATGACATTAGGATTGGAGTTTACTGGGACTGATAAGATGTTTTTATATGTGGTCGTAAATGTGCCTCGTTCATTAAAAGGTGTCTTCTGTATTGAAGGTGCAAGAGAAAAATTACATCACTGTGCAGTTTGCAGCGGGTGGCGCTCTTCTCACCAACGAGGAAGTGACGCTACAAGTAAAGGCTTAAATTATTTATTTTTTTTAAACCCCTTTTTTTTTTGAAAGCAACGCGAAAAAGATCTGGATCGCTGGATCTACGCCGCTGGTGGTTTTAGAGGTAACGTAATGCGCAATAAGTATTTTCCAACTAGATCCAGCTCGAATGTATTTCCACTCTTAAAACATAGATTTATGGTGAGTGTCTGCAGGACGTCGAAAGAAGACCTTGTCTTGGGGAATGAATTCGATTGGGTGGTTCCGTACTTTTGACAGAAACTATTAGATGCGCTTACGAGTGGCGAACTGTTCCACGTAAATACATTTTTTTTTTTGCACGAGCGCAGCGCTGCAACTACACATGTGAGCAACGGAAAGCGCTTATCAGAAGAACAGCTGTGTTGCAAAGTCTAACGATTACTTATCTCGTTATCGAATGCAGGCGTTTCCTTTAAATCAGTGACTGTGTCAGTAGCGCCTATGTCAAATCTGTACCTGCATCACGATGGATCATGTTACTGTTGTGCAACATTTGGTGCTGTTGCAGCAACTGTCATATCAACTTGTGTCAACCTCCTTAAGCCATCACAATGAGTGCAGTCGTTCTACATCTCGGACAAAATCGGTTATGCACGTCCAGTTTAAGTTCTGGCTGGGAATCGTGCATGCGTTGTAACTATTAAATACGCATGCATGCACGCGCCCATCTGCATTTTGTGATTTAGAATGCAAGAAGGCTGCCTGCATAAGGAATATGCATTTACTTGCAGTAATGTCTGAGAATGAGATTGTACACACCCGAATAGCATTCGAGGCATCGGATTGTTTATTGGTACACTCAGCTCATGCCATATCCTGGCCGCATGTCTGGTGGCTTTGCACTTTATTTTAAGGCACAGCAGAGAGAGCGTGCACGAACACTGACACGGTGAGGCCTATGGGTGTCTCCTTTCTCACGGCAGCACATGCTCGATCATGTCCGTGCAGCTGAGCCTCTGCACGCATGAAAAATGCTCCGAGTTCTAGGCGTGAATAGTGTTCCACAGAGTTCAGAAGTACCTCAAATACTGTTAAAAAGGGAGTCTGTCTTACAACAGTTGCCTTGACACTGCGCACTCCATCATAATCATGTTGTTCACAATGTTCCATTTTAATATTGATAACAATCGTATCAGTGAGAATGGATTGGGACCGTTCATAGTGAGACTTTCTAGTGTAATGTTACATTCAGTAGGGGGGAGTGGTTTTGTTTTCTTTCAGCAAAGATTGTGAAATGCTATTCTCTTAGTTGTCTGCTGCATGGTAAAGTAGTTTAGAAATGCACAATTTATCCCTAAATTGTGCAAATTAGTGTCAAAGTACAAAGTGATATTACAACCCACGCCACTAGTGAGCTTGTAACAGTCATAAAACCTGGACATTTGAAGAGTTATGCATGTTTTTTTGTTTCAAAAAAATCAAGTCTCGTACCGTAATTACTCCAATTTCGGTGCATTTGAAATGTTTTCATTTAAAATGTAATTTCAAAATGGCTAATAAAACAAATGAACCCTTTACACATTTCTGGGGGTTTTTGAAGTGGAAGTTGCCACAGTTGGGTAAACCTCTATAGTGGTGAACAGAAACTAGAACCAATATCATTTTTGCATTCGCATTTGTTTCGATAGCAAAAGAACAAATCCACAATAGCATTTCTGTGACTTTATGAAAGAGGAAAAAAAATATCAAGAGATTGATTATGATGGTCAGAAGAGAGAAAGATGCCAAATTTGCAGTAAAACTCTCAGCCGTTGTAGTAGTAGAAACACTCATGCAGCAACGTTAACTAGTTTCCCGTAATTGTATGCCAAAATATAATGTAACTACATTATTAAAAAATCAAACTGTAAAGAACTTTGTGTCATCGTCGTAACAGTCCATCTAAAAAAACAAAAAAACCTAAAACAATTGTGCTTGCAAGTTTGAGTTAGTCAATCTCACAATTGTGGGAAATGTAGGTCTATACATTGTGCAAAATGGGACAATCGTATCTAGTATAAGTGCGCTGGATAGTGCTACAACCCTTCCCATCTGCTCAGACATGATATTTCAAGTTTTTAAACATGTAGAGGAAAAGCAGATGTGTCATTCAACCTGGTGATTCAGATGATAATGATCACAAATTGAAATGCACTCATACTTTAACCAATTGTCCTGTATATTTTACAGTATCTATAGGCTACTCTCATATCAGGAGGGTTATAGTGATATCACCTCTGTAGCTCATTTCTTTTTGGTTAAACTGTTGGTGTTACAACACACCTCCTCTTACAACACTGGTCTCCCCAAATCCAAACAACTATGCAGTTTGGCCTTTTTGTTATAATTAACCTCATAAATATCTCTGATTCGTTGGCTTTCCGCTAGTTACAAGCTCTTTGCTCACTGACCACACACTGTAATTCATTCACCCTTCAGGTATGGATGGGGATGTTTGGTACAAGCCATGCTTTTAAGAACGTGTCCCAGTGACGGAATTTCCCGCATGGCTTGTGCATTTTCTGTAAGCCCCGCATGGAAGAGGAAAGGCCTTATATGGTAGCGGAAGTGGGTGTGGCCAACGGGACAGTAGGTGATCACAAGACTTCAGCTGAAAGCGAATGTGTTGTTCCATACTTCATGTACGAGTGAACTACACTGTTTTGTGCGTTTGATTAGCAGGCGCGTGCAATAATAACGAAATCGCGTGCAATTGTTTAGAAAAACGCCTCGCCATTTTGTCAAAGAAGCCCACCATTTCTCCGTGGTTTCGTTTGCACAAGGATCTATCTCTTGACTTGAATATTACTGGAGTGAGGTCAGCATTGCATGACTCAGTCGTGGATAAGCATGCAGTCATTTCTCTACTGTTGCATTGGACCTTGCAGTTGCTCTTAGGGTGACCTGAAAATAACAAGTACGGTAAGGATGATTTCTAAACGCCTGATAATGTTTAGGACTGTTTAGCAAATCGAAATCATGCAATAGATCATCATCAAGTTATAGCAGAATTGTCGAGCGTGCGTTACGTGTGGCTGTTACTCTCTTGTAACACTGAATGCATGAACTAACTTGCGCACGAATTACATTCACCTGAGTTGACAACTAGGAAGGGACGGCAGGGTGGGGGGGCTTATCATTTACCACTTTCATTATTTTGCTGCTCAGGCATGCTTCATAGGGTGTATTGTTGTCTCACTTTGTTGCAGTGTGACACGGAATTAGTGACTGGATAATCCCTTTTCTGCCACAAAGGACTTCTGGTAAATAGCGCTGAGCTGGCTTCACTAGGAAGGGGGGTCCAGGAAGGGCACCCAGTTAGCAAACACTCCGTGTCTCAAAATATATTGAGCTGTTTACCCAGACAGCTTTTTGAGGGGCTTGTATGCGCTTTTCGAACGCGACGCGGGCGTCATGCGTCGCTTTGCGTATAGAATACGGCGCGTTTAAGTTAAAGGGCTAGCACAAAACGAGAGCTCTGTCATCATTTATTCACACGCATGTTGTTCCAAACCCGTATGACTTGCTTTTTTTGTGGCACACAAAACGAGATGTTAGTCTCGGTCACTATTCACGGTTTGCGCGTCTTTTTCCACGAAATGTAAGCGAATGGCCGTCATTGTGCATAACATCTCCTTTTCCACGGAACAATTACAGTCATACATGCAGGCTTAAAACAACACGCGGGTTAGTAAATGATGACCGCATTTTAATTTGAGGTAAATATTCATTTAAAAATAGATAAACTCTTGAAAAGTAGATAAACGCGTCTCGAGACCCCGTTCTGTGTCTACGCCCCCCTAAAATGCTGTCTAGCAGCTAGGTTTTGAGCCACGAGGGGAATTCTCGCTCATGCCTCAGCATTTGAGTCTCTTCTGCATTCGTTCGCGGTACGATTAGGTAACCGTGCTTGACGTTACAAGCTTATTAAACGCGTTCTCTTGTCAACTGATAAAACCGTATAGCTTGTGTAACCGTGCGTCGTTTTGCTAATGTAATGACATGCATGTGCGTTCACTGCGCGCAGTTTTCAGCAGAACGTCATGCGCTGGATTACGCGAATGTAATGCACTGAAATGTGTAAGGTAAACTTTACCTACAATATAACACTTTGCCTGGATTGGTTCATTTAATTGTTTACATCCCCGCGCTGTTAGGGGTGTTTCTCATTGCGTTGCGACAACCCTGAGAATACTGCAGCTTTAAATGGCTGTTTTGAGTACACAGTACTTACTTTAATGTATGTTGAATATTTGATGTATGATTTGGCCTAATGTAATTGAATGAAAGTTTTTTTTTTTTTAAACATTACTTTGTAAAATGTCAGGTATTTAGTTAAGTTTTTTTTCCCCCAACAGTAAAACTGTGAACTTGAAGTTGGCTAATGTACATTACCATGTAATCATGCTAAAAAACGGATTCATTTCCATTTATTTATCTATTTTAGAATATCATTTGGATCCTTCTTTTACTTGTCTTGATAAAAATACCTGGTGTAAAAATTAGTGCTGTCAAACGATTAATCGCGATTAATCGCACCCAAAATAAAAGTTTTTGTTTACATAGGATGTGACTGTGAAATTAGTATAAATTAAATGCCACATATACAGTTATTATTTAGAACATGTTTACAATGTTTATACGTTATATATATATATTATATATTATGATATTAAATACTTTGCATATTTTATAAACCTAAACATATTGTTCTTAAATTTGTATACATGGGTGTATTTGATATACATAATAAATATACCGAGTAGACACACTATGTAAAAAAACTTTTTTTGGCTGGGATTAATCGTTTGACAGCACTAGTAAAATCAAATTTGTATATGTTTAGCTGGCAATACAAGTAAGAAACACGTGCTTTGGAAGGATTCAGGTGCTCAAAGTTTAAAGGGGTCGTTGATCAGCTTTTTTCCAAAGCTTGATTGTGTTTATGGGGTGCAGTGTAACGTGTTCATGTTTGTTAAAAAAAAACAACAACATTATTTTCACTATTTGACTAGGGCTGGACAATAATTCAATACCAATATGTATCGCGATATAATTTTTTTCAATAACGGTGATATGATTTTTTAAACACATTTCCGATATTTCGCTATACATTACCAGTTGTATCACTCTAAAAGCGCCTCCTGCTGGCAGAGAATGAGTTTTCATTTTAATAAGCCCTGTAAATGGCGCCCCCCCCCCCCCGCATCAGACAAGTGAGGTTATCTGCGGAGAGACGCAAAGCAGTTTAAAGGAGCGTCGTGCACGGGTGCTGTTAGGTAAACCTGCATCCGCAGTACACAACAGAACACACGACCCGTTATCTGACAGCAGCCAGCACCAGTTTAATTCTGTACCCGACCCGCGACCTGAACCGCACCCGCATTAGGCTACTGCATCAGTAAGGTAAAATTATTTATTTTCTCATGTGACAAGCAATCAAACCAAAATGGGCATTTTAAGTTGGTGCTTTGAAGATAAATAGACAAGCAGCGCAACAGAGGAACGATAAGAACGCGCATCCTTCCTGCATACAAGACAAACTTTTTCCTACATCTTGTGAACAATCTGCCAGACTGTTTTGCACAAATGTGCATAAACTACATACTTAAATCTTCATAAATGAAAAGAACATATTTAGATATGACTTTACTGTTAAGTGCCATTGTCTCCCTTAAACTCTGCAGTGTATAGGCTATGCGGCCATTAGTCCTTTACAGAAGCATTAAAAACAAATCTTAAAGTGTCACAGCAGGTAATTACGGGGCATACGACAGAAAAAGACGGCAGCAACGAGGTGCTCCCGCGCTGTTTTCACTCAGGCGTGCCAGCGCCAATGGCTAGAAGGCGTACGCTGCATCCCAGGTTGAGGCTCCGTATATTGTGCATTTCATTAGTCCCACTTATTTATGCACGTTTGTTCGTGGGAAAGTGAGCAAGACACGACAGTTACCGTATCATGATTATGGTTGAATAAGATGAAATACATAGGCTATAATATAAAGAAATTATCTACATTTATTTTCAAATTAAATATCAACACATTTATCATTCAGTCTAGTGCGTTTAACATATAATGTAAGCGCAACTTGTGTAACTTAAAAAGGCCTGACTGCTTCATGTTGGTGTGTATTTGTATACTTTTACCATCTAATAAATCTCAGCATGCTTTAATTTGGTGTCGCTAGACGTTTGCATCACTAAGGTTAAATTAGCTTAAGTCTTTCTTTGGCCTGCGCTCTGGAAGTTATCTGTTAATTCTGCTAAACTTTAATTACTAAAATTAAAACTGAAACTAAAATATATAAAAATTTAATAGAAATGTGTTCACAAAATAAAAAATAAACTAAAACTAACAAAATTATTAATGAAACTAATAAAAACGAAACTAAATTTATTGCAAATTTGAAAACGATATTAAAATAAAACGAATTTAAAACTGCAAAACTATAATAACCTGGTCTTCAGCACTTTCCAGGGTTTGTTTGTTGGTATTATATATATATATTATATTTTTAAAGAAGTCTCTTCTGATCACCAAGCCCGCATTTATTTGATCCAAAGTACAGCAAACAGTAACATTTTGAAATATTTTTAATATATTTAAAATTGATTCTTTTTAAATAGATTTTTATACATTTTTATAATGTAATTTATTCCTGTGATCAAAAACTGAATTTTCAGCATCATTACACCAGACTTCAGTGTCACATGATCCTTAAGAATCATTCTAATATGATTTGCTGATTATCAATATTTAAAACCGTTGAGTAATTTTTTTTCTTTGATGAATAGAAAGATCCAAAAGGTCAGCATTTATCTGAAATAAAAAACTTTTTGTAACATTATACACTATTCCATTCAGTATCATTTTTATTAATTTTTGGGAAAGAAATTATAACTTGTATTTAGCAAGGATGCTGTAAGATGATTTCAAAAGTGATGAATCAAAGGCATTCTAATGTTACACCACAAGATTTCTATTTCAGATAAGATAGTGGTCATATCGAACGGAATTATATAGTATCGACCGACATAAGAAATATATCGTGATATCAATTGGGGCCATTAGTCCAGCCTATTGGACTTTATTCTACAACCGCTGTTTCTAGTACTCGTCATTCAACAGTATGTGAGTTTATGGTTCTATGAAGACCCTCCCTCAAAAATACGCAATGGGCTCTGCACATTGGTGCGGGTGGTTGGTGGTGATTCGCTAACCGCCTAGTGCACGTTGTCTGGAAATGTCATGCCCCCTTACCATTATGGGTAGTTGTGTGTTCCCGGGGCCGGGGGTTTATGTGAACATCGGGGTTAGTGATGTCACAAAACCAGGAAGAAGCTCGTTGTAGTCCCTACCAGCCGTTTTTTGTAATCCTTAAACAGCGATTTCTTTAAAAGAAAATATCTCCCTTTGCTTTGAACTCTGAGCGTCGTAACTTTGCAGACAACATTACACACTTAGCTAAAGTTCAAAAGGTGAAATCATAATCAACCACCCCTTTACATTTCAGTGCTATTTTATACTAAGCATAGAGAACATTTTTGTTGGTCCTTGTAATAAAGCAAAAAGCCATGCGAGATGTGCACTACAGTGATTTTAGCACAGGCAATCAGTATTAGCAAAAGCAGAGACACTAGTGTACATTAAATAGTTAAAGGATGATAAACAATTCTTATTGAATATATAGATCAATCAATATGTTAAATCATCAGGTAGAGTGATTTGGTCTTATTTGTGTAGCTTATAATTTGCTTGCATGAAGATTTATATCTCATTTAAGAACTGTACTTTCATGAGTTGACTGTTTTGAAATATGCAGATATCTGAGATTATTCATTTGATTGCTACATATGCACATGCTCATAACAGCAGCACACAAGCCCTTCATGATTTATGAGAGGAGGTCATAGCAGAATAATGATATACTTTTATTGATTTGAATGCTAATGTGTGAACTTTGGGGGGGACTTACCTTAAAACATTCTCATTGTGAAACTAGGCTAGTATATTTTCACACTCTCTGTGGGATTATGTGTGCAGCTGTACATCTCTCCTCGTTTCACTTACTTTCACTGCTGCCCTCTCTGCACACAATCCAGAAACAATTATTTGCGGTAGAGTGCACATTTTCCCCTTACTCACACTTAGCATTCTCAAATATGTGTCATCTTGGTTTGATGGTTGCTAAGATTAGTCTGTTACTTTCTGTGCATACTGAACAAATTACCTGCAGTTTGTTACACATTGTTTTATTATGTGCGCTAAACTGCTAATGTCACCGCTCGCCCAACTCTTAACAAGCCACCTTTCCCTTTCAGATTCTGTTCTCTAGGGCTCTATTCATGTCATTGCTGAAACAGCTATTTCAATAAACCCCCACTAAGCCCAAAGTACCGTCTCTGAAGGCTAACCATAATGTTTGTGACCGCTTTCTTCTCAGGTTGTCTCCAATGAATGAGCAACAAATTAACCTAAAGACTTCTCAACCCAGCTTGACATCCCGGAAGCAGAAGAGTTGGCAGTGAAGACGAAAGCAAATGGACATGTTTGAGCTACACCATGCTGAAACTTCTATTTCTGCACAGGAGATGCTGCAATTTTTACTTTTAAAGCTTACATGCATTCCTACCATGTTGAGTAGATTTGGATGACCATTAAGTATCATAAAACCAGTTAAGGGTTCTTTGTCAAGAGCGATACTCTAAGACTCTTCATCAAACCAGAGAAAGCTTTGTGTGGTTTGGGGATTTGAACTCTTGTCTCCTTAACCTCCCACTCCACCACTCCCCAGAATCTGTATTCATGAAAGTCATGAGTTTGCCACCTCAACAGAAACCAAACGCAAAGAGGACAGGCAAGCGCATCACTTTCTTTAACGATCAGGGTGTGGCGATGAAAGAGGCCTCTCAGCATTCAGAGGCTTACTATGGCATTGGGGTCCCTCCCTCAGGGCCAGGCCATAATGACAGTGGAAGTGTGGAAAGTTTGAATTCAGAAGCACCACATACGTACCTCAATTCTGTCATTTTCAGCCCAGAGAAGGGTGATCAAAGCCGTGGGCACTACCAACAGATGATGCCCATGAAGTGGCCACATCAAGACCCATCTTTGCAGCCCCAACAGCGACCAAACAATTGGTCACAGGGTATGACAACTTGGACCCAGAACTTTGGCCCTTATTTGGAGGCTCAAACTGCTTTTGTAAAGCAGATGCATGAGGGCATGTCAATACAACAGCAGCAGCAGCAGCAACATAAGTCATCAACTATTAGGGCAAATGAAAAACAAGGGGCTAACATAAGTGTAGAGCCCTTTAGGGATACAATCAAACCTGGCCGGGGCATGGATTGGGAACAGCAGCAAGCCTTTCAGCAAACACAAAAGCCTGGAATGTTAAATCCACAGCAGCACGGACAGTCCACCACTGGGAATTCCGTGTTGCAACCCTTTCAGGTAGCTTTTGGACAGCCCAAGCAGAACTTGGTATACTATCAGGCAGTTCAGGGCAATCGGACATTGCCGAATTTGAATTACAGTACACAGACGAATTCCCAACTACAGCAACAACTACAGCAACAGGAGCAACGGCGACAAATAATGCTTCAACAACGGCAGCAACAGCTGGAACAGCAAATACGACAACATGCACAGCAGCAACAGGCACTTCAGCATCAAAAACAGCCACAACAGATGCCACAATTACAGTTACAGCAACAAGCACAGCAATTAAAACATACTCCGCAACAGCAACCACCACAACAACATATGCAACAGATTCAACCGGAACAAGACTTGGTGCAGCAGCAACAAAAGTCTGAGCAACCTCATCAGAACCAGCATGTATTGGAAAATTACTCTGATGGCCAGCAGCCACATGCTTCTTCACTTGATCAGCATCACCCCTCATTACCAGGACAGTCCCAAGAGACAACTGATCCCCCGTCAACACAGACTCCAGACTCTGTTCGTCAGCCTCCCACTAATGTTCCCCAGCGATCCATCGAGACCCAACAGCCTGGGCCCCGGAGATCGCGCCGGCTTTCAAAAGAGGGTGGAGGCCCTGCTTCAGATGACCCATTTGTCATGCCGACTGATCTGCATAACCAAGACTCTCAGAACGGTACTTCTGAGATAAATGCTGTGCAAGACATCCGGGCCGCTCCAACAGGTGTAATCCAGAGCACACGACGTAAGAGGAGGGTGTCGCAAGAGGCCAACCTGGAAACCTTGGCTCAGAAGGCTTCGGAAAGGGAATCTCTTCCCTCACGTAGTGTCAAGGTAAGACACCTGCCAGTTTTTCAGTCAAATATGTTGGAGAAATTAAAATATGTTTCAAGCAAGCAATTGTGGTTTTGCCAGTTCATTGTTATATACTGTAGATAAGATGAAAAGTTGGTCTGTGAGTTAAGGATGACAAATTACCCTTAGCCAAGGGAAGTTGACATCATTAACATCTGCTTAACACAGTGAGGATGCACTACCTGTTTCAAATGCATACAGGTTCTGCAGGTTTCTCAGTTGATAGGGGAGTGTAAAGTTAGTACACGCACTGACTGTCGCCATTAGGTCACATGATCTCTCGAGCCAAACAAAGGCTTTTCCACGCCACTATCTCCTGATGGACTCCTCATACAAATACCAGCAAGTGCACCCCACCCTCAGCCCACTGGCCCTCTTGAGGGTGTCTTAACATTGATGTACATATAGAGCTACATTTCCTTTTGTCGAAGTCCAAAAGCACAGCTCTGTGCATAGCTAACTGTGATTTTTGCAGTCCCATTTTTTTCTCTCTCTTTGGAATAGGAGATTAAGAGATTTCATCCTATAGCAGTAGATGCTGCTTATATGGACTAGTGTTAATTGCTTGGTTTGTTCATTCTTTTATTGCACATAGAGAATTAGCACAATTAGCAGTCAAGTTTAACAAGGGGATATAAGTGTTTCTGGGACATGCTATTTAGTTCACTCTGCTTTTCCTTG
Organism: Sinocyclocheilus anophthalmus; assembly: GCA_018155175.1. NCBI lineage: Eukaryota > Metazoa > Chordata > Actinopteri > Cypriniformes > Cyprinidae > Sinocyclocheilus > Sinocyclocheilus anophthalmus. The sequence continues at coordinate 49,834 of JADLZN010000566.1, read as the reverse complement.
TTACATAAACTTCCTTTGAAAAGGACAGCAGCACTCCCTTAAGACATCCATCCGATGATAACAAAGACAGGGTGTGTGTACATATACTGTTGATCTGTGGGCCAGATAACATACAAAGAACGGTCCAGTAAAGAGACTGTAGTTAAAGCAAATCTTAGGTCAGCTGATTCCAGCTCCTTGAAAGGAATAGGTACATACTTCAGTGAGGTTTTTTTTGGTCTCATGGTGAGGACGGGTGTCTCGTTATGCCTCTAAACCTCCCCTACTCTAAATGCAGGCTGAAAACATCTCTTGCTCAAGGGTGAGTGAGCTGTAAAGGCTTCATGTACTAAGCTGAATTACCAGTAAGGCACTGCTAAGGTGCCTTCAGATAAGACAGGCCACATCCTCAGGGATTTCTAGATTTTCACAAAACTTCCAGTTAGACATGGTAGTAGTGATGCATATTGCATTGCATTTTCACACAACATTGTCAGTGAAGTTTCAGTAGTTTTATTTTCCTTGCTGTCATGTCTTGCTTAGAGTTAGCAATGAGGAGAAACAGGAATTGCTCTCACAATAAGGGAAACAATGGTTTGGTGCTCCTTCCAGAATGCTTTTTTTCTGACTCAAACATCAATGTGTTTTTTTTGTGTTTTTTTTTACATTTTTTTAAAGCTTTTGAAATTTGCAGGCATTGTGAAATTGCGAAGAGTGCCTCTTTTGTATGGTTCTTTTTAAGTTCCTGTTTTGTGGAGAAGTATGAATGCAGTTCAGTAAACCTAACATAAAAGGAACCCCTTCTCTAATCATTAACTTACCCAAAGGAGAGTCACATTATATTGAGATATTGTCCTTTGCTGGCATGCTGTTATGTTATTCACTTGTGACAAAGATCTATATATCCTCATGCAGTCTGCTGCTGATCTGCAGGGCAAGATGTTTCTTCCTGGAGCAGAAATGAGGTTGCAGTTGATTCATTAATATGTTTTTGAAAATAGTCTTAAGCTAACCTCATTTCCTGTATGATTTATCAGCTCTTAAAGAGATAGTTTACCCAAAAATGAAAATTAGCCCATGATTTAATCTTAGGCATATCTGACATTCCTCTTTCAGATGAACACAATTGGAGTTATATTAAAAATTAGGGATGCACCGATACCGATACTGCCGATACCACACAGCATGTGATAAGCGCCATATCCAGACAAAGAAACACCAACAACAGACAGCAGAATGGAGTCAAGGATGTCTACTATGAAGTATATGTATGCAATGAATATAATGTTAAACATTCAGTATTAACCCCTGTATAGCTGATGTGCGTGAGTTGATAAACAAAGCACGCTGAGTGGATTGAGCGCGCGGCGGCGCAAATGCGCGAGCTTGTCGAGTGAATATATCTTTCTCACAGACATCACTGGAAAGTTTGTAGTACGGTCGGATATGTAAAAAAACAAGTAAGTAAAACAATGCACAAGTTACCTAACAGTAGGGACAGAGAGAGAGAGAGATCGCGCAATTTTTTGTGTGATCTTTGATGTTCACTCACTTAGCACACATCATTTGGATTAAAACTAAATCGTAGAAATAAGACCATTTATAGGGGCATTCACTATAAACATCATTTATTTTCAACCATAGGCATACACGACTTTCTTGCTAAAGTGAATCTAGCAGCCTGTGTGAAATGCGCTTGGCTGTACTATTCTGCACCAGTACAAATATGTGCATGCGTTGCGCGTGTTTTGCTTTCTTGATTGTTTCTGCATTATATGAGTGGCTTTTGAATATAAATCGCAGCACGTTTCAGACGAAAAAAACCGCGACATCTATTTCTAAAAAATATCACAGTTAGGAGATTTATAACGAGGGGTTCCCTGCATTATTACAGCAAAGCGCGTGATTACAGTACTAAGCCGCTGCAATGGAGCAGCTCCAATTCTATTAAATTAAAGATGATGTACCACAGAGCAAAAAAATTAACAGTGACAGTAACAAAAACTTGTAAAATACATTTTAATGGGCATAATTAAGTGTGAAAATAACCGAAGGATATACAGTGAAACCAAAAATTATTCAAAGACCAGATATAATTTTTGATATTTTTTTACTAGTGGGGGGAGGATAGCAAAATAAAGTCAACTGGGACAAATCATACCCAAAAAAAAAGTCTTCATACAGTGGAGATACAGTAAAACTGATACAAATTTGGGACCAAAAATTTTTCAGACCGAGTCTGGGAAAAAAATTGAATTGAGGTTTGCATGAAGCTGGATGACAGCGTGCCCAGGAGACTATATGCTGTCATTAAGGCTAAGGGTTGCCCGACTAAGTATTGATAGTTGTGTAAATACTGTCATTCTAACAGCTGTCTAATTTTTGGTTGATTGTAATCTATTACATACCTTTCTATCAAAGTTATCTAACATTATCAAGCTTAATTTGTTCTGACAGTTTAACTCGGAGTTCTTGTCATATTTTATTACCATTTTCTAAACTATAGCGAATAAACTGTGATAATGTGAGAAATGTTGAAGGTGTCTGAATAAATTTTGGTTTGACTATCTATTTGATAAATGAAGTTAACCAACTAAAATAATACATATTCTTTTGGTTTCTGTACCAAGTATTTTTAAATATTCCAAATGCAATAAAAATATTGGTATCGGCAAGTACCAAAAATAAAAGTATCGGTATCGGGCTGGAAAAAGTGGTACCGGTGCATCCCTATTAAAAATGGTCCTGGCTCTTCCAAGCTGTATAATGGCAGTGAATGGTGCCCCTGTTTTGAAGAGACGAAAAAATCCATCATAAAATTACTCACATGAATCTGGGTGTTAATAAAGGCCTTCTGAAGCGAAACGATGTGTTAGTGTAAGAAAAATATTGATTTTTAAAAATGTGTAAACTGTAATCTCCAGCTTCCGGTTGCTCAAGCAGGCATGTTCACGACAAGGCGTTCGAGTGTATGACGTAGGCGTAGCGGAAAGCGCAACGGGGAGAAGAGTGTAGTCTCGCGAGAGTAAGCTCTGGGGAGAAGAGTGTAGTTTGCCGCGAACCAAGTTTTGTTTACAGCACAGGGAAACCCTGTGAACTTCATCTGTAGTTTGTGCCGCCGCCGTTGCAGCATCCTCCATCTCGCGGAGTTCCTGGTCGGTATACTCTGGTTCAAACAAATATGACTGGGCAAAAAAAACTCATTCTCCTCTTGCCTTATATATCGAAATCCTCAGACATGTTTGCTTTCTCCTCTGTGCTTTCGCATTCGTCAATCTCTCCCCGGAGCTTACGTTGCGCCTTCCGCTACGCCTACGTCATACGCTTGAACGCCTTGCCGTGAACGCGGCTGCTTGAGCGACCGGAAGCTGGAGATTACAGTTTATACATTATTAAAAATCAATATTTTTCATACACCAATGCATCATTTCGCTTCAGAATGCCTTTATTAACACCCCGGAGCCATGTGGAGTAGTTTTAAGATGGATGGATGCACTTTCTTTCTGCTTCAAAATCAGGGGCACAATTCACTGCCATTATACAACTTGGAAGAGCCAGGACAATTTTAAATATAACTGCAATTGTGTTTGTCTGAAAGAGGAATGTCAGACGCGTGTCTAAGATGCCCTGAGGGTGAGTAAATGATGACAGAATTTGTTTTTGGGTGAACTATCACTTTAAGCACTCTCGCATTTCTTTCATGCATATCAATTATGTCTACAGAGGATGGGTGCACTCTGCAGAGATTTAGAACTTTTGTTTGACCATTATCTTGACTGTGTTAATCCTGTGTTTTCAGCAAGAGCCACACAGGCCCTGGAGCCCCCCTGTTGCCCCGACAGGTCCAGGTAGAGGTGCAGCTGAGGTGGATCAGGTGAGTGCCAAGCGGCCCAGAGATGACAGCTTCATGCCATTGGTCATTCCAGTCTCTGTGCCAGTAAGGCAGACTGATTCCTCGTCCCCGGATCACGAGCAAGCCTCCCTCTCAGCTAGTTGGCCCTCACGGCCTTTGGGCATCCATGGCATAAGCTGCTCCGATTACAAGACTTCTGTGATTGTTACACGACGACGTTCACTGAGGAACTCTCTGTCTGAGAGCACGGGCCAGGTGAGTTCATAAACTGGCCAATCTTATCAAAACATTAAAATTAAATGCCAAATATCTCTCTCTCTTTTTGCCTTCTGTTCTATTCTATCCCCCTCTGTTAAACCCTGGATTCCCCAATAATCCGCAAATTTCTGTTGACTCTCCCCACCTCCCCGTCTATTCTCTGCACCCTAATCCAACCTTCCCCTACCCCATTTCACTACCAGATTTATGAGATCTGACAACACTCAATAAAATCATCCAGATTGCATATGGTATATGTATTTTAGAGATTTTTCTGCACTATCCAGCTTGCCAACATCGTATCTCTTCTACAGAATGGTGGAGCAGAGAGCGGAAGTGAAGCTGACGGCAAATTGGCCAAAGCCAAACGACGGCCTCGTCCAGAACCGCTCTTTATACCTCCACCCAAACTTGGAACTTTTATTGCCCCACCGGTCTACTCCACTATCACACCTTACCAGAGTCACTTACGTTCACCTGTCCGATTGGTCGACAACCCCCTCAACATGCCACCTTACACTCCCCCACCCATCCTCAGTCCAGTTCGAGAGGGTTCGGGTCTTTACTTTTCCACCTTCTTGTCGGCTGCCGCTGCAGCAGCAGCAAATAATCAGGGCCTGCCCCCACCTGCCACTCCCAAATCTGCCACCCGCAGCCTCCTGCGCTCCAGTGAGTTCCTTGTACTATCTCTACAAAGTGCATTGATAAAATTAATTAAATACAACCTTAAATAGAGTTCAGTTAATCAGTGTTTAGAATTGAATGACTTGAAGTTGACAACCAAATGCAACCTAATATCTAAACTTAAGTACTGTTCCAAAACCTAGTAGGCTACCTTCTAAGGAAAATGAAGTAGAATGAGCTGCCTACTGTTTGTAACAGCTTAAAGTGCTGTAAGTAGGCACCTCATTAGGGTTTGGAACAGACTTAGCGTACCTAAGATATATGTCCTAACAAGCCAGGATATATGTAATTAAACATAATTGATGTGCATATCATGAATAGGAGGTCATTTAATAAGAAACACTGTTTACTTTGCATTTAAGTACAGTCTTTTTGTTTGTATATGTCCAGACAGCAGTGATATAACCCCTCCAGTTCTCTCTGCTATGAGTGAGGCTACACCTGTCAGCATTGAGCCGTAAGTACATACACTTATCAGATAACACCCCCACACATTACGCTTCAGAAATTTCTTTCATTATCTTATGCTTCTGTCCAAATGATAACTTTCTTTACTTGGTTAACATTGCCTCTTTTATTTTGCTGCTTGCTTGCTAGATTTCATTCAGCCGACTGAAAGTCAGTTGTCTGAATAGTTGATTGTTTCCTCACATTTTATGGTAGTTATTAGACAGTACTCAATGGAGTAGCCCAGAAATCACTTTATTTTCGGTACAGTGCTGCAGCCATACACCGCTTAAACGTTGACAGTGTGAAAGCACAATGTGAGCCTGCTGTTGAAGATATCCTGCTGTTTTGTTTACACACTGCTAATGCATGTGGTGTAAACCGGTCTTATCGTGCTGTTATATGTTACCCTGGACCACAAAACCAGTCGCAAGTGTCAATTTTTCGAAATTGAGATTTATACATCATCTAAATGCTGAATAAATAAGCTTTTCATTGATGTATGGTTTGTTATGATAGGACAATATTTGGCCGAGATTTATTTTTGAATATCTGGAATCTGAGGGTGCAAAGAAATCAAAATACTGAGAAAATCACCTTTAACGTTGTCCAAATGAAGTTCTTAGCAATGCATATTACTAATCAAAAATGAAGTTTTTATATATTTACGGTAGGAAATTTACAAAATATCTTCATGGAACATGATCTTTACTCAATATCCTAATCATTTTTGGCATAAAATAAAAATCAGTAATTTTGACCCATACAGTGTATTTTTGGCTATTGCTACAAATATACCCCAGCGACTTAAGACTGGTTTTGTGGTCCAGGGTCACATATTGCTATTATTTGATTGTAAGTTGTAAACTGTAGACTGCAGATGCAAAATTCATGGTTATAGCTTGTATGTTAACAGTTAAGATGGTTGGGGAGCTGTTATGTCATGCACAAGTCGGTCTGGTAGTGTGTTTAAGGGAAATGCCATCTCAGTGGGTTTCTTGGATCATACATGGGGTATTTCAGAGCTATTTTCTTAAGTACAGAGTAGGTGGGGGATGGTGACTGAACAGAGGGAATTATGGGATATCTTCTCTGACTGGTACCAGCTGGTTTATCTAATGGTCAAAACAGTGTTCGGTTGAAATTCTTTCTCTCTTACATACTCAGACACGCTCTCTATGAATGGCTGCAGATCTCTTAATTTTGGAGTTGGCCAATGCACTACGAAAGCACATCCTGGAACAAAATAATAAAACACAATCTGTCTTGCCTTATCCCCAGACCTTGGCAGTCATACTCAGTCATACTGGAACATTTGGCTTTGAAAAACATGGGGTGTTAATTTTATGCAAATACCCATGGTCAAAATCGACTCTCATGAATCCTTGAGCTCTCAAAAAAAAAAAAGAGCTGACAATGAGATGAGCAATAAATGAATTCAAATGGCAGTCTGAAACAACTTTGATAGTATTTGGTTCTGATTAGTGAACCTTTAGAAACCTATAGAATGACCTGAAGTGGAATGCAATTGTTTTTAGGAATTTGTCATTACATAGACATATTCCAGTCGCAGCACTAAGTTGTGCCTCATGTTTTGCTTCCAGTACACTTTGAACCACGAATATTCCCCTTTAGCTAGCAGTGCTTGTGACCCCTGACCATGAAGCCTTCTGGAGATCTATCTTTGTAGTTTCTCAAAAAAATGTTCTTCAGGCTTTGCATGAACTTCATGTTAATGTTTCACTCAAATTGTTAAGCTAATAATAATAAAAAAGTGAGTAAAAGTGTTAAAATAGAAGTATTTGAAATTAGAAAAATGCAGAATAGAAACATTTTTGCTAGTGGCCTGATTTAGTTTGGATTTCTGCAGCAGCCTGTTTATATTCACTTTCTCTTGCAGTCGGATAAACATTGGATTGCGGTATCAGGTGCAGGTCCCAGAGCTGAGAGAGCGCTCGGCAGCGCAGCACGACCTACACAAGGCTGAACTGTTGTGGGCGCCACTGCCTGACCTGGAGGCCAATACTGAGCAACAGCAAAGAGGTATACAACTTACACAATACCACGTTAATTTCCCTTTTTTTAATTCATTGAATTGAATGAAAGGAAGTTGCAGGAATATGTTCTGCAGGTTGCCTTATTTAAATTAAATCTGCATGACCATATGTTTAACTCCATGTCTTTCCTGGACCTTCTGTGTGTCCCTGCAGTGGATGACCTCATTCACCTGGCTTGCTCGAGTGCGTTGTGTGGAGGAGGGACCAATCAGGAACTGGCCATGCACTGCCTGTATGAATGCAAGGGTGACGTCATGGTGAGTGTTGATTGGCATATTTTAAGTGCACTTCCTGCTGCCTTTTGTACCAGTCAAAGCTGTTTACGCCCGACTGCACCATTTCTTAAACTGCTGATTAATAAGAGAGATAGATGAAGAGTTTGTCATATGAGTGGAATATATCTGAATTAGTGTGTTTTTTTTTTTTTTTTGAGTCATCCAAGGATTTCTTGGTGACATCTGTGACAGGAAATATCAGTTTAGGGACTGTACTCATATTTGACTGAATTAAAAGGAAATTATGTGGAATTATGAATTGCAAAGCCTGAAAAGACAAAGTGTTCATGTGAGTAATGTGTGCAAAAGCGTTACACGCACTTGGAAAATTTAGCTTTTCTTTGAACAGCATTTTACCAGAGGCCATTCACATGCCAACATGCTATTAATTTAAAGTTTCAAGGGGTCCAGGCTTTAAATTTACTTTCCAGTAAAAACAAAAAAAAATTTGAAAGTGCTAATGAATTCTCTCTGAGACTGCTAGGTTTTTTTTTTTTTTAAAAAAATCGATTCACTTGATTATTGTGATTTATCTGAACAGCATATCATGTAATTGAATCTGTTTTTAGTCAGTTGGCAGCCATGGTTTATTTATTTATGATAACTGATTTGCAACTGCGGCCTGCTAATTGATGACCCCTGTTTTATGAAAACACAAATGGTGCATGTGTTTTGATATGATTCTTTTCAACGTTCGCTCAGCTGAGCCAGCAGCTGCAACAACACAACAGCCAGCCGCTTACTGCTGAGCTGTCACACTGCCACCATAGCAACCACCTGTCAATCACAGGATCATATCCAGAACGACACACTGAAGATGACTAAATCATGTGCGTTGTACTTCTGAGCCAAATCTCAATCATGCTTGAGTTACACAGCAAAATAATAAGCTAATTGTTGGTTTGTGGTTCGTATCAAATGTGAACCACTTCTGCAGAACCTGAAAGTTAGCTCAACTCTCTTAGACGTTTGTGGTGTTTATTGAGTGTCAGTGATAAGAGAGATGCACTGACAACTGGTTTCAGGTTGTTGCTTTTAATAGTTTGATCTTGTTGCATCTATGGTTTTGTAATTGCAAGTTGCAAGAATTTAGTTGTTTGTTGCTTTGTGTTTCATGCAAATCAATCATTTGTGTTAGCCACTATTACATGGTCTTGAAGTAGATATTTTGACAGATTAATAGGTATGTCAGACAGTAATGGGGTTCAGCAGCAAATTTAAATCCCGAACAGATTGGCCCTGCGATGAAAACTGTTATGAGTTATAATAGTGATTTTAGTTTTCTTTTCAGAAATAACTTTGAGTTTGAGTTATAATATTTTGTAAGAGCATGAGTATAAACACGAGTCTGTAAAAGCCAACTAGATGCGTTTTCTTGCTCAGTGTCATGACGTTTAATGTCTCTGACAAACTCTGTAGTCCATATGTTATTAATGGCCTTTTTCAGGACATGTACAAGTGCACATGCTCCAACATGTTGAACTTTGGTTGTCCAGATCATTAAAAGTTGAAAAAAGGCCATATATAAGAAAAAAACTCAAGTTAGAGCTCGATGACCCAGAAAAGACTGTGGTGTCCTCGATTTATCGCACCTTGAGAGACTGCATGGTGGAGAAAGGCAGAGAGAACAAGAGGGTTTATCCAGCGACTTGCACAGCTGGGTTAAACGCCTTCATCAAAAGCCTTTTACACATGTTGTTAAGGATGTAGCATTGGTCTTGCAGAATTGCATCTCTCCTGCCCTCATTAATCTCTTCATATCAACTCTAAGGCATAACATGACCTGACCTGATCTGTGTTTCTCTAACTTGTGACTATGTCTCTGCCGGTTTTGTTTCCTCAACCATGCTAATTTCACTTTATTTTTCAGGGAGCCCTCACCCTTCTGTTGTTAAAAACCCCCATCTTTCCCAAAGCGCACCCTCTGGCTGACTACCACTACTCTGGTAAGTCCCCTCACTGTCAAGCACACTTTCCTTTTCTTTCACACTTTTATTTATTTATTTTTTTTGGCCAAGGTGATGTGAGTTAATCCATACGGCATGCGGTACCCCATCACCCCCTGCGCTGGCATTCCAAACCATGCTCCGTGTCTCGGTTATAAACAAAAGCAGCTGAGTGGAGTACAGCGGAGGGGGGGGTTCGACTGAGAGATTGCTGGGTGACTGAGTGGGTTGCTGGGTAGAGTTCGGGAGGAAAGGAGGGGGAGTGTGTCTGTGGCATGTTGTTAAATCCTAGGAGAAGACAGCGGCATCATTGTTTGTCTGGACATGTGTGTGCTGGCTGTTTGCCCCCTCTCTGTCCTTTGTGTGTGAATGTGTTTGTGTTAGCGGGTGGGGGTGCTCTAAAAGAGGATAGGCTAAACGGACATCAGCCTCTATCTGATTCCGTGCACCGCTTGTCTGTCCCACACAGGCTCTGACAGCTGGACGCCAGAGGAACGACGTTTCTTCAACAAAGGCATTTCTGCCTACAAGAAGGACTTTTTCATGGTCCAGAAACTGGTACGTACAGGTTTGAACAAAAGCCTAACAATGAGTGTCAATCCCCCACACAAATCAAATTATGTGCATGAAGACAAAATGTCATATTTAGGGACATATATTATAGAGAGTTGGGTCCATTTGACTTTCTACTACTTAGTAACCACCTAGACCATCGTAGCAGCACTTTAACAGCAAACTACAACACCCTAGCAAGCGCATAGCAATGCACTAAAACACTTAAAACATCCTAGCATTATCCTTACATCAACCTGTAACATCCTAGCAACGCCTCTTCCAACTGGAAATCCCCAGCAGTTGCATGGCTATGCACTAAAATATGCTAGGAATTCCTTGGCAACCAAGCAGAAAATCCTAGCAATGCCTTAAAAAACAAACAGAACACTCTAGCAACCACATAGCAATGCACTAAAACATTCTAGCAATAGCAATAGCCTAACGTCCACCTGAAAAATCCTAGCCAGTGCTGGGTAGATTACTTACAAATTGTAATCCATTACTGATTCCAAATTACATGACAAAAATTGTAATTAGTAGTATAGTAGTATAATCCATTACATTACACATTTTAGGTAATATAATTAGACTACTTTCTGATTACCTTTGGATTACTTATCTAACTTGTTTTTTCTCATTGATTTAAATATGATAATCTTGTACCATATTTAGGGCTGTGCAATTCATCGGCAATGAATCGCCTGCGATTTTGAACACGATTTTGTGTAGCTTGTCAGTTATCTACGGCTCTGTGTAGTAAATGCCGCTCCATCTGAAAGCACGTGCTGGAGATTTACTACTAATCACCAGAAGCGGCTTTACTGACGAGATTCGCATGAAAGTCACATTTGATTTTTTTGCCCAGCCCTAAACATATTGCTATAAAAATACAAAGATAAGGAAAATGTATTCCATTTGTTGTTAACAACAACGTGTAATGCATTAAACATTACATTATGTGAAGGTTTCCCAAACTGGAGTCTGTAAAGGAACTGAAAATTTATATAAATAATTTTAAAATAACAATCAAAATAAAAAACTAAATTAAGCATCCTGTCATCCTAGCAAACAAATAGAACACTCTAGCAACCAGTGAGAACATTTTCAAACAGAGGTTCTAATACACTCAGAACACCTTAGCAACGGCATAGCATCACCCTAGCAACCACCACTGACACCTAGCATTATTACGCCATTTTGCATGTTAGTCAGTTCTATGAAGTTTCTGGTATATGCTGAATGGTGTTTGATGTTTGACTTTAATTTGAGCTCCAAGAAGTGGCTCAGTGTGTGGAGTCGGCCTACTCCACCATATACCAGAAGCAAGTTAAGAGCGTGCGATGAACGGTACACTGCCTTTACGGAAAGCACTGAGCCCAAGACTCCACCCACACAGAGGAGGAAGTGGACAATAAAGTGAGTTCCTGTGGCTTTTGTGTCTACATGATCCTGGGTGATTTAATGACCGACAAACCAGTGAAGCATCAAAATGTTGGTTCCCCTGTCCGATTCACGAAGTTCGTCACGAAAAAAGACGAGAAGCAAAGTGGAAGGTTCGGGACAGGAACAAGAACACCTGGCAGGGTGACACAATCGCTACAGTCCACTGACATGTTAGTTGGGCGTGGTTTCTTTGCCTGAGTTGCAACAAACACCTTTTGTCTAAGAACATTATATCATATATATCCCAGTTCTGGCCTGCTTGAAATAATAAGAAAACTGGCCTGCAATAGTCATGTGTACGTCAGCACTGAAGGCTAATCTAATGGTATACATCTAATGGTATACCTCTTTACAAGCTTAAATGGTTTATCCAGTGCATAGTGCACTTAATATAGCACACTCATTAGAGACCGTACGGCTATAGCGGGTGCCAAACTCTTTCCTGATGGCCTTTTCTGCAGAGTTTTAGCTCCAACTTGCCTCAACACACATGTCTTTAAGTTTCTAGTATGCCTAGTAATAGCTTGATTAGCTGGTTCAGGTGTGTTTAATTGGGGTTGGAGCTAAACTCTTCTGGACACCGGCCCTCCAGGACCGAGTTTGGACACCCCTGTGCTGGAGTAACCTGCAGTTTACTTGCTGAAGCGCACAATGGTGAACTATTACCAGATCTCTTTCACTGCACAACCTCTCAGTTACCACAGTGGAAGTTCCCTTTGTCTAATATCTGTATGCATTCAGCTGTGGTTGCTTTAAGTAATCATTTGTTTCCTGTTAGGCTGCTGCCATCTTGGTCTTAAGAAGTCAGGAGGACAGCACTAGAGATCCGTCCACATTGGGGGTCAGTCACCCTCCTCCGCCACCACCACACCACCATCTAAACACCGCTCCGACACCACAGGCCGGAAAAACACTGGCAATACAGGAAAGGGACAAACAAACCAAGAGGGTGAATTCCCCTGCAAGAAGTGTGGCAGGTCAGTTTATTGGGATACACGCTCAATTTATGCAATTTACTAATGATAATAGTGTAACACATTTTTTGTTTATTATTTACCTTATTTTATTTACTTAAGCTTATCTTTTATTTATTTTAGTTTTCCCTTAATTTAAAATGTTTGCGTAGTTATGTATATTTATTTATTTATTTACTTTTCTTTGTTCATCCTCAATTTAACTATTTATTTATTTAAAGTTACCGTATTTTATTTAAATTGTAGCTTACTTTATTCAAATTTACGTTTTATTAATTAATTTATTTAACCAATCATTCATTTATTTTACATTTACCCTGTATTTGTTACAGGTTTATTTAATTATTTATTTTAAATTTACCTTATTTTTTTACCATAATTTAATTTCAGCTATTTATGTATTTATGAATTGTATCCCGGTTGGTCTTGCCAATGTAAATTTAATTATGGCATAGTTTATTACCTTATCTCGCAACTTTACAATTTAATACATGTTGGGGATTTTACTAACTAATAAGTGTAACCTCTAACTTAACCATAATTTTCAGTATGGTGATGTATTTCACAACCAGTGTAAGGTAACCGAGTTAGTTTCTCCAATGAGTAGCATGTAGCTTGACAAAACATTTGAGTTTTCTTGTGTGTTCAGTTTCACAGTCAAGCACACTGCGAGGTATACATCAAAACACCTTACAAAGGCCTTTTGCACGGCTAGTGTTAGCTTGGGAAGATAATTTCAGTGATCTGTTCATTTAGGATGGTTCCTGAATGAACCTGTTCAAAACGCTGATTCACAGATGCATTGGTGTCCCAGAAACCCTTTTGAGTTAAATGGTGTGGTAACGATTTCTGTAGCCAATGTTGACAGTAGAAATGAACCAAAACAAACACGCCCCTACCCCAAAAGGGTCTTGCCCCTATTTTGATAGATCCGCCCCACATATACGTACGCAAACCAGGCAACGATTAGTTCTGTGAAACAAAGCAAAACCAATGTTACACCGTTTCTACACCGGACACAAGTGGCGCTGTGCGACAAATTACTATAGAACTCATTATAATCAGTGATGCTGTCTACACCAGATAATATATATACTCATATCTATGGTCTACACTGGATGCGGCGTGGCACGGCACGATGAATTCCCGACAGAAAACTGCTGCTGCGTTTCTATTCATGACGTATTGACACAAATTTCAAATTATTTCAACAGTCGCTTTGTCGCTTCCAGTGTATACAGACTTTAGCTGTTGCGTCCAGTGTAGACACGGTGTTACTCACATATCGAGAAGAAACAAAGCAACCTCGGCGTCCAATCGCAGGCCTTCCGCTCCTTGAGTTCTCTCCAGCGCTGGAAAGCTGATTCGATATTTACACTGGTCCTACTTCTTGCCATATTGCCTTAAGCCTTCTTTTGTTCCGCAGACGTTTTCCTCTTTTGTTTTTTTTATCTGCCGTCAGCTCGTAGCGTTCTGTCGCTCGGCATGCTAATGTGAGCACTAAATGCTCTCTCCTCCACATCATCAGTAGACACGCCCCTTACTGCTGATTGGCTACAAGTTTGTTTTGCTATTCGGCCCGAATCAGTTTTCTAAAGCGTTTTTGAAAAATCGCTTACCCCACCTTTAAATGCTGCTGTTCATCAGTTTTTAGTGACATAAATTAGGATTTTTTTACTTTGTACAAACATATTGTTTTTGTTCCAGATAAATACTTTATGAAAATAAAATAAATTGAGTTATATATGCTGAAGTTTCAAAAACTAGCTTTCTCAACACTGGTGAGTTGTGCATATCACTAGACGACATGCACTGGCAGTGTGGTCCTTTCATGCAGCTGATATATAGCTGCTCATAAAAAGACCAGGGGCCTTCCGAGGAATCAGTAAAGCTTGGCGGCTCTTAGGTGTTACATGCGTCAGGGATCAGATTTAGTAGTAAGCAGTAAAAAGGCAACATCTGATTTTGATTGGAGATTTTATCCATGGCAACAGTTGGCTTGTTAAAATCAACAGTCTCTTAGCAACCAAGTCCATGGAGATGTTGAATGCCACATTCCCTGATCCGTACATATCAGCGTGTGTGTGTGATTTCAATACACACGTGTGCTCTTTTATCTTCTACTAAGAAGTACTGTGGCAGTATCTGGATTATCACCATATTCATATACCATGGTACTCCGAGGTCTTTGAGAATGCTATTGTATAATCAAGGAGCCAGTATTTATGGTGAATTAATGTACAAATGTACAAATTAATTGTACGTTCACAAAAAATTACTTGTATTGTTCCAAACTGGTATGACTTTCTTTTCTTAAGCACGAAGACATGTATTATAATATACCCCAAAAACAACACTAAAGAAGTGGCTTGTGCTGTGTATTCCAAGTTGTCTGAAGTTATATTATAGCTCTCTGTAAGAAACAAACCAAATTTGTCATTTCACTAAAATTTTTGTCTGGCCCATGACTGTCCATGGCAATTTCAAGAGAAAAGTAGCATGTTTGATTCATGAACAAATCATTCTTTTGAGTCGAATCTGTTTTAAGATTTGGTTGATCCAGTTCACAAAACCCTTCTGAATAATGCGTTTACAAAGCTGTATTTCGGCTGATTTCGTTCTCACGTTCAATCATTGAATGTATATTCTGCTTACCTGATTTGTGAAAAAATCAATTATTTTTAGTCAGATCTTTGCAATGAATCAGTTGATCCAGTTTACAAAACCGGTTTGAGTGATTCATTCATGCATGTCTGATTTGTGAACAAATCATTCATTTTACTCGACTTTTTGCAATGAATGTGTTTATCCAGAACCTGTCTATGTGTTGTATTCACAACTCTGACTAAACAGTTTCTTTAGTTCAGCTTACTGGCTCAGTGATCTGCGTGTCCAATTTGTGAATGAATCATTCTTTTGTGTTAAATGCAATGAATCTGTTGAATCAGTTTAAATGATTTGCTCATGAATCGGAGTCGGTGAGTTGAACCAGATATGTCAGTGATCTACATGTTCATTGGATCAGTTAATATAGTCCAGAAAATCTGATCTAGTTCTTGAGTTCAAATCACTGACCTATAGATCTGAACACTGTGTTTTCACCAGGATCTTCTATAAAGTGAAGAGTCGCAGTGCCCACATGAAGAGTCACGCTGAGGCAGAGAAAAAAGCGGCTGCGCTCCGGCAGAGGGAGGCCGAGCAGCAGGCGGCAGCCGCCATGTTGGCCGCCCAGCAGAACAGAGCGATGGGGGATCAGAGCAGAACAAGGAGAGCCAGCAGTGATGACTCCTCAGAGGAAGAGGAGGATGCAGATGATGAAGACTGGCGCTAGCTAACAATCCCTTTCGTATGGCCAAGAAAAAACCTATTTATTTTTAGTTTACCAACCAACAAGACCCATCCCAAAAGAACAGTTTCAGGGACTGGCTCACTCCCGTAGAGTGTTTGTGTGAGTGCGTATGTGTGTTACGTGTATATGAGACGGACAAAGACGGAGACCAATGCTGTAGAAGCATTCAGGGGCTTAATGTTCAGACATAGGGCTATTGGGAGTGTAAGCCATCTCAGTGTGAATGTGTGCGTGTGTCTATAATATGCACTTTCGGACTCATCCAACACACACTGATCTGACTGCGCGCAGCACATCTATCCAGTGTCTGTGCACAGAACTCACTCACTGTTCTCCTGTGAAACAAACCATTATGGATTCAGTGCTGTGGACGTAGAGGGACACAGAAGCAAGTGTGTGTGTGTGTGTGTGTTTAGTCTTTTCCTCCTTTTTTCGAAATGAAAACGACGGTATCTTTCTCTTCCACGTGACTGCCAAACGCTTGCACAACTGTGCTTGTACGCCTGGTCTTGATCTCCAGTGCTGTAATTTTAGGCTTTCTGTTTTGAGTATCGTAAAGGTAAAGTTAATCCGAAATGGAAAATTCTGTCGTTTTCTCAACCTCGGGACATTCTAAACATTTTACTTTTTCTACGCAAAATGAGATTTAGCAGAATGTTCATGCTGTTCTTTCTCAAATATTGCCTAAGGGCTTTCAATCTTTAAAAAGGACAAATATAAAACATCATAAAAGTGCACCAAAGAACTTTTGCGCTATAATATTCCAAGTCTTATGAATAGATTTGCTAAGAAACCGAAAGAAATCTCGACTCCTCTTGACAGTGTTATTTAAAACAAAAACTATTAAAAATCATTTCCTTTCATTGATAAAGCTAAAATAAAGTTATATACTAGATGGAAAAATTTAAAATTGTGTAAACAAAAATGACTAAAACTAAACCTGAAATTAAAGATAAATATATAACTAAATATAAATCTAAAAGCTAAATATATAAAAAATTAAGAATGACAAAAATGTAACAAAATTTTAACACAAACTAAAATTGAAATGTAAAACTGAAAATATTAAAAACAGAAAGGTAAATTCAAATATGAATGACCCAATACTTACATGGACTATAACAATTATATATACAATGGTTATATCTAATTATACGAACTATCACCGCAGGGTACCAAACTTTATGTATATTGGAATATTTTTAATGAATAATGGACTTATTGAATATTGTTTATCACAAATTTATTCATATGAAATCAAAGACTATATTAGAATATATCTATATATATAATATATATATATATACAGTGCAGGAGATGAATGGACCATGTTATGGTGCTTTAAAAACTTTTTAGAGCTTGACAGTAGCCCTATTGGTACTATATACTTTCATTTCATGATCAGCCTGAACATTCTGCTTAACGTCTCCTTTTGGTGTTCGCCGTATAGAAAGTCGTACAGGTTTGGAAAAGCATGAGAGTAAATGATGCTAGCATTTTTAATTTCGAATGAACTATTCCTTTAATTAAAACGGTGACCTCGCTTATGCCTTCGATGTTTTTGACACTTCCTATCTTTACGTGACAATCACTTTTACAAAGTTTTATACTCTGCAGATTATAATGGTTGTGCTTGATATAATCGCTTATTGTTATTATCATTACTGTTACTATTCGCTTTGTACTGTTTTATTATGATTATGTTGTTTTTCGGGAGGAGGGAAGGGGTGGAATTCTTTTTCTCATTTGACTTTGTTTTAGATATTTGCTACCTTGTGTGCGAGTGAAGATTGCTTATATTTGCTGAAAGCATGATTATAAAATCGCACTGTAAGTGCAATAGCAATAGTGGGACTTTTGAGTTCCCTCCCACTCCACTTTTTTTATTCTTAGCATCTTTGAACAAAAGTATTAGATAATCAACTTATATTTTAGTGTGAGAACAAATGTGAGATGTGATGGTTGGTGAGTTTAAGGGCAGTTGCGAGCAGCTCGGGTTTCTATCTCTACTGGCCAAACACTTAAGCACTTGGCTTTGTCTCCATGGCAACAAAGAGGCTTCTTTTAAAGGATAGGCACATGGGGGATTCACAGCTAACAGTAAAGGCTCCAGTTATTGCTAATAACACAGAATTCTTCTATGCAGCGCGTGAGTGTGTGAGCTCGTGTGCACGTGCGAATGCATGTGTGTTTGTGTTTATTTGCATGGGTGTGCATGCGTGTAGTTGATGCACCAATATTCAAAACTCTTTCAAACTCAAAGCCAAGTGAGAAAAAGAAGCTTCCTTGACTAATTAATATCTTTTTTTTTAAAAAAAAATATATATATATTATATTAGACTTGTTCTACGATGTGCACAGCGATGGCCTCTAATATGAAGATATGGGCATTTGTCGAAATGATTTAGCCAATCTTTTTTGTTATTGTTGTTGTTGAGATATGAATATTGAAATTTTTATTTGGGGAATGTCGTAAGGGTGCACCTCCCGTTTCTGTCTTTCATTCAGCCAAGGGAAATTCTTCTGTTGAGGAACACAAAATATGAAAAAGGCTTCTAAAACTGTATGCACACTTTCTATGCTATTTTCTTAGGGGCTTGTACACTAATGATGGCTGTGGAAAGAACTCGGAAGTGCTTTTTACTACAGTATAACTTATTGTGTTTCAATTGTGTTTTTATCATGTGTTTTAGAGCAGGGGTGTCAAACTCAGTTCCTGGAGGGCCGGAGAGCTGCAGAGTTTAGTTCTAACCCTGCTCCAACACTCCTCATACCATGTAGTTTTCAAATAAACCTGAATGACTTGATTAGTTGTATCAGGTGTGTTTAATTAGGGTTGAATCTAAACTCTGCAGGGCTCCGGCCCTCCAGGAATTGAGTTTGACACCCCTGCTTTAGAGTAATGAGGGAAAAAAACACAATAAACTGACTATATTTTGTAACAGTATTGGAGGGACAAGTGTGTTTATGGTCAAATGATGGCTAGAGGAACACAAATAATTCTAATAATAAAAAAAGTTCAAAACAATAATTTAATATTTATTCAGAATTTTTCATAAGTTGTCTATGGGCCACACTGAATGTCCACACGGTGGCATTGTTGTCTACAGTATTTTATTCACAAGAAAAGCTACAGTGATAATATGAAAATCTGCATGTGAGAAAATCTTCCAAAACTTATATATATATATATATATAATCATTGGTTCATTAAAAGAAATAAGCAAGGGTGAGTTTTTATATAAATTTTACAAGTCACATGATAGCTAGATTTTAATGATGGGTTTTTGTTGAATGAAAAAATGTATACAACAAAATGGCACAGATGTCTATTTACAACAAGAAACTGACATTGAAAACATCGAAATCAGCTCAATCCCAAGACACAAACTAATAAAGTGCATAAACATTCAAATAAACGGAGAAACAAATATTTACAAATAAAAGAAAAAAACAAATATAATAAAACAAACACGAGGGGTAAGCATTTCTACAACAAATTGCATAATACAAGAAAATGAAAATTGTATTGTTTTTGACTTCATTTTCGTAAAGGCTTTTGAGAAGTTTTAATTAATTTCCGAATATAACAAGCAGAGGAGGGAATTAAGGAATCTACATTTTTGTATATACTACCAATATTACAATGTTAGTATAGTAATCAAATACAACGAAACGAGGGTCAACTTGTATTTATTTATTTATTGCCTGCCATTGGGTGCCGCCAACATGTGCCAAATAATCCTCCATGTGCTCTTGGTTGTTTCTGTTTTTAGCATCCATGCATGAAACTAATATAATTTTGTCCAGGACTTTCAGATAAACATAAAGCGAAGATTCATCTAGCTAAATATGTGCAAACAATTCAGAGTAACACTAACAAATATGTCATTTTACGCATTCAGATCCAAGGCTAGGCCTGCATTTCAGAGTTGTATTTAGCTATGCACGCATATGCAAACTGGCAGAACAAACTTTGCCTCCAAAACTAAACGATTTTTCCTGAGAAAGAAACGTTGAGAGCATGTAAACGCCACCTGCACACCACTCATTTACTGACCCGAGCCACCAATCAATCACACATCTACCACATACTGTTTTTTGATGCAGTGATGAGAAACGTCTCGAGGTGTGCTGACTGCTGCTGCGGTACAGTGATATTTCAGGGCTGTAGGTAAAGAACTGACGGATGTGTTTCAGAGTAAGCAGCAGGGGACTTTGGGACAGACAGATGAGAACAGGAGGTGGTTTCAATCACATTTTCACTCCTTTCTCCTCCTACTTGGAAGAGACGCAGAGATAAAATGGCCAACATACTCTCTGTAGAGAGAAGATTGTAGTTTTTTACAATCTTAGACAACATATGGAAGCGATCAGAGGGGATCAGTTTTGTCTTCTAGAAGGACACACAAAGGACTGTTTACAGGTTTGAGACTTAATGGCCCTGTGATTTATTTATGTTTTTATTTTAGTCATTTAGCAGATGCTTTTATCCAAAGCTACTTACAAATGAGGACAATAAAAGCAGGCAAAACTAACAAAAGAGCAACAATATATAAGTTCAAATGACAAGTCTCGGTTAGCCTAAAGCAGTACACGTAGCAAGGTATATATATATATATATATATACATATACATACATAAACATACATATATACAAACACACATATCTTACTGTTTATATATACATAGTCCACACACACATATATATATATATATACATATATACACACATATACTTATACATACATATATACACACAAACACATAGCTATATATAAACATATACACACACAACATAATTACACTAAATACCCACACCCCTACATATATATCAGTGGGTACGGAAATTTCAGACCCCCGTAAATGTTCACTAGTGGGTTCTATGCAGTCATTTGCTAAAATCATTTAAGTTTTTTTTTCCTCATTAATGTACACACAGCTCACCATATTGACAGAAAAACACAGAAATTGTTGACATTTTTGCAGAGGTATTAAAAAAGAAAAAACGAAATATCACATGGTCCTAAGTATTCAGACCCTTTAATCAGTATTTAGTAGAAGCACCCTTTTGATCTAATAAAGCCATGAGTCTTTTTGGAAAAGATGCAACAAGTTTTCACACCTGAATTTGGGGATCCTCTGCCATTCCTCATTGCAGATCCTCTCCAGTTATGTCAGGTTAGATGGTAAACGTTGGTTGACAGCCATTTTTAAGTCTCTCCAGAAATGCACAATTGATTTTAAGTCAGGGCTCTGGCTGGGCCAATCAAGAACAGTCACAGAGTTGTTGTGAAGACACTCCTTCGTTATTTTAGCTGTGTGATTAGGGTCATTGTCTTGTTGGAAGGTAAACTTCGGCCCAGTCTGAGGTCCTGAGCACTCTGGAGAAGGTTGTCGTCCAGGATATCCCTGTACTTGGCAACATTCATCTTTCCCTCAATTGCAACCAGTCGTACTGTCCCTGCAGCTGAAAAACACCCCCACAGCAGGATGCTGCCACCACCATGCTTCACTTCACTGTTGGGACTGTATTGGACAGGTGATGAGTGCCTGGTTTTCTCCACACATACCGCTTAGATTTAAGGCCAAAAAGTTCTATCTTGGTCTATTCAGACCAGAGAATCTTATTTCTCACATCTTGGAGTCCTTCAGGTGTTTTTTTAGCAAAATCCATGCGGGTTTTCATGTGTCTTGCACTGATGAGAGGCTTCCGTCGGGCCACTCTGCTATAAAGTCCCGACTGGTGGAGGGCTGCAGTGATGGTTGACTTTCTATAACTTTCTCCCATCTCCCGACTGCATCTCTGGAGCTCAGCCACAGTGATCTTTGGGTTCTTCTTTACCTCTCTCACCAAGGCTCTTCTCCCCCGATAGCTCAGTTTGGCCGGACGGCCAGCTCTAGGAAGGGTTCTGGTTGTCCCAAAGTCTTCCATTTAAGGATTATGGAGGAACTGTGCTCTTAGGAACCTTAAGTGCAGCAGAAATTTTTTGTGTAACCTTGGCCAGATCTGTGCCTTGCCAAAATTCTGTCTCTGAGCTCTTCAGGCAGTTCCTTTGACCTCATGATTCTCATTTGCTCTGACATGCACTGTGAGCTGTAAGGTCTTATATAGACAGGTGTGTGGCTTTCCTAATCAAGTCCAATCTGTATAATCAAACACAGCTGGACTCAAATGAAGGTGTAGAACCATCTCAAGGATGATCAGAAGAAATGGACAGCACCTGAGTTAAATATATGAGTGTCACAGCAAAGGGTCTGAATACTTAGGACCATGTGATATTTCAGTTTTTCTTTTATAATAAATCTGCAAAAAAATGTCAACAATTCTGTGTTTTTTTGTCAATATGGGTTGCTGTGTGTACATTAATGAGGAAAAAAAATTAACTTAAATGATTTTAGCAAATGGCTGCAATACAACAAAGAGTGAAAAATTTAAGGGGGTCTGAATACTTTCCGTACCCACTGTATATACATATATAAACACACATTATACATTATACATAAAATATATGCACATTATAATACACATAACTAAACACACACATACATATATATATACATATACACACACACACACAAAAGAAAAACAAGTAGATAGAATAGAAAAAATAGAAAGCTAGTGTTTGTTTTTTGTTCTTTTTTTTAAATAAAAATTAAAAAAAGGAGATAAATATAAAGTAGAATTAAAATAGATTAGAAAGTGCTAGAGTTAGAGGGTCAAATAAAGGTTTTTACAGGATTTACTGTAAAGCTGTGGAATCACGTTTGAAATGTATATGCAGGAAGAGCTGCGTTAAAAAAAACCTGATACAGATTCACTTAACAGATGTTTGATGAATCTCCTGGGTGAATCTCAGGAAAATTTGTGTTCAGGTCACATTTCACCCAAAATCAAAAAGAAAATAAAAAAAACATTAATATTTACACAGTTATAACCATTAAGATTGAATGATTGATTTACAATTTGTTTGTTTTTTTAATAAAAATAATATTTTTATTTATTTGTAGTAGTAATTCTCATTACTTACATTACATATATATTGTTTTATAGAAATCAGATTGTTAACGTAAGTACAGCAAATACACAATGTTTTAAAATGCATTAATAAATAAATAAATAAAAATAATAATAATAATTTTATTTTTCCAAGATCAATCAAAAGTAAAAACTCAATATAAAGGACATAATAAGACTCTTCATTTTCACATATATCAAAATGCCTGTCCTCAATAAATAAATAAATAATATGTATAAAACAATTCCCCTTACTGTAATAAAAATTAGATTTTTCTTGCGTGGCAGTAATGCAAAATGAGTGCGAAATTTTTTGTTTTATAATGTCAAAGTATAAAACAATATAAAAACATATAAAAAAAAAACCCTCACTGGTCCTACTTTATTTACTGTAAGACATTGTCTTATTTTTGACACGTTTATAAGATTCCTCCACCTTTGACCAGAAAATATCATGTTCACTATTGCTATTAAAATGAAGATTGAAATTAATGATAATATACACTGAGTGATAATCAGTTGCGTGCTTGTGTGCGTGCTTGTGTGCGTGTAGTAATTACCTTAACAGACACATTGCATCTTGGGAGGAAAATCTCAGAAGGTAGTGAACCAGAGGCAAAGATAATATAGTGTAATCTGCATCGGATACATTCATGTTTTATCACCTTCTTAATAGAAGGACTGTGTAAAAGACAATTGGGAGGCCTGCAGTGGAGGAGTTCTGACTTTCTCTGCTGTCTTCAGAATAACATACTAAAATGCTCATAGTAAAGTTTCTATAGTATACATATTGTGCATGAGAGTTCTCTATATAGATAACCCAAACTGTGTAGCATGCACCACTGTATCCCACAATGCAATGCACTTGAATTGATCTTTTCCAGTCTAATGGAGCATTTTCACGGACTGTGATGATGTGTTTCCTCAGCAGTGTTGGGCAAGTTACTCTGAAAATGTAATCAAATTACTAATTACTGATGACTGATTACTCCTTTTAAAAGTAATCACGTTACTGTTCTGATTACTTTATTTCAAAAGTAATTAGTAATTAGTTACATTACTAGTTACGTTACTTTATCCATGAAATTTATGAAATCCCAAAATATACACGCTCCCGATATATATGTGTTTTAAAGCATCAACATTCACAGAACACTTATTTTTAACTAAAGCAAGTGGCTGCTGTGTGCATGGTTTGGCATGGCAGAATGTCAGCAAAGAGCGCTGCATTTATAATCTCTAAAATACATCTCAGTTCATCGCAATCTCACAAATCTCTGTTATAACACAATAAATATATGCATAATGAATCTTTCATAATGTCTACAATTCGTGTGTTATAAATGAGAGGATTCATGAGCACGCAGATTTCAGCACTGCATTGCTCAATGCTGCAAACACGTGTTATAGCCTAAATAGAAACTCTGCATAAGCTTGCACCTGTTAATCGTTTATATTTGATATTAGTTCATGTTGCTTTTGTGCAATAGATGAATAACAATTTATATATTGTTTTTAGATATTTTATGTTTAGAAATTTCTATTTTGAAATTTTTGATAGTTAGTTTATATATATTTCTAGTTTGCTCGGGGAGTCCAGTGAACAGTTTATTCTCCCACATCCCCGCACACAAATGACGTGTCCATAGCAAATCATGTGTGGTGCTGGATGCGGTGAATTAAATAATATATATATATATAAATAATATACAGGAGATCATCTCACAGAAGTGAGTACACCCCTTATATTTTTGTAAATATTTTATTATATATTTTCATATGACAACACTGACTAAATGACACTTTGCTACAATGTAAAGTAGTGAATGTACATCTTGTATAACAGTGTAAATTTGCTTTCCCCTCAAAATAACTCAACACACAGACATTAATGTCTAAACCGCTGGCCACAAAAATTGAATACACCCCTAAGTGAAAATGTCCAAAATTGGGCCCAATTAGCCATTTTCTAATTGTCATGTGACTCATTAATGTTACAAGATCTCAGGTGTGAATGGAAAGCAGGTGTGTTAAATTTGGTGTTATAGCTCTCACTCTCTCATACTGGTCACTAGAAGTTCAACATGGCACCTCATGGCAAAAAAACTCTCTGAGGATCTGAAAAAAGAATTGTTGCTCTACATAAAGATGGCGTAGGCTATAAGAAGATTGCCAAGACCCTGAAACTGAGCTGCAGCACAGTGGCCAAGACCATACAGCGGTTTAACAGGACAGGTTCCACTCAGAACAGGCCTCGCCATGGTCGACCAAAGAAGTTGAGTGCACGTGCTCAGTGTCATATCCAGAGGTTGTGTTTGGGAAATAGACGTATGAGTGCTGCCAGCATTGCTGGAGAGGTTGAAGAGGTGGGGGGGTCAGCCTGTCAGTGCTCAGACCATACGCCGCACACTGCATCAAACTGGTCTGCATTGCTGTTGTCCCAGAAGGAAGCCTCTTCCAAAGATGATGCACAAGAAAGCCCGCAAACAGTTTGCTGAAGACAAGCAGACTAAGGACATGGATTACTGGAACCATGTCCTGTGGTCTGATGAGACCAAGATAAACTTATTTGGTTCAGATGGTGTCAAGCGTGTGTGGCGGCAACCAGGTGAGGAGTACAAAGACAAGTGTGTCTTGCCTACAGTCAAGCGTGGTGGTGGGAGTGCCATGGTCTGGGGCATGAGTGCTGACGGCACTGGGGAGCTACAGTTCATTGAGGGAACCATGAATGCCAACATGTACTGTGACATACTGAAGCAGAGCATGATCCCCTCACCTTCAGAGACTGGGCTGCAGGGCAGTATTCCAACAAGATAACGACCCCAAACACACCTCCAAAACGACAACTGCCTTGCTAAAGAAGCTGAGGGTAAAGGTGATGGATTGGTCAAGCATGTCTCCAGACCTAAACCCTATTGAGCCTCTCAAGGTCTCTAACATCCACCAGCGCCGTGATGTCATCATGGAGGAGTGGACGAGGACTCCAGTGGCAACCTGTGAAGCGCTGGTGAACTCCATGCCCAAGAGGGTTTAAGGCAGTGACGCTGTGCTGGAAAATAAAGGTGGCCACACAAAATATTGACACTTAGGGCCCAATTTGGACATTTTCACTTAGAGGTGTACTCACTTTTGTGGCCAGCGGTTTAGACATTAATGGCTGTGTGTTGAGTTATTTTGAGGGAACAGCAAATTTACACTGTTATACAAGCTGTACACTCACTACTTTACATTGTAGCAAAGTGTCATTTCTTCAGTGTTGTCACATGAAAAGATATAATAAAATATTTACAAAAATGTGAGGGGTGTATTCACTTCTGTGAGATACTGTATATATGTATACCCACTCGCACAGTACTCGGCCATCTTGTCCTGCGCCGCACTCTGTTGCGTTGGGTCTCGCGGAAGCAGGTCTCTAATCCACTGGCACTTGACTCGACAGTGCGTGTGCTACATCCTTTTTACAATCTCTAGATTATAAAACACTGCATTCTGTCAGCAATGTAATGCGGCAGTAACGTATATAGAGACCTCAGCTTGTAACTATACTCTAATTACTATTTTGTAAATTATAACGCGTTAAATTACTCCGTTACTAAAAAAGGAATCAAATTACAGTAACGCGTTACTAAATAATGCGTTACTGCCCAACACTGTTCCTCATTTAGTAACATCAAGCCAAAGCAAAGTTTTTTTATATTTTCATTTTTAAAAACTATAATGTACCTTTATAACACTACGCTTTGTGTTTTATTACCTTGGCATTAAACTACAGAAAACTAGCTAATGCATTGTATGTGTGTTTATAATACATATAGTGACAGGAAATTTGATATATTTCTCTCTTCTGACCAACATAATCAATTGTAAAGTCATAGAAACTCTATTTTAGATTTTTTTTCTCTCTCTTGCTAATTGGGGCAAATGAAAATGCAAAAATTATATCTGTTGTAGTTTCCGTTCACCACTATAGAAGTTTACCCAACTTCTCCATTGAAATGTGAAAAGAGTCCATGACGACCACAATTTTTAACAGCTCTTTTCACTTATTATTCAACAAACTGCCAAAATTAAGATATTTTTAAACAAAATTGAGTTAAAAATGCAGAAAATCTTAAACAACAATGCTCTAGTTTGTAACAGCCAAATGTATTAGTATTTACATAGTATTTTCTTAAGTTATATTTATGCCTTTATTTAAATCTGAAATTTTGATTTAATATTAATCAAACATATTTATTTTCCGAAAGAGAAAAATATTTTTCTCTGTATTAATGTTATTTATTATACAGACCATCTATGCTTTAATATATTTTTTCTTTTGACATAAACCAAAACCATAAACCACGGGGAAGTCGTGGCCTAATGGTTAGAGAGTTAGACTCATAACCCAAAGGTTGTGGGTTCGAGCCTCGTACCGGCAGGGATTGTAGGTGGGGGGAGTGAATGTACAGCGCTCTCTTCCACCTTCAATACCACGACTGAGGTGCCCTTGAGCAAGGGCACCTCAGTCCCACCGACCCCCCAACTGCTCCCCGGGCGCCGCAGCAAAAATGGCTGCCCCCACGGCTCCCCCCCTGGGTGTTGTGGGGGGTGTTCACGGTTTGTGTGTGTTCACTGCTGTGTGTGGGCACTTTGGATGGGTAAATGCAGAGCACTAATTCTGAGTATGGGTCACCATACTTGGCCACATGTCAAATGTCACTTAAAATATTACGTCCCTGTAGGTCATGGGTTTGAATCCCAGGGAAAGCAATAACTGAACTATAAAATGTAACTGTGTAAAAAAATCATAAATGTAAATGTAGGGTCAATATAAAAAATTGTTGGGTTTAAGATACAATTAAAAACATCTGTTTAATTTAGTTTACATATATAAAGACAACTTTGAAAGTTGTTAATATTTATTGTGTTATGTAGTATATTTTGCTATGTACTAAAAATTATTAAAAGCCACAATAATTTGCAGTAAAGCTAGGCAGTATGTGTTCTGTTACATTTCTTAAATTCTGTTAAATACTATTTAAACAAACTGGTTTCTTTTACATTTTTCTATGGCAAGTGTTATTTACTTTTTGACAAACTGAATAAATCACACAGTTGTTTCACTTTATTCCAGTTCATATTGTGGAATAATGCACACTGTTTTACTTAGGCTTCTATTTTGCCAAGCACTGCATGTCTATTATCACATCTGGCCTCTGGGATTTAGCAGGAAGCCGCCCTGTTCGCTAATCAACACAGTAACAGAGACAGATGTGCAGCCGCTCACACCTCGCAGGTGTCTTCCTATCTCTCACTCCTCTCTTATTAGCACAGACTTACTCATTAAACATGATGAGAATCAGCAGATTGCTTCCAGCCTTGCTTTGCCGTTTGTGAGGGCAGAACAGTGAGTGAATGAGGGTGGATAGGATGAGATGGGAAAATTTAATTCAACAAATATTATGTACTGGCAAAAGAGATGAGGACCTGATTCAACGTCAAACCAGAGCTTCTCCCTCATGTCACATTCTGGCAAGGCTGTTTGCTGTGAACAGAACACTGTTGCACTTTCTCTGACAAATTGATATGCTTGAAAGATTTATTTGAAGAAACTTTTGGGAAAATTCATTCCATGTTTAATGAAGTTCTGATGCTTTTGTTACAGCTTCTTGGAGCTCTGCGCAATGAAAATAATCACACAGTAATAATTCAGGTCTTGAAATATTCATATGGATGATTAAGATTTAGCTGCATAACCTCATTCTCGTGATTCCTACATTTTTAAAAAACTTTCTTCATATCTCTTATGCTTTTTAATTAGTTATGCTAACATCATTGCCATTACTCACACAAATATTAAACTTTGACATGATACTTCACTCATGTGCTTTGTTGAGAAGAGACGTGTTATTATTTTATTTACAATTAATCAGATTTGTGATTTTTGGCCCATGGATAATAAAACAGTCAAAAGTTCTGTATATGTGACCATGGACCACAAAACCAGTCATAAGGGTCAGTTTTTCGAAATTGAGATTTATCCATCACCTGAAATCTGAATAAATAAGCTTTCCATTGATGTATGGTTTGTTAGGATAGGACAATATTTCGCCGAGATACAACTATTTGAAAATCTGCAATCTGAGGGTGCAAAAAAAAAATCTAAATATTGAGGAAAATTGCCTTTAAAATTGTCCAAATTAAGTTCTTAGCAATGCATATTACTAATCAAAAATTAAGTTTTAATATATTTACAGTAGGAAATTTACAAAATATCTTCATGGAACATCATGATCTTTACTTAATATCCTAATGATTTTTGGCATAAAAGAAAAATCGATCATTTTGACTATTGCTACAAATATACCCAAGAATACCCAAAAGACTGGTTTTGTGGTCCAGGGTCACATATTTACATGAGCTATAAGGACATGAGCCATAAAAAGAGACCAAAATATCAAAGACGCTTTTAAGTGGATTCGTTTGACTTGGGCCACCTAACAACTGCTTACACACATGCTAACACCCACTCGGAACACCTTAGCAACCCCATAGCAACGTGGTAACAGCACTCAGAACTCCTTAGCAACCAGATACAGTATAGCTGTCAAACAGATTCCCCAGGGAAACTGCATACAGTTCCGTCATTTGTCCGTACATGTGTACACCATAAAATAAAGAAAACACTACGTTACTACAGCACGTGTATGTTCTGTGAACGTTTTAGTAGCTTAAAGACATATTTTTCATTTTTCTTCATGTGATAAGAGTCAAGTCAAGTCACCTTTATTTGTATGCTTTATACAATACAGATTTTTTTCAGCAATAAAAAAATGAAGCACAAATGTATTTTTCGAAAAGTCATTTTTGCTTATTATTGTGATTAAATTGGATCATAGAAGGTCAGCAGCAAAGACACCAGTTAATAAAATGAGATTAAATGCATAAAGGATATTTGTATTATTTAACATATTTCATTATTGCAGGTGTGTGTCATATTCTGACTTTGCATTTCACTGTTTTTATTGATTTCGAGGAATACTGAATCTGTTTTTGTGCAAGTGAGAAGAGTAAATGCATGTTCACATTTAGTCTAGAACTACAGTAACATTATGTTCACACCGCGCACACAACGCCTCTGCACTCACTCCTGATTTCTCTCAACATGAGGACAGGAGAGCTGTCTCAATACATGGGAAAACAAAGTAACTGGCGTTACTTATTTGAAAAAGTAACTCAGATATTTCCTTGTAAATTAAAAAGTAATGCGTTACTTTACCAGTTACTTGAAAAAAGTAATCTGATTACGTAACTCCCGTTACTTGTAATGCGTAATCCGAAGACCAACTCACCTTATTACAAATACAATGTTCCGCTGCAAGTAACTTAAAGTTTTATGCTTCAAGTTGTGCTACAAATCTTTTTAGACTGTTTAAGGGAGACGGTAGAGCAGGTTTCTTATGTTCTTACATGTAAAACACTGTAACTGAAAAGACATTTGTAGGAAAAAGCTTTGTCAAAACGTCCATTTGAGCAGGTTGTGCAGTGGTAAAAATGTAATTTTTTAAAATAGAGCGGATAAGCTGGAATGTGCTGGAAATGGTAATGTACTTCTACCATGCAGTTGGCTACAAACGTTATATGAACTCTGCAACTCAATGACTCGGAGCATCTTAGAAACACATAAAACTACTGTGTTATTCTTGGGCAAATGTAACAATCTCCTTTGGTCCGTAGCATTGTATTGCTTGCCCATTTAATGTCAGCGGGAACTTGACAAATATCCTGTCATAAAACAGTTGAAGGAACGTGTACTGCCGTTGCAACCCTGGTGAGTGAAGAAAGCGAGAGATTGATACCCTTTACCACTTTAAACAAAGAGGTCAAGGCCATGCAAATATAGATCGCTTGGCAGTATCTGTATTTGAATATGTTTACTCATCACTGGCGAAAGATCCACAGATGTTTCAGTTCTGTTATTATTACACCTGAAAATGACAAACAGCCTTGATTCAGTCAGAAATATCATTTCTGTGTGAGAAGGTTGCAAGTGTGGGGGGGGTGGAAGCCGCACAGCTGCGTGATCTCAATTATATTGCTATAAAAATAGCTGCATTTCATCATGTGTGTGTTCAATACTTCTTTCTTTTGAAAAATATTTTAAATAGCAAACCGGGGACCAACCCTTTCTGTCTGTCTCATTCTCTCATTGCAGATCACACCATGATAAAGGATCTTTGTTCAGGGGCAAATGCTAGAGACAGAGTTGGGCTGAGCGTTGGCCAAGTCACTGTTGGGTCTTGTTTGTGTCTGATACCATAGCGACCACTGTCCTCTGACCCGCCAGCAGACGTTCTATGTTGGATGGTGGGAAGAAGTTGAAGGGGTGTAGGCACACACTCAAACAGAGTGGAAGTGGCACTCCCTTTTGAGTCAGTCACCTCGAAATGTATACGTGGGCTTCGGCATGTGTTCATTCTGGTATGTTACCATATAAGGGTATATAAATAAACTCGCTTGAATCAATAGTTACCAATTAATCCCTCTGGCAGGTTGTTTCCTGGACTGCAGTGATTTGGAAGTGGTTGTGCTCTGTGGCGTTACTCTAAATGAACACTGCCTACTCATATCTGTTTCATGCTTCTAGAATCTGGAACCGTGCCAGTAATAATTCGCTTTTCAATATAAAGCTCAACATCTGTTGGCATCACCTTCTCTAAAAGTGGAAATTGCTCTGTTAAAGAGCCATTTTGTTCCTTTGTGAGGCACAGAGTGAAAAATTAACACTTGCCAAGTGCCAAACAAATTCTCCAGTTGGCCAGTTACTAAAGCTTTTTTCTTCTCCACGTGGAATATTTTTCACATTAAAGCCCCATTCACACCGCCAGTAAAGTGATGCAATGGAGTTGTCGATTTCCAGCAACACAAGTGGCATTGACTATTGAATGAATGTAATCTGGAAAATACTACATTTGCCATGTTGTCATTGTCATGTGGCCATACCAGCATCAGTTGCATCACTTCACTGGCCATTCACAAATCCTCTCCCGTGGCTTCATGGGATAGTAAAGTGTCCATCGTAGTAAGTCATCCAGGTACTTGTTTGCTTACTCTTTTATGAGTACTGTGAATTCAGACATACTTCTTTTGACACATACAGTTTTTCGCGTATATAATAGGGAAGTATGTGATTTCGGATGCAGCCAGGATGGAGGCGTGTCCACAACAAACTTGAGAAATACTTAACTTTAATCAAATTGCTGAGTGAAATTTGGGAGTGACAACCAATAGGGGTGAAGACTGTATCAGTGGAGCTCATGTGACCCATCTCGGTTATAGTCCACTTTAGACATTCTACTAAGTAACTTTGTGACTACATTCAACAAACTCATTAATTTTCAACTACATGTCAATTAGCTCTAATTAGGTATTAGATATTAAGCAGACAGCCTATTAATAGTCTAATGACTGGTAGTTGACATGTAGTTGCTAAATTACTTTTAGTTAGTAGAATGTCAAAATTGGACTATCAAAAGAAAGTGTTACCACCATCCTGATTGCAGGATTGTCCTGACTGATTAGACACTGATCATTTTCACTGTTCTATATGATTTTTCTGTAAGCACATATACATTGATATAAAAAATGATGCATGGAAATGAAACTGTCGGCAGTCTCAGTGAGTTTAATTCATATTGATAGCTCTTGTTGATTATATGATGCAATAAGCAGTTAAGCACTGATGTAGTTCATATTAAAACAGTTTCCTCTGCATAGTGTTCATTATTACACACAAGAAAACGAATTAACTGTCAAACCTGAATGACATTTTGTAATGTTTGGCAGTGTTTGCAAATTTAAATTGTATTTTAATAGATTGTTCATCTGGTTAATGATTTATTGCAATAGCACTGCTGTAGTTTATAATATAATATACAACACTCTCCAACAGCAGAATTGTACTTCTTTAGCAACAAGAAAACAAATCCTAATCAAATTAGAAGATTTCTTAGATTTAGCATCAATATACTGTGATTGCATTTTTTAAAGATTTGTCCAGACTTGCAGTCTACCAATAACCTTAGAGCAACAGCACTATGAATGCCCATGAGCGTTTTGAAGTATATAGACAAGGGTTGGTGGTGTGAATGGGCCTTAAAGGGGTCATAGGATGCCCGTTTTCCACAAGTTGATATGATTCTTTGGAGTCTTAATGAAAAGTCTGTAACATAGTTTGGTTAAAATTTCTCAATGGTACTGTAAAAAACACTTTTTTTACCCTGTCAAAAACAGCTCTTTTCAGATCAAGCCATTTTTGTAGCATTTTCCTTTAAATATTAATAAGCTCTGCTGACCCCGCCCCTCTCTTACGATCTCTCTGAGGGACTGTTTACTTCAGCCACATTCATCGTGAAACTTGCTAAATAGCACATTATTAGGAAAGGCGATTTGCAAAGATTCATTTAAAAAAAAAAAACGTATACTCACTTCTTCTGTAGATGAAGCTAGATCACAAATGATTCGCGCGAACATAGACGCATTTATGTAGATTGGGGGCGCATTCCCTTCAGAAACAAATGTAATCCGCTGCCAGTCCAGCGGCTCAGATGTCTGCAGTAAATGAGGACTGCTATGTTAATTATTACATCCAACAACAGAACACCTCAATCGCTTGTTAGGAGTCATTCTGTCTCCGGCGGTGAAACAATGGCGGACTGATGATGACAGCTCACTCAGGGCGGGTCTAAGCTAAGACGCCAGTCCAGTCTGTGCTGAAACGCTACTGTCAATCAAACGATCGTGGGAGGGGCCTGTCTGTGTGATGTCAAACAGACAGGCATCTGAGATCGGCTCTATTTGAGAGAGGGGAAAACATTTAACCAGATTAAAAAAAAAACACTGGGTGGATTTTTATCATTATAGGGTGGTTGTGTACACACACTGCCAACACACATTTCAGTTCAAACAACTTGTGCACGTAGCATCCTATGACCCCTTTAAGCCTTTAAAATGAAAACATGAGAAACAAAATCATGATGCAATCATATGATGTTATAAGTGACACAATGATAGGGATAAATAGGATAAACTTTGGTACAAAAAATAATGCAAAATGTAGTTTATATATTTATAGCTAATACTTTTTATCAATTTATCAATTAATTTGAGAAAGAAGTGTAAAGGACAAGCAGAGGTTTTAAGCACATTTAATGTATAAAATGTTCAGTTTCATTATAAAGGCTAGACTAGTCCCCCTAATGAAACATTGTGTGCTGCTATAGCAGACAACATTTTAAAAACAGATTATACAAATTAGTACTTTCTAAAACATGGCATGATTGATTTTGTCTTTGGATTAACAATATGTGGCTAAATATAGTGGCAAAAAAAACAAACAAAAATCAAGCTTCTCCTAAAACAAGCTTACAGATTGTATAAACCTGCAAATAGAAAGAAGAGTGCAGTTAGTTCATGTTTACATGTCATCTACTGTAAGTATAGGTAAAACTGATCATATTTATATGGTGAACTCACTTGTACAGTGACCTATTTGAATGTGTGGCTCTCAGTGCCGCCACGTCCAAAACCTGAGGAAAAAAGAAAGAGAATTACTTACATATGACAGTCATTGTGTTAGTCTTAAATAGAAAATATAGTATTACCATGTCCATTTGACCATATGGCATGAAATGTAACTTGCACAGGATGTGTTAGATTAGCAGGCTAACTGATTAGCTTGCTAACTGAAAACACAAAAAAATCTTGACACTGTCAAAAATATGTGAAGCATTGACGCATAATTCAATTATATAACAGAAAACTCTGTGGATAGCTGACAAGAAGATATTTGGATTAAATCAAGAAAGTTGAATAAATTCCCTGGATGAACCATTTAATAGTGGTCAAGTACTGTCCCACAGCAGTCCTCAGTCCATTTGTTTATGAGGTGAAGCACTAATCTATGCCATGTGATGCTCTAGTTGAACTATAACCCTACAGCACAGTAAAACAGAGCCATTGACGCATTGGAGAAACTTACCTTTGGGTCCAAAGAGTGCAGAGTAACATGGGTTGTTACAATAAGGCTTCCCCTCATGCTGTGAGGTGAAACACATTAGTCAGTGCAAAGTACATAATGGACTTGAACAGGGGCTATTATGCAAGACCTTCCTCAAGACGTATTACCCTGACAGACTAACCCCCTGAAGTGTTTATGTAAGGTAAAAATATGCCAAAAGTTAACTGGACTTCATTAAGCCTGCCTGGTAAATTAATCTGTGCTCTGTCCCAGTAAGAGGTTGGCAGGCCGTGTGTATTTCTGTGAGTGACTTACCTCTGCATGTGAGCCAGCCGACAGGGTCTTGTTGCATTTCTCACACTTCAGACAGGGTTTATGCCAGTCTTTGCCAAGTGACGTCACTCTCTCAGCTGAAGCATCAACGATAAACATTAATTCAAATATAAATGAAAACCACATACAAATTGGCCAACATGGATTGATTTATGCAGAATGGCAGTGCACATTATTCACAAATTCCCATTTTTGATAAATTTTGTATGTAATCCCCTCACGGCGGAAGGCCAGTTATAGCCACCTTCAATCTTAGCACATTTTCAAATTTATAAACAATTTAAACAGACAGTTCACCCCAAAATGAAAATGTTATCCTTAATTACTCACAGCCATGTTGTTCAGAACATAACTTTTTTTTTTTCAGTTGAACACAATTGTTTTATTTATTTGTATTTAAAAAAATATTATATTATATTATGTCAAATATTATATCCCCCCTATATTTAATGTAAATGAAGTTCAATGAAGTCAATGAAAGTCAGTGTTGTTTTGGACCCCATTGACTTTCATTGTATGGACAAAATTTGTTTAAAATTTCTTCTTTGCATTCTGAAGGAAGAAAGAAAGTAATGCAGGTTTGGAATGATAGGAAGGTGAGTAAATAATGACCAAATAAAAATTTTGGGGTGAACTATCACTTTAAATTTGTAATAAATATTCATAAATAATACATATTTTGGCTAAGAAATGGGATAGTGGGAAAAAGAGCCTAATTTAGCACATTTTACCAAGTTTAAATCCATTTAGCTACATTTGAAAGATTTCCTCCAAAAAAGTCAATGCAGAAAATGGCTAAAAAGAAACGTTTATATCCATCTGGGCCTGTTTATAACCTCATAGACAACTTGGAATCTAAAGGATCACTCATTAGCCTTTAAGTTGTTTTTATAAAGGAGTCAGAGGAATACAAAGTTAATCACACATGGGAAATTTAGCTGATTTGCAGCCATTATGTAGTTCGATTAAAGCCATGAGGAACTTTTAATGTCAACAAAGCTTAAGCTGAAGTCTCAAGTATGGCAGATTGCCTCTGCAGTCCAGCATGCTGCAAGTCTTGTCCGATCATTGTGTTCTCCACTCAGATAAAGTCATGACAGCGAGAACATGAGTGGGTGTGGATGCTGCATGCAGGACAATCCCAAAGGAATTCATTCCTCCCTTCCCTTATAAAAGGGCCATAATGAAGTCTTTATCTACAGTCCTCAGCAGAAAGATTTCTCCAAACAACCCTCATGATGAACATCATAAAAGAAGTGGGAAGGGAAGACAAAGTCATGCGTGCTCGGGCGTCTCCAGTAGGGGAGGTGCTTTTTACTAGGGAGGAATTGGGCAAGTGTCTACATCTCATGGACGCCAAAGACTGTCTGAAAGCATGACCACTCTAAAAGATGTCAGATTTATGACTCCGAGAGAAGATTCGTTTGAGCTTTTTGGCATGCAGAAACCAAAGGATGGACAAAGGGCAGATTAAAAGTTCCACCTGTGACGTAAATCTAAAAATGTGATGAGGTGTTAGCAAAGACCCCAGACACCAAGTAATGCCTCATCTTTTATCTAGTAAGCAGAGTGTTGAGGGTTAGCACATACACTACATTATTCCCATTGTTCTGGACTACTGCGAGCTGCTATAATTGCTTACAACAGCTGTAATAAGAGTCATACTCATCCCAGCTCAGGCAGTCAGTCATGTCACACTACGGTGGATGATACAGAAAGCTCTTTTGTTTAGTACTGGACTGTAAACACATGATCCAGACATGCTGGGAGAGTTGGATGCAGAATCAATGGTCCATGTGAGAAAGAACATTTTGAAAGGCCAAACAAGGCAGAAAGGAATTCACTAGAATGGTTTGGGCTCTTGCAATTCTGCCAAGAAATTGTTTGGTCATCTGAGCCACACCTAAGACAGTAATTATTTAACTTCCCTCAGCCAACTACACAGAGGACACACTGATCTCTCTCTCTCTCTCTCTCTCTTCTTAATGGCCTTTATCAAAACAAAGTGTCCTTGACTAGGTGTAAAATCTACAACAGAGATTTGTAATCTGCAGTTTATTTTTTCTGCATAGCTTTTGTTTTTTCCCACCATAACATTGCAAAGAGCAACTAAAAAAGGAAAAAAATAAAATGATATATATATATAATTTAAATAATATTATTATTATGTAATTTTATGTGAGCATATTTGGTTTGAGCATCTCAACAGGGCAACACTGAATATTGAACCAAGGAGTAAGTTTGGGGTGCGGACTATCTGTTTGACTGAACAGTAGTAGAAGAGGGGGAAACGTTTTGGGGAAACATTGTTTGAAACGAGTCATATTTTGCAGATCAGTTTGATATGATATAAAGTACACATGTAACATTTTAAATCTGGTATCCACAAGTATTGTATTAAAACAAAACAAATCTCTTAAAAAATGACCCAAAATGAAACGGACCTAATGGATGGCCAGTACCTTGAATTTGACTAATTTATATAATATATATATATATATAATATATATATATATATAGCTATTACTATTTT
Source organism: Sinocyclocheilus anophthalmus (assembly GCA_018155175.1). Lineage (NCBI taxonomy): Eukaryota > Metazoa > Chordata > Actinopteri > Cypriniformes > Cyprinidae > Sinocyclocheilus > Sinocyclocheilus anophthalmus. The sequence continues at coordinate 12,129 of JADLZN010000566.1, read as the reverse complement.
ATATAGTATATTATATATATATATAATATACTAATTAAAAGACATTACAAATAAAAAACTTCCCACTCTCTATTTGTAGTTATGGCCCAACAGGCCAGAAAATTGTGTTATTTTGATTATGCCATTATTTAATCTCTATCTTATATCTTCATTGTGGAATTTGTTTTCTCTTTTCCATCTCTGAGGGGCTGCGGTTGTTAGATTACTTCCATTCGAACATTAAATAAGACCAGCACCAGGCACACGAGGCAATTTTGCATGATGGAAAAGATACAGGTTTAGAGAAGCACTATAACAGCAAATGCAGAATGGGTCATAGTGTGAGATGCAGAATGAATTCTGTAAATAACAGATAAAACTTTCAGTCAAATGCTAATTATGAACTTTACATACTGAGAAGATATGATATTCAAAAATATTCAGTGCTATATCAGTCTGAGAGAAACTAACTCCAATGCTTGATGATAGAAACCTGCCAAAAACTGTCCGGCATGTTTATATTTGCAAAGAACATACAGTAAATTAGCAAAGAAGAAAAAAAGAGTAGTGGAATGGATGGTCAGTTAACTGAAAGGACAAAACCCAAGCCCAGACTTTCAGTAAAGAGAGAGTCTCAGAGATGTTTGTGCATGAGTTAAGATCTGCTCAGAAACTTAAGAAATGTACAGATATTAATTATTATTTTCCATACATACATTTAACAATTTCTCTGTAAATCTTTGCTTTCCTTAATGAATATGAGCCAAATAGTAAAGTAAAAAAGACACGTCTTATCTGGTTGCCTTCATGGTACTGAAAATATTGAAATAGTTTGGCTGAATATACAATGCAAATATAGGTTACTTTACAATGTAAAGCATTGACATTTTCATTTGCATTATTAGTCACTGCTGTACTGCCCCCGTATGCTATTTATGTTCTTATTGTTTCGTTTTTATATAATAATAATGTGAATTACAAATTTATCGGCTGAAATATATAATTTTTTTGTTTTTCCAAGCAAATAGCTTTAGTCTAACCACCCTACGCCCAACACTGCAATTCTCCATTAAGTCTAAAATTCTTTATGCAAACTTTTTTTTCTATATATTTGTGTTTTATTGCAGCAAAGGCTAGCCTGCACAAGTTGTGTTAGAGCTGTTTTGCAAACGTTTCAAGCAGAAATACGTTCACATGCATCAGTTGACAGCTCTCTTCCTGGTTATTCCCTCGTGCTGTTGCTTATTCGAACGAGTTTACATGATTTTAAACATCGAAGTATTTATAATAAGTTGTATAACAGCATAAGACTACATAAGTGTACTTTGACTTTCTTTTCGTATTTTTCCTATTTATTAAAAGTAGCATGCATGTAAATATGAGTATTTCACACGAGTCTTACCAAAGTAAACTTCCTTCTCGCACTTGGGGCATTTAGGCATGTTTGCGGCGATTTAGTTCCTCGCAGGAGAAAGTCCTGTTTGAATAAAGTAGAGATGGAGAGCAGCAACGGTCCACCTGCACACAGCCACACCTTTGGTTTGCGCTCGTCCACTCTGCAGCCTTTTTATAGTACTGTGGAAATAGTTTGCACACGAAGAGGGGGAGAGAGCGAGGGGGGAGTGAGAGAGAGAGAGAGAGAGAGCAATAGCGCAATAGCGCGCGTACACGAGAATGCGCTTTTCTTCATTATGTATGCTTATTTCCAGCGGTTTTTTCGCTCTGTATACTGTATTGATTTGGCTTTTAAATTTACAAACACTGGAGACTCATTGTTTGTGTGAATTATCAGGTTTGCACTGGATGCATGTTGCGTTCTGCTTGTTTGAAAGGGATGGAAATATGATCCTGTACTCGGTACAAACCTTCATTTCATTTCAGTGGGATTGTTTTTCAGGAGACCATGCTGACTCACTCAGATCAAATAGCCACATGATGACCTGGTGGCCATCTGATGTCCTCAAACCCCCCCCCCAAAGTGTTGAAAAAAAAAAAGTGCCATGCCAAAACATGCTGGTCATCACGGCTTTGTGTTTGTCAAGTCAAGTCAAGTCACCTTTATTTATATAGCGCTTTTAACAATACAGATTGTGTCAAAGCAACTGAACAGCATTAATTGCAAAAGGACAATAGTAAACACTAATTTTTCAGTTAAAGGCAGTTCATCATTGAATTCACTGATGTCATCATCCAGCTCAGTTCAGTTTAAATAGTATCTTTGCAATCATTTGCAATCAAGTCGACAATATCCCTGCAAATTAAGTGTCCCCAACTAAGCAAGCCAGAGGTGACAGCGGCAAGGAACCAAAACTCCATCGGTGACAGAATGGAGAAAAAACCTTGGGAGAAACCAGGCTCAGCGGGGGGCCAGTTCTCCTCTGACCAGACAAAACCAGCAGTTAAATTTCAGGCTGCAGCAAAGTCACATTGTGCAGAGGAATCATCTGGTTCCTGTGGTCTTGTCCCGGTGGTCGTCTGAGACAAGGTCTTTAAAGGGGATCTGTATATGGGGCTCATCTAGTTGTCCTGGTCTCCGCTGTCTTTCAGGGCTGTGGAGGTCCTTTCTAGGTGCTGATCCACCATCTGGTCTGAATATGTACTGGATCCGGGTGACTGCAGTGACCATCAGATCTGGATACAGACTGGATCTGGTGGCTACGGTGACCTTGGAATAAGAGAGAAACAGACTAATATTAGCGTAGATGCCATTCTTCTAACGATGTAGCAAGTACATCGGGTGTTATGAGAAGTGTTCCCGGTTCCGGTTGACCTAATTAATGCAGCCTAAAAATCCTTTAATGGATTTGAATATTAGAAGCATATTAGTGTGTATGTGTAAGCCAGGTTAAAGAGATGGACTTTAATCTAGATTTAAACTGACAAGAATGTGTCTGCCTCCCGAACAGTGTTAGATAGATTATTCCAGAGTTTGGGCGCTAAATAGGAAAAGGATCTGCCGCCCGCAGTTGATTTTGATATTCTAGGTATTATCAAATGGCCAGAGTTTTGAGAACGCAGCGGACGTGGAGGACTATAATGTAACAAGAGCTCGTTCAAATACTGAGGTGCTAAACCATTCAGGGCTTTAAGTAATTAGCAAGATTTTAAAATCTATACGATGTTTAATAGGTAGCCAGTGCAGTGTTGAGAGAACTGGGCTAATATGGTCATACTTCCTCGTTCTAGTAAGAACTCTAGCTGCTGCATTTGGACCAGCTGGAGTCTGTTTATTAAGCACGCAAAGCAACCACCCAATAAAGCATTACAATAATCTAACCTTGAGGTCATAAACGCATGGATTAACATTTCTGCATTTGACATTGAGAGAATAGGTCGTAATTTAGATATATTTTTGAGATGTAAAATTAGTTTTTTTCCCTTCATACTCACAGAATATAGCAAGAGCAGTGAACCTGAACCCAAGCTGGTTTACTATTCACTCTTTCACGATTATGAATATGAATCTGGTGCATTGCATTGCATACCTAGAGAACTGTCTGTGAGTGACTATTTGTGTGCGGATGTTGTAAATGTCTCGGTCTTGACGATTAGTAAACAGCATCAGTATTTGACTTATCAAACATTTCCTGTGAGTATAGGTGTGTCTCAGCCCAACCCCTGGATTGATAAATGCACTATGGTAACTGCTCAACATGTTTTCAGCAGTGAAATACATCACTGATGTATGGATCTACACACACACACACAGATATTGATGTAATTTTATGGCCAGCAAGGTAATTTTTAATCACTGACATGACACAATTTTGTCTGGATCTAATAAGTGATACACACACACCACCTGTTTTTTGATCAACATGGTTTCAGTTTCTAATTTTTTTTCTTATATGATGCAATGCCATAATGATTCAAATGTCCTGATTTCATGAAGAATAGTCTCATTGAAAGGATTACATTTTTAAAAGAAAACCTTATTACAGTTTTTCCTTGATTGCTTAAACATTTCTTGAAACTATGCCTCGTATTCTCAAAACAGTAAACAAATCCATAACGTCTCACCCAATTCCCCAAACAGCCTATTTTCAGGTCAAAATGAAGCTCCACACTCAAAACCATTCACTCTTGCCGAAAAAACAAACTTTTCCCTCAGACATCACACAAGCTTTCAAAAACACACACACACACACTACAACATAATATTACACACTGGTGCAATAAATTCAAAACAATAAATCCAAAACTGGTAAGTTATGTTGCTTGTGGTTCTCCTCCTCAAAAACCTTGTCACATGATCACAAAAGACACAACCAATGTATACATTGGCCCATCTTTATTCACGTACTACCGCCAACTGTTTAAAAAAAAAAAAAAAAAAAAAAAAAGGCGTTTCCCCTCAGATACGTCTTCGTTCTGGGTCAGGCCAGAGAATCTCGTCCACATCACAGGCTATATTGGCCCTAGCCAGGCAGCGAGGGTAAAATCCTCTTGCATGCCTGATCCACCCCTGGCATGCATCTACTAATATGTCTAGGCAGGATTCTTCCATGGCCTGGAGGAGGTGAGCACGGATATAAGGTTCTCGATCATACACTTTCCACCGCCATGCCGAAAAAAAAAAAAAAACCTAACACTCGTGTTTTGAGAAAGGGAGAGTGTGAAGGACGTAGAATTATTGGCTAAAACAGCCGAAACAGAGCGCGCAGAGGGGAAGAGATGACAGTATCCCCAAAGCAACAATGTCATGAGGCTGCTTGGCTGTCTGGAACCCATGAGGTCAGCGGGAACATATGTCTCTTAGAATGTCAAGGAAGCAAGGAGGAATAAGTGTATAGGGTCCTAAATTGCATGTGGAGTACCCCTCGTTGGCTGATTCCAGTGACATTTCCCTCCGCGCGGACAGGGACATTTACATAGCCCGATGGCCAAATGATAGGATCGCTCCCCCTCACTTTCTGCCGGGCTCAGAGTTGAAAACCGAACCCTAACCCTAAAAAGATTAATCATTCAGTGGGGAAAGCAGGAAAATGAGGCGCACGGACGGCCGTCAATCTGCAATCCCAGTGATACATCTCCTGGCACGAGAAAAAACACAATGAAACGCAGCTTAGAGAATCAACAGGCAGCTGTAGTTGGAAGGCACACAGTTCAAGAGGGCATGATAAAATGGAAAAGCATAAAAAGTGTGCTTCACTAGCTTGTCGATGGTACACACTGCCGTTCATGATGATATACAAAAAACACATGTAGCGTATGGGGCAACAGTTCCACAGGGGTGCGGCTGTGTAAAGTGTTACACGCTCCTGTCCTGAGCTTCCGGTGAGGACAGTCTATATCGAGGGAGTAGCCGATCAATTGTTGGGAGAGGATAACGGCTGATGGTATTTATCCCTCGAAAATGATGATTATGCTCTATCACTCTCCTTTGAATCTCTCGCAGACGTATTACATTATTGGCAATGACCATGTTTAAAAGCTCCCTCTCTTGCTCCTCCGACAAAAGCCATAGCCTGCCTCCACCAGGTGGTCGTCTCTGTGTCCTACAAAAATAGAAGCACTAATTACTGTAACACATCCTTTTAACAGGAAAAAATGGAAACATACTGAAACTATCTCTATGCGAGGCAATTTGATGCATTTCTTTACTACAGTAGCATAGTGCAACAGTGTATACACTCTAAAGTTACTGTACAGAGCAGTCTTACTGTAAGTACACCTACATGTTTTCCTCCCTGAAGGTTCTGATGAGGGAGGCGACGGTGAAATTTTTTGAAGCGACTAAATTGGCTGAATCGTTGCCCCAGCTTCCCTCATAGTCATTACCATGGAAAAGGACCTGTCAAATAACAGTGGTTCGAATTTCAGTGAGACTGCTTGTCCTTGCCTTTCTTCTACCTCTCCTACTTCACACATCCTTCTATACCTTTACCACGTCCGTCCACGTCACGTCCTCGTCCTCGTCCTCGTCCACGTCCTCGTCCACGTCCACGTCCACGTCCACGTCCACGTCCTCTCCCTCCTCCTCCTCGACCTATTCCTTCATTTCTCTTTCATGGATCCATTGTTCCCAAGCTCAATGAACTGATTCAGGCCCTTTTATCTATTTATTGAAGGATCTGATTGATGTGTGTTCAATTTTGACTCTTAGTGTTTCCACCTGGGTAATTGTTTGCTAATTGAGCTCAAGCTGTGCCTGACTTGAGTGAACAGTATTGAATGCTAGTGCTTTCTAAATGATCACATGGTGTAAGCACTGAGAAATGTATGGATTTGTGTGTAGAGTTTTGCAGTAGCAGTTCACCAAATCTGACTCAAAAAAGCAGGGGAATAGTGTTTATTGTTTAGGGAAATGGGTGTGCTTTTTTGATAAATGGCGTTATGGTTTTTAAATTTTAGTTCAAAAGCCTGGTTATCGTGTTTTAGCAATCGAGAAAAACTGTAATTAGACATAATATTTTATTGGTATTTCTTAGATTTAAAAAAAGTAATGAAGCAGTTTTTTTTCTATATTTATTATTTGAAAAAGTTTGTTTAGTCCGTGCGACCAACATGAAGAAATCCATAAAACAAGAAAATGATATTACTCTCATAAATTGTGTCAAGGTCAATAGTTAAACAAACACACAACACACACACACACACACACACAACACACACACACATACACACACACATATATATATATATAAAATATAAAATATATAATATATATGAAAATTAATGATTAATTAATGAATATTCAATTATTTTGAATTAATAATGATTGTGATGAACACAGATGCATAGATTTCATAATTTTTAAATGTAAAAAAAATACATTCAACATACACATGAAAAACAATTGTGGGTACCAGACTGTGCCTGTACATTGTATTGTTTGTGCATGAATATATATATATATATATATATACTATATATATATAGAATCATCTATATATTTATAATATATTATATAGATATATATATTATATGTGTTGTATGATGATTTGAATGATTCATGTGCCACATGTGTTCTGTATGTGACTGCAACCCTATCTCTGTCCTTTGTTTGATTTATCTTGACAGCTCTACTCACAGCTGATCCATGAGCAATCTCCCAACTATATCGTGCCACCCATGTTTACCCAGTCATGACAGGCCACAGTTTCGTCTCAGCAGACTCCAACTGCCAGCAAACAGTCCACCCACTGTTTCATCTCTAGCAGGCCATTATAACTGCAGTCCTGTTCACTGGGCTCTTCCCCATGTAGACACTGTGAGGTTCACCAGCAAGGATTTTCCAATGATCTTCATTTCCTCCCTCTGTTGACAGCAGATCCAGCAATCCGTGCTGAGAGAATTTTCTCTGCCAGTCTCTTCCAGCTCTATTATCATTGTCATGCTTACCATCACCAAAAGCATTCTCTGATCTGAGCACCCGTGGTCCTCACATCCTCTTAACTGTTTGTTTTTAAACAACATGAAAGGGTAAATCTTTAAAGTTTGTAGATTGCCTACACTCTTAAAAATAAAGGTGCTGCTTAAAAAGGTTCTTCAAGCAATGCCATAGAAGAACCATTTTTGGTTCCACAAAGAACCATTCAGTCAAAGGTTATTTAAAGAACCATCTCTTTCTTACCTTTTTGTAATCTTTCTTTTGTGAAACAGAAAGGCTCTTCAGATGTTAAAGGTTCTTTATGGAACCATTTAGACAAAAGGTTCTTCTATGGCATCGTGAATCACCTTTATTTTTAAGAGTGTAGACCTGCCTTAATAATGCTTTTTTCCAGTGTGAAGCTACTTTAAACCTGTTGCATGTCAAGTTACAAACTCGTATTTTAAAATAGCTCAGCTACAGTCAAACTACTTCTGAGGACACCCAGATATGTGACATACTGTATGTCTCCAAGATGTTTTTCAAGAGCTCTTCATCTGGAAAACATCAGTTGTGTAAAAAACAATTTTACATTTTAAAGAAATTTTTTAAATGTCTTTTTAACATCTCATAGGAAAAGTCTTAGAGACAGATGAGCAAACGCTCAAAATATATACATCTTCCAGATGAAAACATGCACATAAAATAGAAGTCTCCGAGATTTATGTGTGCTATCAGTATACAAACTCAAAAACCAGCACAAATAGCTAATCACATTGAAGTTATTTAACATCTATAAGCTAAACATCTTTCTGGAATATTTGATTCTGAGTGGCGTCCATGGTGCCACTCATCCAGTTAGAAAGCATAGACTGTAAAAAAGTTGGACGACGCGTCTCCAAATCCTTCCACTGTAGAAAACTGAAGCCAAAATGTCCCAGGTATGGCTGCTGTCATCTTGCACAGATGGCGTAATTTAGAGGCCGCGGTTGCACAGTAAGTAGTGATCATGAGCTGGAGCCGCTGTATCAAAATCCCGCCCAAAATCCCGCAGATCCAATCGAGAAGCATGCAATCATTACACCATGCTACAACATTGTTTTAGCATTAAGTAACTAACTAAAAGCAAATGACTTTATTCAACAATTTCATTTCATCAAGCATTTCTCTGCTTGCAAACAAGGTGTCAGCAGCATCACACGCATGTGTCGTGGTACTCTCTTGATACGCGTCGGTCGAGGACCATGAGAAGAAATGGTTTTTTTGAATAATAAAGTTGTTATTTTGTTGGATTTCCAAACACAAAAAGTATTCTCGTAGCTTTTTTAAAATTACGGTTGAATCACTGATGTCAGATGGACTATTTTAATGATGTCCTACTAACTTTCTGGGCCTTGAACGTGAAGTTACCTTGCTGTCTATGGAGGGTCAGAAAACTTTCGGATTTCTTTAAAAATATATTAATTTGTGTTCCAAAGATGAACGACGGTCTTACAGCTTTGGAACGACATGCGGGTGAGTAATTAATGACCGAATTTTCATTATTGGGGGAACTATCTCTTTAACTGTCCAAACAAACTGATTCACTTACATTAATCAGACTTTCCAAAGCTGCTTCTGTAAGAAATGACAGTTCAGGTAAGTGCGCTTAATTATTGCCTCCGTTCACTCGGCTGTACAGTTGCAGTGAAGAAGCGTTAGAACAGCACCACTCATTGAAAAAAAAAGTTGCTAACCCTAGAACTGGAAAAGCTACTGTACATTATTTTGTAAAGTGCTGAGCTACAGCCAGGCTCCTGAAAAATGTAGATATGTTTGTTGAGTTATTCTTTCGGTCAGTTACTCCGCAACACTGCATCTGTCAATGTACGTCTCCGCGGGAGAACTACTGTAATTTGTCTGGTAGCAGATATTTGGCATTAGCAAACTGCCGTTGCTCACAGATCATTACTCTAAAATGCCGCTCTTATAAATAAACTTGATTTCCTGTTGTTATTCTCTACAAAAGTACAGCATATTCGATTTTGTCATGATCGATCGTTTTGTAGTGTAGTCTAATAGGCTATTTGTGGGAGCCCATTGCTAGTGTGATAGATAAGGGTGTACAGAAATAAAAGGGAGGAGGAGTGAGTAGTGAAAATAAACACAGACGTCTGTGATTAGGAAAACAGGGTCTGTGGAACAAGTGTTTTCGCTTGGGCACTGAGAAGCTGGTCCTTGTGTCGAGACCTGAGCACGAATAGGGTGCATTGATCACAATGAACTGTTTGCACAGCGCTGAAAAGGATGAGATTACGAGGATGCTCACTGAGGATACATCACCACGGTAGAGCAATTGGGTTATATCAAAAGTCTGCATTGTAGACGTCAACGAACGTACAACTCGAGCACAAAGATGGCCATTAGTGGACATGGCAATAAGTTATAAAGAATTTATTAACATTTGGAACACGTCTATTTGTATATTTGTGATCAGTGTACGATTTTGATATGAGAAGTAACGCAATTTCAAGAATTGACAGTAAAGCAGACTTGAACTTGAACTTGAACTATTCATCAAAGGCTTACTGTACCAGCTGAAACGCCGTCTTATGTTCAGTACAACGCTTTCAACAGTTACATGTCAATACAGCGAAAAAATGTTTATCTTGGAAAAGTATCAAAAGGTGAGAGATGGTTCACACAGTCACAGGATTGTTTAGCCCATGTGTAAGTAAAATGGCATTCCTCTTTGAAATGTAACATGTTTGTGGTTGAGCCCTAAAGTATATGTTTATTTAAGAAATTGTGGGGAAAAAACTAGATTAAATTTGAACAAAACAAATATTCCAAATTTGCAGACATAAATGATAATCTCAAACTATCTTCATTTTTGTTGTGGCACAATACTGATAAGAATGCAACCTTATTTTATTAAGGTTATTATTTTATTCCTTATTTTATTCTCAAAAAGGTAAAAGGGCGTTGCCCATAGCTGGAACCAGTGTACTGTTGTAGGTTTGTATAAGGTAGTTACTTCTCTTGCCCATGGAACAAGAAATTTAAAACAGAAGGATATGATGAGCGCTTGGTTTGGAAGATTTTTTAACAGTGTTGCAAGCACGTTGCACTGGCAAGGCAATTGTATATCCCATGTCAGCGGAGCTACAATACAAGGCTAAACTCCTCTGTTTTCATTGCCCAGACCCCAGACCAACAATACTTTACAACAGTGGCATCAAGTTGGAGACAGCCTATGTATTTGTTAGCACGAATCTGCAAATTTGTTAACCGCTAACGATGGCAGAAGTTTAGATGTTCCTCATTTGAGACAATGCTGAAACAAGGGAGCAACTGCAACCCTTGGAGGTAGGAAAAAAAGAAGGAACCCAGGGACAACACGGAACTGCACTTCATTGTGCCTATGAACTTCTGTTAATTCACAGTAAAGATAATGACATTCCTATCACCAATCAGTGCATGCTTTTGCTGGGGGATCGTTGTGACTAGATTTTACCTACAGACAATCTAGTACATACCACTAAAAAGTTTATGGGCACAAGAGCGCCTTTCATAGATTTTGGCAACCAGGTTGCATTTAAACCTGCCCATTCGTTTCACGCTAGTCCCGGTGCGTGTAATGTACGCGTAATATTGTCACCAACCGTGTTGACAATATGTGTGCGCTGTTGCAAATTTTTCCAGTAGAATGCGGCCAACAATGTTGAAGAGAGCATGTCACTCATGAAGCTGAGAACGTGGTGGATACAAATTACTGGCAAGAGCGACACCAGCGGTTGAGCAGGCGACCGTCCTGCGGGCCTTCAGTAAGACGTTAGGTGCATCCCAACGCTTGGAAGTGAATGTACTGGGGCCCGAACGTGCTGCCTTTTGTGTCCCCAGTATCTACAAGTATGTGAAGAATAAACGACCCAATCCATTTGGCAAGTGTTTGCTTTCTACTGTTGTTAACGTTTAATCAATAATGAACAAAAAATCCAAGTTTATTTATTGATTGTTTTTTGTCTTTAAGGGAATGTTTTGTGGCCTGTACTTTGGTTCTGCTCTGTTAGGGTGTATTAGGTAGCCCAGTATATCGCCACTATAACATAAACAGGGCATATATGGAAATAAGGTTTTTGCTTTTTATATGATTGTTTTAGATGTTTTAGAGACCTACATATATTAAAAAAAGGAATACATGTCCAGTTACATTCACTGTAAAAAAAAAAATTCTGAAGTTTTTTACATGAAAAATGATTTGGCAGAAGGATTGAGGCGGTTGCCAGAATAATTTGTAAAAAATACAGAAAAACTGTAAAAACATTTACGGCCAAAAAATGTAAATTTTACAGTATAAAACTGTAATTTATAAACAAGAAAATTTGTAAATTCAACAATGCACACTGCTATTAAAGTCGGTTTTGTACCTTTAACATACTGACAACAACCATAATAATGCAGGTGGTAAAAGAAAAAGCCACATGAAGAATCAAAGCTCAACACAAGTAGCTTCGCCACAAGCAGAAGTATAAACTAATATACAGGAGGTGCACAGTGTCATTCACACAAACAATAAACACCATCATGGTAACACATATGATACTTAAATAATGCATTAAATTTTCATTAAACAACAGAAGATTGTAACATAAAGCCCAAATATACATAACTAAAACAAAAACTATTTAAAAAACATGATTATTTAACCAAAATACTTTCAAATGTGAAGTGTCACACAGGGAATTCTGGGAATATCAGTTTACAGCTTTTGACTGTAAATTATACATTGATTTGTGATTTTTACTTCTAAACATGCTTTTAAAATTAACAGCATTTTACTGTAAAATTAAATGAAA